>CM074452.1:6293354-6748354 GCA_037101425.1 Elopichthys bambusa | reverse complement strand
TTTAGGTAGAATGTAAATGCTAGTTCTTATTAGTACACTGCTCAAAAAAAATTTAAGGAACGCTTTTTAATCAGAGAATAGCATCAAGTCAGTTAAACTCCTTGGATATTGATCTGGTCAGTTAAGTAGCAGAGAGGGTTGTTAATCAGTTTCAGCTGCTTTGGTATTAATGACATACACAAAAGGTGCACTAGATGGGCAACAATGAGATGACCCCAAAAACAGGAATGGTTTTACAGGTGGAGGCCACTGACAATTTTTTCCCCTACTCATCTTTTCTGACTGTTATTCACTAGTTTTGCATTTGGTTAGGGTCAGTGTCACTACTAGTAGCATGAGGCGATACCTGGACCCTACAGAGGTTGCACAGGCAGTCCAACTCCTCCAGAATGGCACATCAATACATACCATTGCCAGAAGGTTTGCTGTGTCTCGCAGCATAATCTCAAGAGCATGGAGGAGAATCCAGGAGACAGGCAGTTACTCTAGGAGAGCTGGGCAGGGCCGTAGAAGGTCCTTAACCCGTCAGCAGGACCGGTATCTGCTTCTTTGTGCAAGGAGGAACAGGATGAGCACTGCCAGAGCCCTACGAAATGACCTTCAGCAGGCCACTGGTGTGAATGTCTCTGACCAAACAATCATAAACAGACTTCATGAGGGTGTCCTGAGGGCCCAACGTCCTCTAGTGGGCCCTGTGCTCACTGCCCGGCACCGTGGAGCATTTGCCATTGAACACCAGAATTGGCAGGTCCGCTACTGGCGCCCTGTGCTTTTTACAGATGAGAGCATGTTCACCCTGAGCATGTGACAGATGTGAAAGGGTCTGGAGAAGCCGTGGAGAATGTTATGCTGCCTGTAACATCGTTCAGCATGACCGGTTTGGTGGTTGGTCAGTGATGGTCTGGGGAGGCATTTCCATGGAGGGACGCATATACCTTTACAGGCTAGACAATGGAACCCTGACTGCCATTAGGTATCAGGATTAAATCCTTGGACCCACTGTCAGACCCTATGCTGGTGCAGTGGGTCCTGGGTTCCTCCTGGTGCACGACAATGCCCGGCCTCATGTGGCAGTATGCAGGCAGTTCCTGGAGGATGAAGGAATTGATACCACTGAATGGCCCCCACGCTTACCTGACCTAAATCCAATAGAACACCTCTGGGACATTATGTTTCGGTCCATCTGACGCTGCCAGGTTGCACCTCAGACTGTCCAGGAGCTCAGTGATGCCCTGGTCCAGATCTGGGAGGAAATACCCCAGAACACAATCCGTCGTCTCATTAGGAGCATGCCCTGACCTTGTCAGGCATGCATACGAGGACGTGGGGGCCATACAAATTACTGAGTACCATTTTGAGTTGCTGCAATGAAATTTCAGCAAAATGGATTAGCCTGCTGCATAATTTTTTCACTTTGATTTTCAGAGTATATCTTTGAATTCTGTCCTCTGTAGGTGTATAATTTTCATTTCCATCAAACAATGTGGCATCCTTTCATTCCTAACACATTACCCAGTCCATATTAGTATAGATATCCAGCATGATATTTTTCCCCATTGAGATCTAATGTGTTTTCAAAGTGTTCCTTTAATTTTTTTGAGCACTGTATTTGCTTTGAGGGGGCACCTGTAATCTGCTTGCGCTTCTAAAGTCAGTTTCTAAAGGAAATGCCATGTGATAAAGTGAATTCCCTATTTTACAGTTCCACAGACAATAACATAATTAATTTGTTTAAAATTCCTGTCACTTCCCATAACTGTTGTGTCCCAATGGGGACACTGCATAATTCCCTACTATATAGGAGTGAAAAACATACATTTCATGCATATGACAAAATAAGTATGTCTGAATTCACAGTACTCATAAAAGAGTAGGCAAAAAGTACCCGGATGACCTACTATTTCTGGTGAGATTCTGAAGTGTGCTTACGACTACTATCCCATGAGGACACAGTAGAGGATTTGTGAATGACAGTGAAGCGACACAACTGATGCTGGTAGGTCACATAATGACAGTATGGTGAATGTATTACGTCCATGTTATATTTATACTACACACATTCACACTGTATAGAACATACTTTTTTAGCAGTTGTGAAAAAATAAGTACCTACTCAAAAGAGTATGCAATTTCGGACTCAGCCCAAGTGTTAAACGTTCTGCATTGTTGTCGCATGATCTCAGAATATGGCATGTTTATTCTTGAAAGCCATTCAGACATCAATTTGGAAATAATAACTGTAATTTTTCATTTTGAATTACTTTAAAAAAATCTAATCAATATATCAGTCAAAAATAGATGTTATCATGGTGTTATCGGGGCTGTAATTACTTTGCATTCATCCATCACACTGGAAATGAAAGGTCAGGTCAATCGTATTATGCTGTGGTATAAGCATATCTGTTGTATACTGATCTTTTTGGCAAATTTAATACTCTGTATGTCAGTAGTTCTCATCCCTTTCAAAACAGAACATGCCATATATTAATTAATATCCTGTATTTTAGGTAAATAATTCTGCTACAAAAAAAAAACTACATCAGACTGGCCTTTTGCCGATCTGTAAAAGAGTTCTATCAGAGCAGCATCCAAAACACACTCACACCTACATAACATTTAAAGTTTTTGCAATCCAATTCGAACACATTATTTTGCAAATCATTCAAAATGTTAAAATTCAATCCAAATCCACTAATAATAACTATATTTAGCAATGTGTGTGCAATGTACTAGTCTTAAAACATCCATCTCTTTAGAAGAGCTTTGAACTTCTATGTCTGGTTTTGTTCATGAATTCACATAAAAGCAGGAAATCAAGCTCACAGACTTTGAGGGCAAACAGAATAAATCTCGTCTTTTGTTGATCAGCCCAGTTTTTGGCCTCTATCTTTTTTCACATGGGAATAAAATTATGGTGCATGCAATTGTAGACGAACATTGCTTACTACTGCACTTTACTATACACTGCAGAAAGAGTAAATTTACATTTACATTTAATAATTTAGCAGACGCTTTTATCCAAAGTGACTTACGAATGAGAACAATAGAAGCAATCAAATCAACAATAGTGCAACAATACATAAGTGGTGTAACAAGTTGCAGTTAGTCTAGCACAGTACGAATAACAAGTTTTTTTTATAAATGAATAAATATAATAGAATTGAATATAAATAGTATGTGTTAGTATTAACGGGTCAAGTAAGATTAGTATGGAAGTATGCTATTCTGAACACAGCCTCTGAAACTCAGCAAGTGAGATTTTTCAGGTGTACAATTATGTTTGTTGAATCTCAGGTTTGATGACTGATTTGCAGATAAGTGGCTGAAAACATGCCTGAAAAGACTGTCAACTTGCATGAGTAATAAAATAGCGCTGTTGCATTTGGTCCATTATATTTAGCGACTGCTTTTGTAATATTTTTCAGTCAGGTTACCATGGAATTCTTGAAAACAGTTTGTTTCTGGCTGAATGCAGTCTTTCTCACAGTATTTGCTGCACGCACATTAAGCATAATCGTCTGTCTACCTCATACAGTGCGTTCCCGAGCAGATTTCCATAGATTACACACTAAATTGCATTTTGGAAAGGAGCCACTGAAGGATATGTTGTTTTCATTGGCTCTGTCTCACACCCTTAGAGCCGGACAGCTCACTAGAGCCAACTGACAGTATACACTTAACTCATATGTAAAACATACGCTGAAGCTGTGGCCGCTTAGGAAAAGTAAGTAGCTTGAATGGGCCTATGGAATAAAAATGGACTCACTTAGCTAATTTGTAAAGGATATATTGCTATGTGTCACCATATATGGAACTGAGCTTGTAAAAAAAAAATCCCAAGGAGTCTGACAATAGATTGTAGCCAGGTACATATACTCATATACCTGTCTACAATCTTCTTCTCCTTGACCACCAATAGGTTTGGCTTATGACCAATGGCACTATAGACAATTTCTTCTCTGACAGCAAGACAAAACTTGACTAGAGCAAAACTGTTAACATACTGTACTTGCAAAAAGGTTCAGCATATTCTGAAGCTTACCAATCAATTTAGACCATCAGGTTTGTACACAGCGAGGAGAAATTGCACATAATCTTTGTTAGCATATATATATGCACTTTAAATCCACATAATATACAAGTCAGCATTATATAGATTTAAAGTGCCCCTATTATGTTTTTTTGAGGTTCCTAATTGTCTCCTACAATACATTTACATGCATCCAAGGTCAAAACATTTTTCATAATGTATATTGTACATCACCTCATCTCTCAGAGACTGAAAGCGGTTTATTCAAAGATTCAGTCTCTCTGAATCCCTCCTTTCCTCGAGCCTACTGCTCTGATTGGTCAGATGGTCCAGTCTGTTGTGATTGGTCTACCGCTTACAGCACATGTCGGAAATTAAACGCCTATTACCATATCTGAATTTCAGCTCTGGAGGCTTCCTCAGTGTTTGTATACACAGTAATACAAATAGTAACAATGTTGTCAATTTTACCATTAATTCTAGCCAACAACAAAAAACATAACTTACATTTATTTATTTTTCTTGACATGCATTTTCTCTGATGCACACAGTGTTGTACTGTTTAGGGCAGATTCATGTTACACTGTTTTGTGATTTTAACGGTAAAAGAATCGGTAAAATGCTACCTGAAAAACAGTTAATTGGTTTACAGAAAGTTTCTGTACTATATACACAGAGCTTGTGGAAAAGCTGCTTGTGATGAACTTTGATTTATCTTGTGACTCTGATCACCACTGTGTTTGGTGGTTGTCAGTGTATTACAAAGGTACAAAACAGATAATAGTACTTCAATAGGTTGGTAAATTAACATTATATCAGTTAGGAGGTTTCTTTTACCAATTTTTTTTTTTTTTTTGTAAATTAAACAGTTATGAACCATAATAATTACAATATAAAACTTTAAATTATACGGGTTTAAACGGAAAAATAGACAGTAAACTAAGTGCTGTCCCTTAAAACCTAAAACGTTGCTACCATATGTTTTACAGCAAAGTTCTGGCAACCACAGCTGCCGTTTTTATATATTTTTTTACCGTAAATTTTATGGGGATTTTTTTTTTACAGTGTGAAGAGCCACTACCAAAAACAGATATTAGTACTTCAATAGGTTGGTAAATTAACATTATATCAGTTAATGAACTTGTTTGTTTTTTACCATAAATTTACCAGAATGTTTTTTTTTTTGTTTGTTTGTTTGTTTTTTACAGTGTGTAAAATGAACAGTTATGAACTATAATAATTACAATATAAAACTTTAAAATATACGGGTTTGAACTGTAAAATATACAGTAAACTAAGTGCTGTCCCGTAAAACCTAAAACATTGCTACCATATTTTTTACAGTAAAGTTCTGGCAACCACAGCTACCGTTTTTTTTTTTTTTTTTTACTGTAAATTTTATGGGGATTTTTTTTTTTTTTTTTTTTTTTACAGTGTGAAGAGCCACTACCAAAGTAATCTATTTACACAATATTCTCTTTTTTTAAAATGTAAGCAAGTGTAAATGTCAGCAGCATCATACATGTCTAAAGGATTGAAGTCTGTTGGATAAAACAAGAGCTTATTAATGCAGAATATTAGTGTGTTGCATGAGTTAAAAAAATGTAACCCCACATATATTAAATATTTATTGAAACTGTATAAACATTCAAAAGCATTTTCACTATCTGAAAAGTAGTGAAAAGGTCTTAGTGTTTCAAAAAACATTAAAAAGCTTTATTAACATTCCATTTCTGCTTGTTCTACTATATGTGAAAATGTCAAAAACTTAACACAAATTCAGATGGAACTTCACTGCCTGGAAAATAGTCAAACCATGTCTTAGTGTTTAAATAATCATTAAAACAATCTTTAACATTGTTTCTCTCTTGGAATTCCAAATCAATGATTGTTACCGGTTGCACTGCCTTATGAACAGCCCTGAGTGCTTCTATTCTCCTTGATCTTTAACTTCTTCCTTTCTTACTACGACCTTATTTTCTGATGCACTGCCGTCACTAACATCAATACTTTCTGGATGAGGTAGCTTTTCCTCTCTGTCTTCTATAAAACCTACTAACATAAACCTAAAAGACATGCAAAAAGGCTATTATACTGCCTGCCAGTATTGAACAATAGTGCAGCTATACATATATCTATCCCCTAATAGGACTTTTTGGTATTTGAGTAATTGAATTTACAAAATGTACAATAAAAATGGCCTAAAACTTTAGAAAAGGTTTTTTTTTTTTTTTTTTTTTTTTTCTAGTCTAAAATGAACTCATGGAGCCTTGACAGCATATTGCCAAAAATGTCAAGCACATGGCACATACATTTAAGTTTTTTGGCTGAGGGGATGTTATATGATAATACTAAAAAAAAAACTTTTTTTTTTTTTCTTTTCTTTTTGGTTGAATATTATTATTGTATTTTAAATGTGATTTTTTCTGCATCATTTATATATGACGAAACACCATAGAGGGATGCCAAATATTATACAATGACTGTAACAAGCTGAAATGTAATGCATGAAATTATAATAAAAAAAACCTTATTAACTGAAAAAAAAAAACTTATTATATCAGTATTACCAATAAAATAATAATGTAATCAGTAAAGGTAGACATTATATTAAGAGACATGTATGACCTAATAGCTAAATTATGCATTAAGAACCAAAGTTGGAACTGTAATAGGTACCATGTTAATTACAGCCATAAAAAAATAAAAAATAAAAAAAACTACCTGCAGTTTGTCAAAACCACACCTGACCATGATATGACTACCTGAGAAAATATCCTGTAGACAGAACTAAATTGGCCACCATTGTATGTGTCTGAGGGTTGGTGAGGTGTGAATATGATTGCATATGAGCACAGGGCGTGCAGAGCCATTTAGATCCACTGACAAGGTTTAGCTCCCACGCCTTTAGATATCGATTTTATGCCCAAGCCCAGCTAATATTCACAGATTCACAGTACAGTTTTTGTCAGGCCTTTAGTACAAAATATTTAGTGCTCTAGATCAGTGGTTCCGAACAATAGGTGCATGTACTCCAGGGGATACTTAAGCAGGCTCCAGGATGTATTCATTACATGGAAAGATGTTATTTTGTTTTGTTAAAACTATTCAACAGAAATGAAGCCTTTTTATGGATTTACATTAAAAAATTTACAGATTAACACATTCACTTACTCATATGACATCTCATATATAACTTTTCCATAATACAACACTCTTTCCTTATTTTGTAACGCCAAATGTCTCAGCCAATTGCACTGATCTTAAATTAAATGCAGTTTAAAAAAAAATACCAGATTATATATTTCTGCTTCAATTTTTGACAGAAGAAAACTTGCAAAATAATTTCAATGATTTTATTAATTTAAAACAATTTTTTACAATTTATTATATTTACCTTTTTGATATTTATATAGTACTTAAGATAACTCAGTTTTATTTTATCTTTTATCTTTCTCCCCCTCTCTCTCTCTTTATCATGCGCTCCACCGTACTACTTTCCAAATGGGCTGTATTGACTGATTCTCCTAATGATGTTCCTAAGGGAGGACCTGCTATGCTAAAGGGTGGACATGTAACCATGAGCTTCTGGGTTTTTTAGGGTCATTAAAATAACAGAGGGCTTTCCTTTTGTTGAAGAAAAAGAGGAAACTGCAATTTGTCAAAGTTTTAGCACCACTATGCCATTAATTTACATATAGTCCAACTGTCCCTAATGATTAATGTGCTCTTCAAAACGCAAACTAGAGCTTACAAATGATTTCACCCTTCAGGAAAGCTGAGCAAAAGTGTTTTCATAAAAGGCAGTATTATCACATGGATGATAAATGAAGAAGACCACTGGACTAAAAATTGCAATACAGGGTTGAGATGATCTATAAATGATATTGTGTTTACAAGCTTTGGTTATTAAGGGCATGCAGTCCATTTTCAGTGCTCAGTACACAAGTGCAACTAGTTTTTCTTTAAATTCAGCACAATTATTAGTAAAAGTATGTTCACTTATGCACAACATGAACTTTTGCATGTGGTAATTTGATTTGTAAAACTATACATAATATATAACATTATAAGCTTTTGTATACTGATAAAATATATAGGATAAAAATAATACGTCCACTTCAGTTGTGGCAAAATAAGCAAAAAGTACGGCTGAAGTTGCATTTCTTTTCAGTTTTGCACATTAGACAAACACCTTCCTCATGTATTCTCACATGAATTTCAACTACAGACTGAGAGAGTGCAGAGGCCTTTGTAAGAGTGATTGAAATTGAGCTGAACTCATAGAAAACTGAAGGCGTGTGAGGATTGTATGTGAATCTTGTCTCTCCTGAGTGGATGTCCACAGGTCCCTCTCATCTGCTCAAGAGTGGAGTGTGAAATATCACACACTCCAGAGATCCCTGAAGACCTGATGTCTGATGTAGCAGCTCCTTTAAGACCTGACATTTACAACAATACACAGTAGATGGACAGATCAGCTGTCATACAAAGGAACTATGGACATTCCCCCCCACCCTTTCTATTTGGCCATCAGTGAATGCAGTCAATGGCCACATTCTATATTAAAGACATTTTAGACGGCAAATATGGCATATTAGAAGTGTTATAACATATTTATTACAGTATAATTACAGTGTTATTCATTAATTCACACGAATATATAATGTGCACAGTATAATGATAATAATAAAATAATTTTCAGTTTCCCCTTTAGTGTGATTATGTCTGTCCACTTGGCAGCCATTTTGGTGGCTCTTTTCCAATCATACAAGTGGATAGGAAAGGGCCAAAATCTTAAAATCAATTGCCAAGCTTGGGGCTCTTTAGTTCAAATTGTGCTTTTAAAAAAGTATTTGTCAGTATGGTCCGCTAATATGCATATGCATCCTAGAGTACGGACTGTTGTAAAGACCGTGTAATGTATTTGCCAGTCATGTTTTTGGATCATTATTAAAAAGCAGGAGTTGCTCTTAAAGAAGGCATGTTGAGTGCTTTTCCCATTTATTTTCATCAGTGACTGACCTCTCATTCTTATGCTGTCTTTAGTAGCAATAAGTGCAGGGGTTACAAAGGATCTGATAAGTAAGATGAAGGAATGTGCTATGGAGGACACTGGAGAGGTTGGTTGGTTGGTTTTCAGAGGTTGGGGTTTTATATACATCAGTTGGGCTCAGAGTAAGGGAGAGAATCTACTTCATCTCAGCCAACCTCTGATTTACCTGGAGGACAATGTTAAGTTTAACCAGAAGTCTGGGAAGACTGAGCAATTAAATTTCAAAGATGGAGAGCCGTGTGAGCCAGTGGCCCTGAAGGCGTGAGAGAATAATGGTTCAGGAAGTGTCCTCAGGAGCAGCAGAACATCCGTTTATCTTCTACAGAAGTGACATCTGGTCTCTAAACTGTGGTTTGACAGTTTCCACACAGAAATCTTGTGGAGGGGTATTATGACGTTTAGATTGTCTGGGTGGTAAAGGGAAACAAATAGATGCTTTACACAAGGCGCAAACAAATCACTTCATCTCACAAATACACCTGCAGAGAGACACTCTGGTCTTCAAACAGATGAGCCCACGCGCAACAAATCTGCTTGTTATTGCTTAAAATCACTTATGCTAATTATATAATTTGTCATCAGACTTAACAACTGAACAAAAAAAAAAAAAAATAACATCAGGACAGACAACACAAACACTTCAACAACACACTATGGAAGTATGTGAACACAAACAATTCTTGCTATGCAACCTTCATTTTGTATGTTTGCATTCTGAAATGTGTCAGACTAACATGTTTACAAGTCTTACAAAGACAAGCCTTTTCAAAGTCAAATCTGAAGTCTTTTAGAATATTTTTGTATAAGCTGCATGCTAGTTTTATAAACATTGTCAATGAGCATTGAATTTCATTTATTGTTCATAAATTTCAATGGAGTCCAAGTGAAGTCTCAAGTCACTAGTCAAAGTTGAGATTCAATTTAATTTATTTGTGTGTGTATATATATATATATATATATACTGATTGAAGGTCTTCTCATATCTTGATAGCAATCACTATGTTAAACGGTCTAAATGCATTTTTATAAATACATATCATCTGTGGAAGGTGTAGGACCATAAAATGTTCATCAAATTATTACATTCAGTCTGAATGAAATAATACAATGTCCTACCTGCCTGTCAATGGCTGAATCCCTTCAGTCTTGTGGACTTACAATGGCTGCCGCGTGCGCATAAATCCATGAGACCGTAGAGTGTCTCATTTATCATTTTAGGTTTCAGAAGGGTGCTCGCGAGCGCCCCCTTTGCAGCCGCTATGTGCCCTCGATGCGCACTTTAGCTAAGCCCGCAAGTCTTCGAGCTACGCAGAGGACTTTACCCGGCAGTCAAAGCAGCATTACGTCACGAAAGTGTGTACTCAGAGGAAGACCGTGAGGGTTTAGGGTGCCATTTGGGGCCAGGCCATAGACAGACCTCAGTCACGAAGCCTCAAACAAACAGCAGCCACCTTTTACAGTTCCTACCAAATCAAAACAACAAGCTTAGTTCACGCTATAACTACTGTAATTACGAGATGGCAACCCGTGTTGCTTTAACTGGATCTGTTCAGTCAGACTCGGAATTATGCAGTATCAACACAGAAATGAAACTGCAGCAGTCAGGAACAATCTCTCTAAGTTGTTTACGTTCATTATTATTGTAATTTTATGTGCTTTGAGACATGAGGTAGTTTAACATTGTCACACTTTGCCGAGAGCAGCTGTGTGTGTGTGCGTTCATGTGTTTTGGAGGAGGGATGACTTTGGACAGCAATTTGCAGGGAGGGTGGGATTGTATGTTTTCAATGCTAGCAGGCTAATGTTAGCATTTCTAAGATCACCTCTACACCTTTAACTGTGACTTGAGTCTGAATCTCAAACTTGACTTTTCATGTCAGACCACATTTCACTGTATTCTGAGAGTTGTTATGACAGGTGTTAAGCTGTTTTTTTATGTACGGTTTTATCTTTCAAGTCAACAATTATCATAATGAAGCAACATTTTGTAGAAATTATTGGAGAGCAGGTTTAGGTAAAGTTAGTTCAACTCTTACAGCTACCTGCATAACAACACATCTGGTGGCGCAAACACTTGAAGGTAACTCTGCCTTATTGAGCACTGAGATTTGTTACAGCCACAGTAACACAGTAAAGGCATGTTAAGTACGTATAATGGGACCTACAGCATTTGTGTCTAGTATGTTTCTGGCATTAGGATTGCAATCTGTTTTGCAGACGACACGGATGACACATGACAAGAGTTTCCTTCTTGCTTAACCAAATCTAAAGTTTGTTTCATCTTCAGCACATGTGGCAAACACAAAAAAATAAAAAAATAAAAAGAACCAAAAAGATGAAAGGAAGCAGTTTTATAAACAGATTCAGCAAGCTCATCATTTTTCGGACCAATGAGGCTCTCAGCAGCAGACATCAGTTAATCTACTCAGTGCAAACCACAGCTTGACACATTCTTGCATTCTGCAGGAAACCCTTAGAGTATGGCAACAACGCAAGTAATGTAGTATTCTTTCCTGTGAACTGTGTTAAGTTTTGACCTTTCATCCCTGTTGGTGACATGTCATTAACTAGAACACATGCCTAGTCCTCCCCCACACTCCCTAGTCAGCATGGGCAATACATTCTCTTTGTCTTTTCCCGAGTGGAGTCTCCTACTCCCACCGCTACAGTCGCGGCTGCATCAGTCGCCTTGAAGAAGCTAACAAACCCTACACAGCCCTCGGCCGAATGGTAGCAGATCAAAGTTATATTTCTCTTGTGATTTTCATGCAGGGGTTATTTATTGTACAACATGCAGGAAATTGGGAGAGTTTTGATGGACATTCTTTGTGGAAGGTGCTTCTTGTCATGTATGATTGGGATAAATCAATGTTGGCATATAGTTACCTGGCATAGATCTTTTTAGCTGATGTGAAGGGTGGTAGAAATTGGGTTGTTTTAAAAAGAAGTGTATTGTTATATTTCTATGTAAATATAATAGATTTTGTTGGATTTGTTTTGCATGTGTATCATATGAGCTAAGACTCTGTGAAGTCAGAACTGTGAAGGACTTCAGCATATCGGGCGTTTAAAAAAAAATTGTGTGAAGGGAAAAATGTTTGCCAGTCAAAATTAACTCCCACATACGATGGTTTGATGATTAAAATCTCACGGTTTCAGGCTCCATACGCTAATCAGTGTGAGCTGCTTTCAAAATTCTCACTTTCTCAATTCTATTGCTGGGCGTTCTACAGAATAAAAGACAAAAAAAAAAAAAAAAAAAAATGCCAAAGTTATCTTTTAATTGTTTGTGTGTGTGTGGCATTCAGCTGCTGAATAAAGACTAAAGAAAGAGACGCCAAGGTTAGACCACAAATTAATTAAACTTGGCAATCAAAGGTTGAAAAATCTTTGAAAAAGTAAATAAATAAATAAATAAAGTTTAAAATTAAGTTTAAGGACAACCTCAGAGAAGGATTTAAAAATAATCATAATAATAACAATAATTATTAACAGATAACAAATACGTGTTATTAAACTTTTTTAAAATTTTTATTTATTTTTTTATTTAGGATTCACAAAATGAATTGTGAATAATTTACTATTACAGCAATAATGCATGAGAAGCTGGTGTGTCAGTGATTTTACCACGGGTATATCACAATGCAAAGCAGTAATATGATAAAAGAAATATAAATATATAATAATAGTTAAATTTGGTAATAATAATAATAACCATCATTGTCATCATCATCATCATCAAAATAAATAATAATGCTATAATTCATAAGCTTAACTTTAGGCTGGTTATGGTTGAAAAACAACAACACACACATTACAGTGTTGGCAAGGCAACACATTATTGATATTCCTTTTGTGGAATTAATTCAGCTTAAGCTAACATACTGTAGTCTCTATTCAAACCTTTGTAGATAATTCCAGCCTTATATGCTTATCTATCTGTCTAGTTAGTTAACCTTAAAGATTACAATTGTGCTGATAATATACTAATAATGTTGAGAAGGTCCTTGCTGCCGAATACAGCATGATGACACATCGAATTATACACATTAAATGGGTTTTTGTGTTGTATTGGAATTTTTTTTTTTTTTTTTGTATGTGCAAATCATTTTATTCACTATATAGACTGTTTGTAGAATAGCGAACATAGAGATTCTTGTTCATTTCTTATATAAGTATTATATTATTTGCAACTTTATTTGACTAGCATGGATTTTGAAGGATGTTGAGGCACTTATGAAGAATTTTGGTATGAAAAATGACTATTTTAGCCTATATATTTATTGTTTTTAACAATTCTTATGCTGTATCATGGATTTTTTTTTATTTGTATGTATCCATGTGCTTTTACAAATCTATGAAAAAAGTACTATTTGACAAGAATTTGTGTACAATATGAACTAAATAATATTTATTTATTAGTTATAGTTTAATTAAATAAGAAATGTACTCAATTGACATGACGTAAAAAGATTAATTAAAATATGACATATGTAATGTTAGTAGGATATTCATATTTGTACTTAAAATACTGTAAGCAACCTAAAGCAAGTTTTGAAGTTGTGGGTGGTTGCAAAAACTTTAGTTATCTGAATGAATTTAAACACTAAAACTGAGTTACACTGTTATATAAGCTAAACTCTTTGTTACAATACATAGCCAGTACTACAGCCTGTGAAACAAAGTTGTGAATAAGTTACTGAACCGTAAATGCTATACTAATTACTAATTTGTAAAGAAATAAAAACATTATTGTACTTTCACAATCTTTTTTTTTTTTTTTGCTATGCAGCCCTATTTTGATGCTATAGATATTCATGATATCAGCCTTGAGGCTACACAGGCCAAAGTCATATTTCAGGTTTCGCGTAGCAATATACAACAATATGCAATCATGTGATCATGCGATCGTGGGTTCGATCCCAGGGAACGCATGTGCTCATAGAGTGTATTTGCACTATAAAGGGTAGATTTAGGGTTGGGGTAGGTGTAGTCGTTAATAAAGTGGAAACTGGACAAATGGGGGACCGTCTAAAAAGTCCACACATTGCATTTAAATGAACACGCATTTTGATTGTTAACGATGGTCATACGTAATTTCATGACGACAGACATGTCATTATTTTTACGCCAGCTAGAGGGCACATGACTTTACAACGTAAATATAGGTCATAATAAGACGCTTGAAAAAACAACCTATAGGGTCGTTTTTTGGAGGAGGACAGTCTCATAAATGTAGGTAAGCATTCCTTTTTACAGGAATCGGGCACAAGGGAGATGAAGGAAATGGGAGCAACGACGGAGAATCACAGGAGATCAATGTTGAAGAGACTTATGAGTTAAACCACCAAGGTATGTAGAGCAGGTAAGGAGTCTGTATCCCCATTCAAGGCCAGACGAAGCGTGACTGAGAGATGTGTGCTTATATGCGGGTGCTGCTGAGTACGGTGATGATGAGGGATAGGTGCTAGTGGTCTATAATCAGGAGAGAGGGAGCACTGAGTGTCTGTGTCACTGATGGAGATTTTATTCCTTACCACTGTTGCCTTTGAATTGTTCATTTTGGGGCATAAAGAGAAATAATAGTTGGTATAATGGTAACACTTTAGAATACTGTTTCTTACTCACTGCATAACTAATAAGGAATTACTGAAGAACTACTAGGTAATTCATTAACACTTAAGTCACTACTGTTAACTACTAAGGAAGATGTGTTAACTAATCAGTATGTAATAGAATTGTATGATTTTGTTAAGTAACAGTTAGCTAATCAATAACTAATGAATTCTGTCATACCTCCTGAAGAACTACTTTTAATGATCTACTAATTAAGGTTCAAGAAAAATAACCATGAAGTAACTACTAATGAACAGTCAAACACAATTACATTGAGTTGTGGCCCTTTCTTATTTACTAATGTTATCAGTAGTAGTATTATAAAAAAATGCAATATTAATAAATAAAATACATTTTATAGAGGTTTTTGCCTGTGTGGTAAATAATGGATTCGATGACAACGACACCAGCCCTACTCCCACTCCAGTGCCAAGCCAGGAACCTCCAGACGGCGTGGAATGTCAGTGCGACACCACCGAAGACAGAAAGTCCGCCTCCACCGCGATGCAGGAGCCAGCGACGAGCGGAACGACTGAGCATAACATCGCCACAGAGCCATGGGGCCTGCTGTGAGCCAGCTGCTGGTGATGAAGATCCTGCGGCTCCGCCTCAGATAACACCTCGGCTCATTGTCCTGGCTCCTCCGCCTTTGCTCTTTCCACCCTCATCTACAGCAGCGACAATCAAGCATTCAGCTCCACTGGACTCCCTCGGACCATCGACTGCGCCTGGCTCAGACATCGCCACGGACTTACGGGTCATTTGATGCTCTCCGACCCTCCATCACTGTGGCTCCATTTGGCTCCGCCTTCCCTCAGGCTCCACCTCAGCCCTCAGTCATTCCAGTTCCACCTCAGCCCTCCGGTACCCTGCTTCTACCTCGGGGGGCTGTCGCTACGACTCCGTCGCGGACTCAGAGACCATCTGCATCACTCCTTCAGCTCTCTGTCTTTGCCCAAGGCTCTACCTCCATTGGCTGCACTGCTTCCACTCGTCACCAAGGTTGCCCACCACTAGTTTGTCACCATAGTTACAGATCACCCTAATCATCACATCCAGCTGTGTTCCATCACCACCTAGTTTGTCTGTGTACTTAAGCCCTGTGTTTTCAGTTCAGTGTTGTCCGGTATCGTTCGTGATTAGTGTGGTTGTGTTTCCTGTGAACCTGTTTGTGGATTTCCTTGCCTGTGGATTTATTAAAACCTGTTATTCTTGAATCTTCCTCGTCGTGCGTATGCTTACAACCAGCTACTGTAACAATAGGGAACCCATTAGCAGTTCATAAAGAATTATTAGATAATTATGCAGTAATTACTTAAAACTTGAAACCGTATTCTAAAGTGAAAATACAGGGAACCCATTAGTAAATAATAAATAATTATTAGATAATTCTGCAGGAATTAGCCTACTTAGAAACTGAAACAGTATTCTAAAGTGAACATATAGGGAACCCATTAGCAATTAATAAAGAATTATTAGATAATTCTGCAGTAATTACTTAGAACCTGAAACAGTATTCTAAAGTGAAGATTTAAGGAACCTATTAGTAATTACCACACAATTCTGACTCAAATCAAACTTACACTGAAAAAAACACTATTGACGTAATAATCTAAAAAACTTTGTAAAATACACAACACAACCATTAGTTTACATGGTATCTTCCTTTATTTCAGATAAGAACATTTCTTAATGTAGTATATTTTATTCATTTTGACATGTATACAATACTTACATTTAAACTCATTTAACAAATGGATCAAAAGTTAAAACATTTAAAAGCAATTCAAGTGTAATCAACCGGCCTCTGTTAACCCGTTTCCATAGGGTAGCGGTGCTGGATCTCGTTCGGGAGCTGGGCTCGTGTTTGGCGGGGAAACTGCTAACAACACAAAAACTACCCAACACTGAAAAAAATAACCCAAAAATGACTCATCCCAGCATTTGGGTAAATAAATAAATAATTAAAACATTTTAAGTTTGATATTATGGAAGTTATGGCAAGGCAGTGGGGGTGCGGTTCCTTTCCGAAGCTGATTTCTTACAGAACATGCGCAGTTAATCACCATACAGGCAAAAACTTCTGAACAATATGATGTAATGAGTCTTTTTGGAAGTGCAGTATTATGCAGTATAAAAATGCATATTTAATTTCCATAATAATAATAATAAGTAATAATAAGTGGTGGACTATAACAACGTAGTACAAAGTAGTTGTAATTTTACTCAAGTAATTTTGAAAATGAATAATTTCCTGTTCATTAGTAGTTACTTCATAGTGATATTTCTTGAACATTAATTAGTAGATAATTAATAGTAGTTCTTCAGGAGGTATGACAGAATTCATTAGTTATTGATTAGCTAACTGTTACTTAACATAATCATAAAATTCTATTACATACTGATTAGTTAACACTTAGTCTTCCTTAGTAGTTAACAGTAGTGACTTAAGTGTTAATGAAGAATTCATTAAGAATAATGAAGAGTTCATCAGTAATTCCTTATTAGTTATGCAGTAAGTAAGAACAGTATTCTAAAGTTTTACCAGTATAACTTATCAGTGAAGCTGTAATTGAAACTATTGTAGCACTTAATTGAAACTGTAGTTTCCTCTATAGAAATGCTTTGTTGTATTTAAAGTTGTATATTAAAATTGAAACTGGAAAATGAAATTTGCAACATTTATTTTGTTATTAGTACAGAAAGTGCTATATAACTATATTTGACTTGGCATGCAGTTTACACAACAACCAGTACATCATGAAAATCCACTACACCGAAGCCAGACATTTTCACTAAAATCTGTAACAAGAAGAAGGTGGCAGTGGGGTAAGATGAGCCATTGTTTACTTGTGTGGTCCTTAGGATATGGGAAAATGAGGCAGAAGTACAATAAAAGTATCTAACGTAACTTAATGATGTTTCCTAGCAATTTAAATGATCAGAATGCATCTATGACAAAAAGCTAGAAAAATGTGGCTTCTTACAAAAAAAAGTGTTCCTTTGGCTAAATTCGCCCAAGGTTAGGGTAAGTTGATCCGAGTCAGTCGGTAAGTTTCATCATATGGGGGTAAACTGACCATCTAACTGAATCTGAGTCAAACCCATGTGAAATTTTAAAGATATAATATACTTAAAAAAATGATAATTATTCAACAATCAGTTTTCCTTTTACAAATAGTTACATTTATTTTCTTAAAGTTAACTTAAACAACATTTTAAGTTAACTTTAACAAGTTTAAATTTCAGTATTCCCAAATATTGAAATAATTCTGAAAACAGATTAAACAGAGAGTTCGTTAAATAAATCTGAATTACAATGAATAAATAAATGTCACTGAAACTAATAAACATTTTAGCTAAAAGATTCTTGGCATGATAGCTTTTCTGCAATGTCGAACATGTTAGGCCATTGGAGGTGAAAAAAAAAAAAAAAAAAAAGATTATAATCTGGTACAAATCAGAGAAGGATTTGGTGTACACTATTCCTATCAAATAAACTGGTAACACTTTAGAATAATAGTCCGTCACAAATATGTAACTATGCAGGAAGTAATGCAGGAAAAATTAGTATACATTAACTTCAGTTCTGTCAGGACCACTATCATCAAAGATGATTGACAATTAGCATAAAGTTTGGATTGGCGGTATGGTTCTGTTCTGGGCAAGAACTCCCTGCGCATCCTTGCAGCCTAGCATGGATAAGAGCAGAGAGAGCAGCAATAACCCCCCTCAGGGTAAACAGAACAGAACCAACATAAGGGTATTGCAATATCATTAATGTTCTTAATGACAATAATTTAATGTAACAACATAATTCAAGAAAATGAGTCTGATTCAAAGAGGAATATCAGAAGAACAAGCTCCTGAGCAATGCGACGAAGCTGCTGATAATACTGAATGAACCTTGTAGGGATGCTGTGATAGGTGTTGTATTCCTATAGGTAGACATGGATCAGCTGAGAGTCAACTGATGTGAGCTTGACCTGCCAGAACTAATGCTACACTTGATTGCCTGTAAGTTGAACCACTGGATCAGTTTACCCCACAGCACTTGGCTCACTTTGCCTCATAGCAAAAAAAAAAAAAAAAACCAATACCAATTCAATGTAAGGTCACATTACGATAAAAAAAGTGTCAGTTGACGATATACAGGGGTGGGTCAACTTACCCACTCTCCCCTACTGCAGTAATGTTTACAATCTAAGCAGAAGCAATGTTATCATGATATTTTCATGCTTCAATTTAACCATATACATCAACCTTTGTTTTATTCCTTGGAACATGTATTTCCTTCAGGAATGTGTGCTCACATCTTTACATATTTTGACATTTCAACATTCAAATAGAATTTAAAGCTATTCATTGTGTAAAACACTTTGAACAATTGCAGTAACGGGAAAAACTTTAAAAAAAGAGCTAATTAACAGAAGCCAATAATAAAAATAATAATAATAAAAATGTATTATATATTTAAAACATACCTGCATAGCTTAAGATGTAGTACTTTATATATAGTACATGTAAACTACATGCATTTTAAATACAGTGCATTATAAGGTACTGCAATGAAACAATTTATGTGCATTAATGACTTTGACTAAACTTTATTGATGTTGATCAGGGATCGGACTTAAAAGTGTTTACATCGCCTGTGTGTTCAAACTTCACCCTGCCAGCCACAGTAATGAGAGGCGTCACAGATCATAAGTGATGCCCTAGTTATTATTATGACTGCCAGTCATGGTTATGATCATTAAACTTACAGTAAACAGTTGCACGAGTTTGTGTTTGTCATGCTGGCCTCCGTCTCTCTTTCTCTCTTGGAGCAGATGCCTGCGGTGTTCTTTAATGACATGGTGTCACTGCTGCTACATGCGCTGGGAGAGAGGTGTGCAGCAGCTTTCTGTCTTTCTCGTTTTCTGTCTTTCTGTCCCATCTCACTTTTGCTAGGTCTCAAGCCCTCTCCCATTTCTCTGTCCTCCTGCATTTCGCTGTTTCTGCCTCCCTTTCTATCTCTCAGCCATGTGTCAATTGGGGTCTTTACCTGACAGGCTGCTCTTTCTGTTCAAAAAAGGGAAATTTTTAAAAAGTAATAATAATAATAATAATAATAATAATAATAAGAAGAAGAAGAAGAAGAAGAAGAAAGAAAGAAAGAAAGAAAGAAAGAAAGAAATAATACTACATATGAAATACATTAAATGTCAATCTTGTTGCAGCAAAGGAAATATGAATAAATGGAGAGTAGAAGCTGGATTTAAATTCGGTTTCACACATGCACACATATTAATACCTATATTCAGCTACCCTGGATATGTCATCCAGCTAGTGTGTTGTGTCTTCATTTCCTTCATTTATTTCTCTTTAAATAATGACAATGAAATGAAATTGTGCAGTCTTAAGAACCTTTAGATTTTTAAAAAATGTGAGGTTAATTTGATTGTTCATTGCTTAGAATTATTAAATCTCTCTTACAAGATCTCTTCTGTAAAAAAATAAAATAAAACAAAACAAAAATACTTTAAAGTCTTGACAACAAATACAATTTTAGTCCCACTTTATAGTATGTGGATTTAAATATACTTACATAAAATAATAAAAACTAAATAATAAATAATTGTTTTGTACAATGTACTTATTGGGTTCATTTTGTTTTGCAAAATACTTTTGCTGCTATTGAGGTGGAAGACGGGTGAGGTTAGGAACAGGTTTCATGCATAGTTTTAAAGGTGGATTAAGGGGTAGGGATAGGGTCAACTTTGTAACTACAGATGTAATTACATGCAGATAGCTCAACGTAAATACATTCTGTATATGAACATAATAAGTCCAATGTACAGTATCAAATTATTGTAGGTCCAAAATTTCCACTTATTATTCCACACACACACACACACACACACACATGACGAGCGTGGAAAAGGTAGCTGACGACGAGAGAGCTTCAATTAAACAACGCGCGCTGCATATTGCTTTATTATTGCTTAAATAAAGCGCAAAAGAATCTACGAGCATGTTGTTCTGTTGTAAATGAAGTCATGAAATTACCAACAATGCGATTAAAGCTGCCTCAAAACTGTGCGTGCATGCATGTATTTGTTGACATGGTTTTAAGCTATTGTTATCCAATTTGTTGGCCTTAACGTCTTACAAATGCACATATGTACACTAGGGAAATCTAAATTTTCTCGGGGAAGCATGCCCCCGAACCACCCTAGCAGACTACATTTTGTGACCTCGGTAATTATGAAACTCTGCGTATGGCCCTGGTTTTATTCTTTCTTTGTGTACTTCTCCAAATGTGTGCACTTTTGGACTAAAAGTTTGTATGTGTATGCACTGTGATCAAAAATAAATGGAAGCAAACGCGATTGAATGTAGAGGTTTGTGTCTCATTATTCTATTAATAACTACCAATTGATTTAGCATGATTTTGCATTCCTGTCAGAAATTAAGAATTATTAGTGTCATTGTAAATAGTGGTGCAAATATTAAAGCATTCTAATACTTCAAATCTCAAGGTTAAATCAGATTTTTTTGTAAAAATGTTTCTGTAACAGCTGCCAAAAAAAAAAAAAAAAAAATAGTATATAGCTTCACTGTGGTTTTTAATTTATTTTCAAGGAAAAAAAAAAATAACTTTAACACACACACACACACACACACACACACACACACACACACACACATACAAATTGGTAGGTTTAGGGATTGGGGTTGGGTTACGTGCTTAAATAAGTCTAAAAGTCATACCTCAACATATATGTCATAATGGCAAAATTATACCCTAATATATGATTTCATAATGACAATAAAATTCCAATGCCCATCGCATCTGTGTAATGACACCAAAAGTATCTCATTGAAAGCAATAGTGTACTCTGCATGTTGAAAAAAAGAGGATACCCTGTGTGTTGAAAAGAGATGCCAAGGGATCCTGACCAAGTATCCATGACAAGTTGGAAGTGAAAACATTTTTCCCACAGCTTCCCTGTGTGACAACTAATGGCATTCTGTAGTCAAATATCTCCAAATTATATTAATGACTGTTGTGCCCAGCCTTTATTCTCATTTGCTTTTCTCTGGTTCTCTTTCTAGTTTTCTCTGTTTCACTCTCCTTCTTTTTTCTCTCTCATCCACATGGTTCACTCAGGGTCTTTCTCTGGCAGGCTACTCTTTCTGTTATGGGAACCTGATGTTGCTCCAGAAAAGAATTGATCTGTGGCAACTATTAAATAAATAAATAAATAAATGTGGAGAGACTTTAAGGGGAATTCTGCCCAGGGAAGGGTTGGGGGTAGGTAGGGGTTCTGCATTGTTGATCCAGAATGACACTGATTGACAGTAGCGGTAGAAAAGCTGATAGCAACGTTTGGCGTGCTGCTGGTTTAAAGGACGGACATAGCCGCTGATTTCAGGTTTGTGGAGCATGACTGTGCGCTGGGGTGAGCTTGTCTCTTAACATCCTCTCCGTGTCTGTTCTTCACCCTTCCATTCTCATTGTTTTTCAGAGCCCTTTTATGTATTGTTTAAACCTTTTTCTCACTAATAATCTGCTTTATTCACCAGGGCCACAATAAGCCACAGCAATAGCACCCCGTCAATACAGATAGCAGGTTTAGAGCGCAGGTGTGTGTTGGATTTGGACCAGAGTGACACGCTGTCAGCTATCAGCTGAAATTAGCAGCCCAGGTAGGAGCCGCATAAGCGGGGCTTCTGCCCGTCCTCTGAGTTTACAACACAACAGCTGATGGACAGAACCTGCAATTTAAGATTCCTCCCCTTTCGCTGCTCTCTCTGCTGGTGGTTGTCGCTGGATTTTTCTTAAAAATGACTTTATATGCCACTGTATGTCTGCTTTCATTGATTTAGTTGCTTAAAGGTGAGGTGTGTCATTTCTGTGTCACTAGTGGCACCAAACAGAGTGGCAAAAATAACTTGATTTTTACATATTTGGAGGAAAATGTGAGTGGCTCATGCCCATGTAAAACTTGCTGCCGCAATGCTATGGTACAGTAAGTGCGACATCGCTATGCAGTTGCTGAAGTGTTCTGAATGGTTTTCAGTGCATGACATGATTTACTAGGGTTTTTGGGGTTTTTGCTAGGTGGTTGCATACTGGCAAACCTTCAAACTCTTTATGATATTCTGGTCTCTATATGGCTTTAGTCTAGGGTTGGAATTGACAGGGGCTAGGGGGGAGAAAAATGTCACCAAAATGAACAAAAATACCCCCAAATTCAATATACAGGGGCAAAAAAAAAAAAAAAAAAAAAAAAAAAACGCCCCTGCACAATTAGACTTAATCAATTCTGACTTTCGTGGTTAAAGTGAAATGTAAAAGAAAAAATAAAAGAAAAAATGTATTGATTGTGGCATTACTTTCTTCTCACATTGTACCAAAGATGTTTCTGCTTTTTGCAGGGTTGAGCATTATAACCAATCACAGATGTGTCTGTTGAGCACATGAATGGCCAGGCAAAAGTGTTTAGATTAGTCACTGGTTGTCGTATTTATTACTCCCTTCAACTAATAACCAATTATGTAAAAACTTATCCCCAACGAATGCTGATCAATAAAACAGCCCTTACCTTCAGATCGTCCGGGGAAGATGAAAAAACAGTTGATTAATAATTCCTAAGGGAGGGACAACCACACTCAGCCTGGGTTCATATAGCACTTGGAGCTTGAAGGAATTAACAATATATATATATATATATATATATATATATATATATATGATATAAATATTCAGGTTTCAGATATAGGTTATAGGTTTATAGGATATAGGTTTATGAAAGAATAATTCACTCTGAGACTTGTTAAAGGGATTACAATTACCAATTATACTGGTATCTTTTTAATAACAAAGTTCAGAATCTTAACATAAACAAAAACGATCAGTCTTCACCAGGTTTCGGTATGGTTCTGATACAACTTTCACAATTTACAATCACCTTATTTGGCAAAGAATGGGGGAAAAAAACACAGTTCAAAAAAACTAGGCTATAGTAAATACACACACATACGCCCCCTTAGGTTCCTGTTAACATCTAGATTATATAGTAAGCACAGCTAAAGAAGCATAGGGTGCATCTTTTCTTCAGGCTTCAACCATTTGTGGTTTTCACACCTCTTCATTCTACAAAGCAAGAGATACATATTGGTGTTGCAAGTGCAACACGCCTTATAGCAAAAGCGAGCAACCTTTAACCTACTAAACTTCTGGCTTCTGTGAATTACAACTAGCATACACATATGTTCGACAGTTGGCCCCATTGTTTCCAGGACCACAACAGGAAATCAGTTATACACTCAGTCAGTCACAGGCGAATTTGCATGCATGGTGGTACTCAGTGATGCAATTCCACCTGTGAGTTTGTCTAAATCATCAGCATAAGCATTCAAAGCAAAAGATTTTTTAACTAACGAGATCAATTTTACATTAATCCTCTGTTGTTGTCTAAGCATTCGAATTATTTCCTTGGCCGTAGAGTCGACCCTTTGTTGTCCAAGAGCCCTTTGTCTCATTCCCCTGTGTATTTATACCTCTGTTTCCCTTTCATGGGAACTTCGAGCTGCGTCGAGACGCATTGGAATCGGTCCAGTGGTGTGACGGAACATCAGAGGCGGGTGACGTCACAGACCAGGAAACTATAAAGCATACCCAGAACAAAGAACGCTAGCTTCTGTGTCTTCAGCAAGCGCTCTGTGTTGTCATGTGTCTTATTTGGTGTTGTCTGTCAGTTACACATACAGAAACGATCTCTTTAAGGACAAGAGTATCATTATTACACCCCATATATATATATATATATATATATATATATATATATATTAAGACACTATCTAATGGTGAGCAAAGTGTGTTCATCCCTGCCCTCGTCACATCACGGGTGGGGATACACATGAGATGTGTGTTGTTTGTTTAAGAGTGGAGCATGCCCAGTCATCTCTCGAGGTAATTGATTGTGTGCATTGCGAAAAGTTAGCATTAAAAACACTCTGTTCTTGCCGGGTGCTCTTTGATAAAAAGAATGGCACCTCGGCTGGTGTTCCCCGCGAATCGGGTCCCGCTTCTGCTGAGGCAGAGCGGTGGCTTCATTCATGGGGTTCACAAATGGATCTGTCAGAGGGGTTAGAGACGGGCCCAGCCCTTTCTCTGCCCTCAACTGGCAGACCCAGTGTCTCTCCTCTGGTGGTGGACCCCGAGCAGTTTCTGGTATTGGAACAGGAAGTTCTGACGCTATAGAAAGGGTTCCTCCTCCCAGCAAGTTGTCAGGGTTTTACAGCCATTACTTCATTGTTTCAAAGAAGGATGGAGGGTTGCGTCCCATTCTAGATTCACGTGTATTAAATTGCACTGTTCAGAAGCTCAAGTTCAAGATGCTTACACTCAAACAGATCATCCCACAGATTCGATCCGAGGAGTAGTTTGTGACAATAGATCTGAAAGACACTTACTTTTATGTATCCATCCATCCTCAAACAGTTTCAGAGACTGTTGGGTCTGATGGCAGCTGCGTCCAACGTAATACCTTTTGGCTTGCTGTATATGAGACCCTTACAGTGGTGGCTCAGGACCAAGGGGGTTTTCTCAGAGGGGAAATCAAGGTTATGCAGCGATGCCTTCATGCCTTAGTCATGTGGAAGAAGCCTTGGTTCCTGTCCCAAGGACCTGTGTTGGGAGCTCCTTGTCGTTGCTTAATGCTAATTTCGGATGCATCTCTTACAGGTTGGGGAGCGATCATGAGTGGTCTGCTTTCCTGGCACATAAATCGGCTGGAAATGATGGCGGTATTTCGAGCTCTCAAGCACTTCCTCCCAGACCTGAGGGGCCATCATGTGTTCGTCCGCACGGACAACATGTCGGTGGTCTCTTACATCAACCATCAGGGGGGTCTGAGGTTGAGCCACCTATTCAAGCTGGCCCATCGGATCCTCCTGTGGGCCCAGGGGAAGTTTCTCTCCCTGAGAGCAGCTTACATCCCAGGGCATCAGAATGTGGGGGCAGACATCCTGTCAAGGCAGGGGCCGAGGCCTGGGGAATGGAGACTTCACCCCGAGGTGGTGGAGCTCCTATGGAAGAACTTTGGCCGAGCAGAAGTCGACCTATTTGCATCGAAAGAAACAACACACTGTCTGATGTGGTTCTCTCTGTCACATCCAGCCCCTCTGGGTCTGGACGCTATAGTACAGGGGTGGCCGAGGCTACGTCTGTACGCCTTCCTCCTGGTTGCTCTGCTCCCGGGAGTTCTGGAGAGGGTTTGCCGGGACAGGGTCCATCTCATATTGGTAGCCCCGTTCTGGCCAACCTGAGTTTTGCTTTTAGACCTAGTGTCTCTCCTCGACGACTCTCTTCTGGAGATTCCTGTCAGACAGTACCTCCTGTCTCAAACGGGCGGCTCGTTACTTCATCCACACCAGGAGTTGTGGAAACTGTGGGCCTGGCCTCTGAGGGGGCTAGGCTCATAGAATCCGGTCTCTCAACTGAGGTTGTGGAGACCATACTCCAGTCCAGAGCTCCCTCTATGAGTAAATTGTATGCCTATATATGGAAGTTGTTTTCTTCTTGGTGTAGACAACATCAGTCAGACCCTGTTCATTGTCAGCTCTGTGCTGCAATTCCTTCAGAAGAAGTTCTCGGATGGATTGTCTCCTTCCACCTTAAAAGTTTATGTGGCAGCTATATCTGCCTACTATGCTCCCATAGGTGACTTTTCTGTGGGAAGAGATCCCTTGGTCATACCATTTCTTCGTGGTACTCTGAGGCTGAGGCCTTCACAGCATACAAGGACTCCAGCCTGGGACCTGGCGATCATTTTGGAACGGTTAGCATATGCTCCCTTTGAACCTCTAGAAGAAGTTCCGGAAAGATTCCTTACTCTAAAAACTATCTTCTTGTTGGCTATATCATCTCTCAAGAGAATTGGAGATCTTCAAGCACTTTCAGTTGCTCCTTCATGTCTGGAATTTGCACCTGGTATGGTTAAGGCTTTTCTTCATCCTAGACCTGGTTATTTGCCTAAAGTCTGTTTGGCCCAGCCTTCCCTCAAGCTTTGCCTCAGCCCTCAGTCGTTCAACTCCACCTCAGCCCTTTGGTACCCTGTTTCCACCTCTGGGGGCTCGTTGTCGCGGATGCAGGGACCTTCAGGGTCACTCCACTCCTTCAGCTCTGGAGTGCCATCAGGCCATTCTTGCTCAAGGCTCCTCCCTGGCTCTCACCACCTTCAGCACCATGCTGGACCCTTCTGTTCCACCTCCTCCCAGTCAGCCGTCCACCTCCAGAACCTCCTCCTGTATCTTTTGCCAGTTTCGCTAACCCTTCGCCAACCCTTCGCTAGCCCTTCGCCATCTCCTCATCCCAGGAGGGGGCGTTCTGTCACATCACATGGACTCTGTTTATGTTTGCACCGTTTCCCTTAGTTGAGTTTGTTGTCATAATTATTTATTTAATGTGTCATCACTGTCAGCTGTGTATCTTTAATCACCTTGTTTGTCTGTGTTTTTAATGGTGGGTTATCACAAGATAATTGGGCTGATTTTGGGGCAATTTCTCCCCTTCCGACAATTCTAGGTAATGTCCCGATTATCTTGATGGTTCTACAGATTATCTTATTAGATTTTCCTGTGGTGTGAGGTGTGTTAAGAATGACTGAATTTGCTCAGAAGAATGTCAGAGCCACGAATTGTAAATATTCAACATGTTAAATATTTACAATCAGAAATCCTGATGTGTGGGGGGAACCTGCGCGCACGCTCTGGAGATTATCACGTGAAATGAAACAATATCCAATCAGAAAGCAAGCTGACAGAAGATTCACCTCTCCACCATCTCCACGACTTCATCTAAACATTTTTCTTTTTTCCCCAGCAAATTTTCTGTAAAAAGCAGTCCATACACTATAAGCATCATTTCTTCTTGCCAATTTAGTTTACTTTAAAGTTGTTTGATGCGAAAGATTTTGCAAGATTTCCTGTGTTCACAGGCGGGACTGTTTGTGAATGGAATCTGTACCAAGGTTTCTTCCACATCACCAAGGTACAAAGACATTTGCACGTAACCTTGATCATGTGAAACGGGTTGCACCCTGGTTAAAACCCCTTGGTCTTGAGCCACCACTGCAAAAGTCTCATGTACAGAAGGCCAGAAGGTATCATGTTAGACGTAGCTGCCATGAGTCCCAACAGTCTCTGAAACTGTTTTACAGTGATGGCCTGGCCTAACTTAATCCTGCCTATGGCTGAAACACTATACGAGCAGGAGACAGATGTGCCCACATTGTAGTTGAGTCCCACACCACACCTAGAAAAGTGGTTCTCTGTAGTGGAGAAAGCTTCTTGATATTCAGTTTAACCCCAAGCACCTCATATGAGCGAGAATGACACCTTGGTGTCGAACTGCCATTTTCTTTGGACTGCTCTAGAATTAGCCAATTGTTGATGTACTTGAGTACAAGAATGCCCTGGAGTCGCAGTGAAGCCAGAGCTGCATCCACACACTTGTGAAGGTTTGGGGTGACAATGCTAGGTAAGCTTCACCCCTGAAAGTAAACCTGAGGATGTTTGATGTTGTTGAGGAAGGATGGATATATAGAAGTATGCAACTTTTAAATAAATCATGACAAACCAGTCCTCGGACCTGATTTAATTCACGGTTAACTACAACATTAACATTCTGAACCTGTACATCCTCAGAGTATGGTTCCATACCCGTATATATATCGGGCCCATATGTATATCAGATATAAATAAAATACGGACTGTAAAAGCCTAAGTCTCTCTCGGGAAAAGGAACATGTTGCTCCAGCACCTGAGCTTGCTCTGGGATCACCACTGTGGATAGAACCCCATTGAAGCGAGGTGGACAAGAACCAAATTAAACTCTGTACCCTCTCTCTATAGTCTGCAGGACCCTTTGAAACACTTTTATCAGAAGTTGCCACGCTGCCAAGTAGCCTGCTAAGGGACACTGCCTCTCGAGACTGGCCTCTGGTGCATTTTGGGTAGAAGCAGATGACCGGTGGGGATCAACCACACAGACTCATCTATTTTCCTCAAAGGAAGCAAGTCTCTTAGTGCTACAATGTCCCCAGGTGGACACTGAGCAAACTTGTTGGAAGTCACTGTGCCCTGAAACACCAGGGGGGCGAGGTTGGCAGAATAACTTTCTGAGAGCACCGGACTGAAGCGGGCGTTTTTTGAGTAATATGTCTGGTGCCCTGAGGTGGATACTCAGCAGGAAATGATCAAACACACTTCTCTAAAACCCTCCTCAGAGGGGGCAAGTATCTCAGTGGCACAACTTCTCCAGGCGGACACACTTAGAAAAATGCTGGAAACCGCTACACCCCAAAACACCAGAGGTGGTGGGGTTGGCAGATCGATTTCCTGAGGGCACTGAGAAGAAGCGGGCACACTTACACCTGGTGTGGGCCATGAGGGCAGTTTACATTCCAGGGCATGCAAATGTGGGGACAGATATCCTGTCGAGGCAGGGGCTAAGGCCCGAGGGAATGGCGATTCCACCCACAGATGGAAGTGGACTTGTTCACCTCTGAGGAGTTGACCCATTGTCCCCTCTGGTTCGCCCCCAAACTCCTCCAGCTCCATTGGGGGGACACCATGTTACAGACATGATGGAGACTTCATCTGTATGCCTTTCCTCCAATAGCTCTGCTCTTGGGAGTCCTAGTTAGGGTTCACCAAGACCGAGTTCACCTATTATTAGTGGCTTCATTCCAGCCAGTCAGAGTGTGGTTCTCAGATCTGGTATCTCTCCAGGATGGCACTCCTTTGGAACTTCCCATTTGGAGAGACATTCTGTATCAAGTAGAGTTGTAGTCAAGACCACCTAAATCGAGACCAAGTAAAGACCAAGACTTTGTGGGGTTGAGACCAAGACAAGACCAATACCAAGGCAGGGCAAGACCGATTCAAGACCAAGACCAGACCAGCACTCCTCAAATTTATCTAAAAGATCTATATCTACTGTCTGAGTAATGTCTTATATTTAAGCAAAAAAATACAATTAGAATAATAATATAGAACATATGAACACTATATGAACCCAGTCCACTGCCGGGTTGGTACAGTGCTGAAGTTCCTCCAAGAGTGCCTCTCAGCAGGGTTAGGCCCTTCTATCCTTATGGCCGTTTCACACCACAAGCATGATCGGCACGTGAGCAGCGCATATTTTTTTCAACATGCAAATGTGTGCATTCACACCAGGAGCAGGAGCAACGTGTGAGTGTCAAGCAAGAGCGTCATTAAAGTGAAAGCACACTTTTGATGGACAAAATAAATATGAGGCATGCCTTGGTGTCTTGGTGGTGAAATATACTGCTGTATCTTTAATGTTGTGGGCCTATTTTTCTGCTGGAGGTCCTGGACGTCTTGTTCAGATACATGGCATCATGGATTCTATCAAATATCAACAGAAAATCGAAACCTGACTGTCCCTGCTAGAAGTCATATAATGGGCTATGGTTAGATCTTCCAACAGGACAATGATCCAAAACAAACATCAAAATCAAAACAAAAATGGGTCACTGAGCACAAAATGAAGGTTCTGCTATGACCGTCCCAGTCCCCTGACCTTAACCCTAAAGAAAATGAGTGGGGTGAACTGCAGAGGAGAAGCACCAACATGTAGCTGGGAATCTGAAGGATCTGGAGAGATATGGAATGGGGGAATGGTCTCTGATCTCTTCTCAGGTGTTCTCCAAACTCATCAGGCATTATAGGAGAAGACTCAGAGCTGTGATCTTGGGAAAAGGAGGTTGCAAAAAGGATTGAATAAAAGGGTATAATTAATTGTGAGCAATGTGTGAGAGAGAAAAACGTTTCTTTCATAACATTTTTCCCCCATTTAAAATTCTTATTCTTCAATGAAAGGTTGGATTTTTGTAAATTTTTAAAATAAAAGATCAAAAGGATTAACTATGCAGATTTACTTTCACAGCCTTCTTTGGTCATATTTACCAAGGGTATGAATAATTTTGAGCACAACTGTATATGTATACAGTACTGTGCAAAGGTCTTAGGCCACCATTAGATGTTGTTTTAGCAATTGTATAATGACCATATACAATTATTTCTCAATTTCTTTATTAGAATAAAACAAGAAAATACAGAAAATTTGTATGCAGAGAAAAAAAAAAAAAAACTTCTATAGGCTAAAGTGGCAAGTATTTAGTGACCTTCCCTTGCACTTGAGCAATAGCAGGAACCGGCTCTCTTAAACCTAAATGGAACCTAAAATGACTGAAAGGCCAAGAAAACTTTCAAAATCTGATGAAAAGTTTGTCAGATTTTCTTTTTGAGAAAACAGAAGTCCAGGAGGTCACACTAAATACTGATTTTTTTTAGATCTTTAAGATCTCTTCTCATAAACACACACACACACACACATTTTCAGACCAGAGGTTCTCGGCACATTCTTTGCCTTTTTGTTTTTGTTCTTTGTCTTGATAAATATTAAGTAAAACTATCAATTAAAGTTTTTGATTTGTAATGCTTCAACACAGTGCAATCTAATTCACAAGCTAGTAATTGTTTCTTCTTTCATTAGCAAGTGGCCTTGGCATGAAACTCTTGTGAAGGGAAACATATGCCACAGGACGCATGATATCACAAGCAACCAGTATGACGGCTATTCGTCAGACTTGGCTCACGTTCATTAGTTGAAATATTCAGACAAACTTCTCTTTGTCTGCTGAAATGATAATTGACTGTCTACTGAGGGCCGTGGGGTTTTATTATAGCTGTTGTTAGTTTGCGTGGGAATTTCTGGGGGGCTGAATTTTCCCTTGCAAGACGAATTTCATCACAATGCAGAAACGATGCAATGGCTCTGTAACACGTTATGCTTATAAACATGGGATCATCCTTATGAGGTTTAAGGAAGACTTTTTCCAGTGTACTTCTTTAACCGTTTGAATATAAAAATTATTACACCATACAGTGCTACATTGTTGATGCTGAAATTGTTGAATATAAAATGTGTCCAATGATGTGAAATATTACTCTTCATAGAATAATCTTATATCTACAGAGACCTTCCATGGATTAATTAATTCAAGAGTAAATGTCCCTAAAGGCTGCAATTAACGATAAACGTATTAGACGTGTCAGTGCCCAAGAGCACTGGAGTCTGTCCCACTACCGCTTTTGCTGGTGCTGTTTCAACTCAACTGTCAGCCGAGATGTGTCAAAAACTAGAACATGTGTGTGTGTGTGTGTGGGAGGGTTTGAGTATTCCATGCGTTGACAAACAGAACTTCCAAATAAACATATTTAATTCATTATGACTCGTATTTTCCTTTCCAATTGAAATGGAACAGTGTTTGCCACATCCTGTCCAGCTGTGAGGTGTTAAAAAACTAACTAAAGTAGTGATGTGATTTACTGTGTGGCAGTATATCAAAAAATTCAATTTACCTGCAGTCCTGATCCCACAGGCTGAGAACCTGAGACAGTTAAAAAGAGAGTTTCAAGAAAGACTCAGGTACATTTAAATTTGCAGAATATCTCCTAAAATTTATTTTTGCACATCTGGAAGGATATGTTCTTCTGTACTGTATATGTTCAAGATGTTTCACCACTCATACAAGTGGATTCATCAGTTTGCGGAGATTCCCTGACATTTAACTGGATCACACACTGTGGTAAGATTTGATTCGCTGTGGGAGTCACCTCCCAGATGGTGCGAATTGCAATCGCTGTGTGAATTGGGGCGAAACTGCTGGGCTAAAGATGAAAGGACAGCATTGTAAGTAACTGACAGGCCTTGTCGCAGAGATGGCTGTTCCAGTTTCACAAAGATGGCCTCTTTCACTCTTTTCTCAAAACATCTGTCCTTCCTGTCCAAAATCTTTACATCACTGTCCTTTATTGACTGATTCTTGTCCTTTAGATGCAGGTACAAGACCAAGTCCTGCCCATGGGGGTTACCTGTTTTATTCCATCATCTTGTAAAACAGTTCTGTCATTTCCCCAATGTTTAAATCAAGGCATTATTAATTGCATTGCACTGTGCTGCTTTCAGGGTGTGATCTTTCGGGTATACAAACTTCTGTCTTGGTGTGCTTTAGATTATTGCAATTGTCTCAAAATGGTTGATGGTTTCTTTTTTGGACCTTTTAGTTGTTTTAGTATAATCCAAGTCTGGGATATCTGCAGGCTTTCAGCTCTTCCTGTCTTCCATTTCACTGGATTCTAAGCTGAATTTTTGTTTTTGTTATGTGATGTCTCATTATCACATGTTCTAGCAGATGATGGGAATCAAACAGCAGTTCTGGGTGGACATTTCTTGTAAAGAAAATCAGTTTTGCCTTGTGTATATAGTGCAATACAGGAAAGCTGATTTGTTGAGCTGTTGCCTAGTGGTTAGATTTGAGGTATTACCTGAAAGTCGCCATCTCTGTTTGAAACCTGCAATTGCAGTTATTTGTAGAATTATCATCTTTACATGGGTTGTGTATCAGCACGGCTCCTCAGCGCGGATGAATCTAATGTTTGCTGTCAATCACCACATCGGTGTGGATACTGTACTTCGGAATCACAGATTCTACATCTTGGAAGTATGACTAAATAAGAATTTTCACCGGAAAATGTCATCTGAACAATAAAGTAACATGTCTGCCACTTTTGTTCTGACCAACTGAGGAAAAAAAGCAATAAATCACACTGCCACACTGTTAAATCTAACGATTGCTTAGATAATATCACATCAAACCATGCAAAATATTGTTATTGTTATACTTTGTTTTCAAATTGTTATTGTTAACAACAGCAGCATTGCATGACTATGTATTTAGTATGTGGACCTTTCTGGATTACAATCCGCCATCAAAATGATAAGTTTAATTATTGCAGCTGCTGTGAGAAAAGTCTATAAATGATCCACCGTCTATAGCATCCGCCACATGCCATATAACCTACTAGCTGCCTGGGACTCCTTCCCTATGTAAACAGACATGATGTAATGAAGCAAAGACGAACGTATGCATGCTCAAATTTCCTGCAAAAAACCCACCAGTACCATCCGGATCAGGAAACATTATTAAAAGCTTTTTAAAACTTTTTATCAGCTATATACCAAATTAGTAATCAGTGCTAACTTTTTGGTCTGTAAGTTGCTTCTTGGGAGTCCATATAAACCAGTGGGGTCCAGTCTTGCTCCTGGACGGCCACCTTCCTGTAGAGTCTAGCTGCAATCTGCTCCAACACACCTGCTACTTTTGAAGACCTTGATTAGCTGGTTCAGCTGTATTTAATTAGAGTTGCAGTTAAACTCTGCGGGAAGGTGGCTTGCCAGGAGCAGGGTCGGACACCATGGATATAGACATTAAACGGCTTCTCCAGGGTACTTATTTCCAACCCTGTTCCTGGAGATCCCCCAACACTGCAAATTGTGTGTCTCCCTACTCAAATACACCAGGTTCAACACATTAGTTCATTAAAGACTTCAAGGTCTGAAATCGGTGTGTCTGATAAGGGAGACATCCAAAATGTGCACTGTTAAGAGTCATCCAGGACCAGGGTTAATAATAATTGCTCCAGGGAAAAGGTATTAGTTAAGATTCCAGTTTTCACATGATTTCACCTGAACATTTTTTTTTTTTTTTTTTTACAGATCTCTTTAAACCTTCTCATACATGCTTTCCTCATTTGAGAAGCCTGTTTACTATGACAAGAAAGTCAAATCTCTGTACCATCATGAATCTCTGGTATTTATTTATTTTTCCCAAGCGATGTTTGAAATTTGGAGCAAGATGACCTGGTGTTGGCTTGGGCAGCTGACGCTGAACGATGACCTTGAGAATTTTCTCAGACAGACATGCACTATTTAGTATAATACACATCAGGTTATAGTGGATGCTCTGGGGTGTTCAGTATGAAGTGATCGTGGGTTGTAGGCAGTAGTGCATTCAGAATACTGACTGCAGTGGAGGTCACAAATACTGTAGAATTGAACTGATTCTAGAGGATCTCAGAGCTGAACAAAACTTTATTTGAGCCCATCAGCTATTCAGTTGCAAATGGTTTATTCTAAAAATATTTCCTTTAAATTTTAGTTTATAAAAATAGATTTCAAACTCAACTGCTTGAGAGTAAGTAAATTATGATAGTGTTTGTTCAATGAATTAAAACATTTTAAATTATTTTCCTTATATAGTGTGATTTTTTTTTTTTTTTTTTCATAATTTTTCATTAATATTATGCAGTATTTACAAAATGGTACTGACACCACCAATCCTCAACTTTGTATTATTTCTGTCTGCAGTACATTTATATTGCAGTAATATGTAAGGTTGTATATTTATTGCAGTAGAAAGCTGATGGATGGGTGATGTTGGATGTTCTGGGGTGAGCAGACTAAGTTGGTTCATCTCCAGCTCTGGGCATATCTGCACTCCTGCAGGCTGAACCCAGCTGCACAGCGAGCTTCTAATGTGGACTCATTAGCGCTAGCACTAAGTGCCCTTCACAAATTAGAGCTCAATTCCATTTGCTCTTCCATAGCATCCCATTTGTGCCATTCTAGAGCAACAATGCCAAATGCTCAGTGGTGAATCCTTCAGTTGAATTTACTGTTAATGTCTGAGCCAGTCTGTCAGCAAGAACATGAAATGTGCATTTGTTAACCAGATCATGATGAAAGGTTGTCTGTAGTGAAAAGTGAATGGTTCTTTGATTTTCAGATGAAATTTGTGATCTTTTCACTGCGAATTGATGTTTTTTTGGTGTGTATGAATGCACAGGGTAATGCTGTTCCTAGAGGCCTATCAGTACATTCAGTCTTTTCCTAAAATTCTGTTTTAAATTAGCTTTCAAAGATGGTGCCAAGAACTCTCCAAGAACTCCCAAAAGTCTTTCAAATAGCCTTTTCAAATTTTTGGAAAAGTCTGTTGAATAGCCTTTCTGCTACAAAATGGCAGCTATTAAAGGCTGTACATATCAAGCTGTGGGTGCGAGGCTTTTGCTTGTGTGCTTTATTCTTGTCAAATCAAATTTGCTGACCTGCAATTCACAGGGGTACAGCTTTTCAAATGTCTCATAGAATGCCATCGTGTATGAGGAAGAAAATACTAAAATGTTTCATCAAATTAATTTTAGACATTTCAGAATTCATTGAGGCTTTCATTTACATTGAAATTTCATTGTTAAAATCAAAATGTGACACTGGGAAACAGAACAAGAGAGCTCTGTCAAAACAAACCAACAGGCATCAGCACAAAAGTTAAAGCCTGCCTCTAGAAATTCAGTTGTTTTTAAACTCAGTATGAATGTCTCCATATATCCACACAGACACAACCCTCTACACTCAATGTGTGTGGCTCACTTCCTTAGCTTGCTGATTTTAGGATTCTTCCATAAAGATGTGAAGAGTAATTAATTGAAGGGTTAGTTCACCCAAAACTGAAATTTATGTTAAGTACTCACCCTCATGTCATCCCAAACCCACAAGACCTTTGTTTGTCACAAATTAAGATATTTTTGATGAAATCCGAGGCTATCTGATCCACACATGTCATTGCACCATTTGATGTCCAGAAAGTTATTAAAGAAAAATCATTACAATAGTCCATGTGATTACAGTGGTTCAACTTAATAACGACAAAAAACAAAAATAACGACTTTATTCAACAAATTTGTCTCTCCCCTGTCATTCTGCTACATTATTTGTGTTGCAGAGCTTCCGTGTTTATGTCCGAACGCAGGCTCAGTATTGGCTGGCTCTGGTCATGTGAGCAGCACGACGCATGCGTGTGATGCTGATGTAGAAGCCACCCAGACTGAGTCGGCATTCTGATGTAGAAGCTGGAAGCGCTGCAACATAAATAACGTAGCAGAATGACAGGGGACAGATTAATTTGTTGAATAAAGTCATTATTTTTGTTTTGTTTTTCGCACAAAAATTATTCTTGTCGCATCATAATATTAAGGTTGAATCACTGTAGTCACATTGACTATGTCTACCTTTCTGGACGTCAAAAGGTGCAATGACGTTGCTGGCTATGTGTGGATCAGAAACCCTCAAATTTCATCAAAAACATCTTAATTTGTGCCCTTTAAGAGGTTTTATTTATTTATTATTTATTTTACATAACATGTTTTGTTTTTGTTTTTTTAACCTTAGTTTTTATAAGACTTAATATAACAGTGTTGTTAATGCAGTATCATTGTTGTCCGTTTTGAGGTATCGCTTATAGCTTAACAATGTCAGTTAATCGTTTCAACCTTTTGTTTCACTAACACAAACATACCATCTCATAAGGACAATGCTAGAGATATCTGCCTGCCAGACAGCGGCCTACATGCGGAGCTGCTTTCTAAAGACACAATAATCATGGGATTTGATTGCTTGTCCCTCAACCTCAATAATTGATGACTCCAATATTTACCCCATTACCTGTGTGTTGTAAACATTCATTACGGTAGTGTGTTTGAGAGAGGTGTGTGGCAGCGAGCACAAGGGAGCCTGGCCTGAGGGGAACTCCTGTCAGTTTGACTAATGACAGAAATGAAAAAATATCTCCTAATTACTTTAGAAAAAGGTACAGTACTGCGTTCCTTATCTGCGCAATATGCATTTTAAAACTTTGTGCAGGTTTATTACATTTAGCTCTTTCCACCGTGGCACTGGCATTAGAGCAAGTTCTCAAATTTCAAATCAGATTTTAACTCCATGAAGGGCTAATCCCATTTACAGCATTATTGTATTTCTATTGACATTAGCATTTTTTTTTTGTAAATTGTCACAATATTCGAGCACACTACTGAATCTTACAGTGCTTTGTATATTCATGCTTTAGAGAGAATGTGCATGATATGAGACATTTGATTTGTGAAGACGACAATGGAAAATCAAGGTAATATTGCTTGTGAACAGAATATTTTATTGTATGTCATTTCCAGTCAAGTTGCAATTTTTTTTATCAGAAGTGTGAAAATAATACTTAGTTATGTTCATTTAGCAATCATAAAATGCTAGTTACACTATAAAAAGTGGTAATTTACAATTGTTACCACAAAGAGCTATTTTTACCTGATGTAACGCATAAGAATTAGCTTTGTTGGTATAAATCAATGCTATTTAGGTGTATTGAGTGATATTGACTAATATTTAATTTTTTTAATCATTTTTTCTCAGTGCATGAATAAGTTTTAACAAGACAAAAGTCATCCAATCCACAATGTCATCAAAAAAGAAAAAAGTTGGTAATTAAATTAAATATTTATTTAAAGTATATAAATTAATTTTATACCCTAGTGAGACTGTGAAGAAAATATATTTTCTGAAAGTCCGCAAGGCTAAAAAGCCTGTATTTTTAGAAATTCATTCAATCTCGTTCATTTGGTTTCAGAACACACAAGAGAGTAAAGACTAAATCATATTACAAGCTCTCTTCTGCCAGAGTAACAGGCCTGGAGTACTGTGGAGTATTGTTATTCTCCTTACAACAGAGGAAAAGTTGATGCATCTTTATCTGTTCTGAGCTTTAGAATGATTCCACGTGATTAGTGCAATCAAATCCCCAATGTCTTTTGCTCATTGAGTTTGCGGCAAAAAATATTATGGGATATTTGTGTTTTATAGAAGGAGACCGTTTATCACGGCCATTTTTCATGCTGTCAAGTTAATTACCAGAGAGCGGAATACGATTACACACACACACACACACACACACACACACACACACACACACACACACACACACTCCTTTGCGCACAGAGGAATACAAACACACCCTCTCACACACACTCACACAAATACACCTAATCCCACCCCCATGGACACCCAAACTAAATTGTTAGCCTGGAGCAGCAAACTTGCCTCTGTCACTTTTAGAAGCAGCTGAATATCTGTCCATCCTGCTTGGAATAACAATCACTATTACAAGGTCAGAGCAGTTTTAATGTATTTATTTCATTTCTCAGGGGTTCTTTGAGAGGCGGAAATGAATCATGCTCTATTCAGTGGTAGATGCCAGTTATCCATTCTAAGGTTACATCACTTCTGTTTGCTAACAGATTAGAGCTGTCGTATAGGTTCCCAGAGCTTCATCTTGGTTAATGGCTGCAGAAAACAACTTTTAACCCTTCGATGAAATGAACATACAGTAGAGCTGATGAGTATCAGAGAATCAGTTAAAAGAAAAACTGTGTATAACCAAATTCTGAGGGGGAAAACAAAGGTGCTTGCAAAGTGGTGCTTGTCCATGTGAAAGTCATTGCTATGATGGCAAGGTGTTGTGAGTGGTTGCCGGTGTGTTTCTATACAGCTGCTAAGGTGCTCAGAGTGGTTTTTAACACACACACACACATATATATATATAGATTTTTTTTTTTCAGTCGGAAAAAGTAATAACACACCTCTGTCACTCAAGCTGCATGATTTGAGGTATGATTCATTGTTATGTTTTGTTTATGTATGAGAAATAGTAATAGTGATGCTTGTCTTACTGAACACAACTAATAATTATATTTTGAGTGTTCTGTCAGGAATGCTGCCAGAATTATCTCTATGTTGAAAGGGTTAAAATAGAGGTGGTAGACAAAAATATCATAATTTATCTGAGCTGTAAAATGAAAAGTGGTCAGTCATAATGACTGAAACGAGTTAAACTATCTCTACTCTTTTCTCCAGATGATTTCTTTTGACTTTTTAATCTATTTTAATATAATTTACCAGAGGAATTGAAACAAAACGTGCATGTTATCATAAAACAGCAAAAAAGGAGAAGATCAGTAACTTCTGATTATGTGAAGTTACTGATAGAGACAGAGCTTTGTATAATAACAGCTCAGTGCATGAGAGACTCTCTGAGCGCACAGCATTTCTATTGGTAAGTAGGGATTTTTGTGTGTGTGTGTGTGACTTAACTAACACATCCATTCACAGAGACTCAGCTGATTTTGGCAGCTTTGCTGTCGTTTCTTGGTTGCTGGGGTCAAGAAGGAAAATGAAAAGACAACTCTCATTTTTCCTAATTAAAATATAGTTGCACCTGCACTGAAGTGTAACTTTATTGGAATTATGAAGGATTAAATTTGGTCTCATCTCCAATACTAATGAGTGGAAATACTGAGAATTATTGAATATCCCACCTTAAAAAAAAAAAAAAAAGAAGAAGAAGAAGAAGAATAAGAAGAAGAAGAAAAAATAAATAATCAAATATCGACATGTATAATTAATAATAATAATAATAATATACGATAACTAGGGCTGTCAAACGATTAATTGCAATTAATCACATACAAAATAAAAGTTTGAGTTTGCCTAATATATGTGTGAGTACTGTGTTAATATGTATATATAAATACACACATAATAATGTATATATTTAAGAGAAATATGCACAAAATATTTGTATTTACATATAATATAAAATATATAAAAATATAAATAAATACATATACTTGTAAATATTTTTCAAATATATACATGAATGTGTTTGTATTTATATATACATAATAATTACACACAGTACTCACACATATATTAGGCAAACTCAAACTTTTATTTTGTATGCGATTAATTGTTTCTTAGTAAGCAATAATCAATAATAATAGTTGTTGTCACTGATTTTATATATATACAGTATATGCATTTTATGCAACCATTATGACCCAAACACAAAAAGCACTACACAACTTAAGGTTTATTTATTTAAGAAAGACTTTGACATTTTATTTTACATTCATACATGAAGACCAATTATATTCAGTGGTCACACTATTAGACATCATATAAATAACCACAGCAGCACAGTCATACATAATTCAAGAGTTTCTCAGTTTGTGACAACACTAACCTTCACTTGGGTTAATTAAGTATCTGTTTCACATTCATGTTCTAATGCTGTAGGTGACATTTTCCCAATCCTAAAAAAAAATAAAAAACGTACATTGTTGTTCTTTCACTTGGCGCTAAATGTCATCTGAAAAAGAAAAAGAAAAAAGATCAAGTATTGTTGTTTTGTCACTTTGTTAAAAATGTTGAAGCTAAAAGGCCAGAAGCACCATGATTTAGCTGAATCTGTGCCTCTATATCTTTCACTGTCAGTTAAAGGCAGAACATCATTCTCGCTTGTAACTCATTCTTTGATGAAGTCCATAACTAGTAATGTTTTCAAGCAAATGTCATGGGGTTTATGGGGTCAGAATCAGTCCTGAGTAAAAGGGATCCAAGGATTCTGTATTTAACTCTTAGCGCTATTATATTTATAAAAAAAAAAAAAAAAAAAAAAAAAAACTATATTCATGCTCATTAAAACTACATTTTATTTATTTTATTTTTTTTTTTAACATCAATGCATAAAATGTTGATGCATGAAAAAACTTCATAAATGTAAATACATTTATGTATGTAAAACAGGCATAAACAGGCATTTTTTTAATTGCTTTGGTGCAATTTTCACAAGCAATTGGTACATTTTCAAAACTCTTAGTACTAATATCACAACAGATCATCAAAAGTGCACTTTTTTCAGACATTTCAGCATGTTTTCAATTGTGTTAGTACAATACACAAAATCACAAAGTATCCTTTTCACTACGCAAAACAAGTGTTTCATCTATATAAATGTTTCATTTATAGTAACTGCCTTTGATAATGCTATTACTATCAAACTTTTGATTTGCATCTCTTTTCATTCAGTTTAATACATATGTCTGTTATTTAATCCAAATGATCTTAATAGTTAATGAATGAATCATTTGGTGATTTCTATAGATACAGATAATCATAGCTAATTAATTTTTATTTTACATTACATTATAAGTGATTTATCTTAGATTCTAACCACTATGTTCAAAGGGTGTGTGTGTGTGTGTGTGTGTGTGTGTGTGTGTGTGTGTGTGTGTGTGTGTGTGTGTGTGTGTGTGTGTGTGTGTGTGTGTGTGTGTGTGGTCATGGTATTCCCTGTTATGGGGACCACAGAATAGTAATACCAGTAAATTCTGACCTTGTAGGTCTTTTTTTTTTTTGGTCCCCATGAGGAAAATGGCTTATAAATCATATATAATTATGTTTTTTGAAAATCTAAAATATCAATGTTTTCTGTGATAGGTAGGTTAGGGGTAGGGGATAAAATACAGTTTGTACAGTAAGAAAAAAAACGTATATGAAATGTCCCCATAAAACATGGAAATAGACAATGACTTTATAAATTCAGATTGATCAGATATACATCAGAAGAAGAGAGACTGATAGCATCAAATGCAGCATTTTACATTACAGTATGTATGCTATGTGATACTGTAAACAGATTACCATGGTAGAGAGACTGCCACATTACTGTAACTCACCCTTATAAAGGTCAACTACAGTATAGATTCGGTCATATGGTACAGTGAGAACATTCACTGTATTGGTAGCAAACTCTGTCTTTGCACAAAACCTCATGGCCATTTCATAACTTCATCACACCTTTTGATAACACACTGAATAGATACTATTACAAACATTATGGATTTTATGCCAATTATGTCATTTAGGTAATGTAAGAGTATTTTCTAATGTGGCATCTGTAGCCTGTGTAACTAAAAAATTTAGCATCAAGGGTGATTTGATTGTTGATTGAATGAACTGATTGTTAAAAGTACTAAACTGAAAGAAGAACATACTGTTGTGTTTCAGTGATTAAACCAAATGTTCTCATTAAATATTACAAGAATCTTGTGTTTTGAAACAGTGATTATGTAGAATGAAAATATGTACAACTAGAATTAAAGCATGAGATCGAGTTTTGAAACAATGACTAGCTGTGTTACAAGTGTGATCAGTTTGGATTTTTGTACTAAGAGTTTTGAAAATGTACACCTTAGACAAATAGAAAATAGTACCAAAGCAAATAAAAAAACCTGTAAATGCTGATATTGTATGTCCCCTTGCGATACTACGCGAGTACTGTGTCGTTCGTCTTAATTAATTAACATTGATTATTAATAATACAAGACGCTATGGGGAAAACTCCAGGGCATCAATCAACTCGGAGCTCACCCGTGTGCTGTCTAAAGTAGTTGAGCAGCTCAGTCTGGAGTGGTCTACGCCTGAGGAACCCACACGCAGCCGCTTAGACGAGTGGTTCCTGCCTGGACGTTGCCAAGCGCCTCCTCAGCGGTCAGCGCCCTTCTTTCCAGAGGTGCATGACGAGCTCACCAATTCATGCCGCGCTCCCTACTCTGCCTGCCTGCATCCTTCTGGCTCTCACGCTCTCACCTCTGTGGCGCCGGGAAGAAAGGATATGAAACGTTGCCTCCCTTGGATGAAGCTGTGGCCGCCCACCCATCCAAGCCCTGCTGTACCACCTCAGCCGGTCAGGCAGCTTCTGCTTTACACTCCATGGCAGTACTCCAGGTGTACCAAGCGAAGCTTCTCAGAGACCTGGATGAGGCTGGGCACGACTCAGCCACCTTCAAAGAGCTGCGTAGTGCCACGGACTTGGCCCTATGTGCCACGAAGACCACGACTCAGGCTACTGGGTGTTCAATGGCCAGCCTGGTGGTGCTGAAGCACCACTTATGGCTCAACCTGACTGAGATCAAGGACGCGGACAAGGCTGTCTTCCCTGACTCGCAAGTCTCCCTGCTGAGCACTTTACAGCGGCACAAAAGTCGTCCAAGCTAAGTCAGCACCAGCTCAGCAGCAGCCGCCTAAAGACAAGCCATCAGCCACTAACTAGACGGCGCTCCCGCTCTGCTAGGCGCCACCCTCCTCCAATGCAACAGGGACCCCAGCCCAAGATAGTGCTGGACCCTGTGCCTCAGAAGTCAGCCTGATGTCCAAGAGAGGAAGAGGAGGAGGCTAAGTCCCACCGCAGCCGGACCACCCTCCAAAATGCCTCGCCCAGTTTTCCTGTCACCCCATTCGGTTCTGGGTGCTCAAGAAAAAGTGGTTGTTGCCTGCACAGAGCCTGTTCAAACGCCCCGGATAGTGGACATAAAAAACAAACATACTCAAAAAGAGAGCAAATTTCTTCTTCCACCCCATGCATGCACCACAGTCCCTCACAGCGACTTAGTGCCAGAACCTGGCAGGCCATCCCCGGAGTGTCACCGGAGTGTCAGCTGAACACAAGGGGCTCACAGAGAGCTCCTGTAAATCTCGGAACACATGTTGTCCCGGAGCAACCTTCCCTCAGAGGAATGGTCACTCCACCCCCGCTCAGTCCAGAGAATTTGGGGCGTCTTCGGGAAGGCAGAGGTTGACCTCTTTGCCTCAGAAGACAATCATCACTGCCCAATATATTTCTCAAAAGCCAGGGACGAGCTGGCCCACGACTGGTCCAGCCTCCTCCTTTATGCTTTTCCCCCGATCGCGCTGATTCCCAAAGTAATCAGACACGTCATGGAAGGTGCTCACAAAGTCCTCCTGGTGGCTCCTCTTTGGAGGACCCAACCATGTTTCTCGGAGCTATCTCGGCTAATGCCCCTGGAGCCATGGCCAATCCCTCTGAGACCGGACCTCCTCTCCCCAGCGAGAGGGACAATATGGCACCCCAGACCTAAGCTGTGGGTTTCTCAATGGGAAGCCTGCAAGCCTTTGAACCATTCCAGACTGCCGACCTACGACCCCTGTCGCTGAAAACTGCCTTGCTGCTAGCTTTAGCATCAGTTAAGCGTGTGGGAGATTTACAGGAGCTCTCTGTGAGCCCCTTGTGTCTTGAGTTTGGGCCTAACGATTCCAAAGTCGTCCTGAAACTGAGACATGGTTATGTCCCTAAAGTCCTATCTACCCCCTTTAGGGCGCAGATGGTTGTTCTCTCCGCTCTTCCTCCTTCTCAGGATGAACAGGAGTTGAACCTACTCTGTCCTGTCAGAGCCCTGAGGTCTTCCATTGACCGTTCTGCCTCCTTTCGTCAGGCGGAACAGCTTTTTGTCTGCTTCGGTGGCCGCACGAAAGGTCTTCTGGTCACGAAGCCCAGACTTTCCAGATGGATAGCTATAGCACTCGCTTACTCCTCCTTAGGCCTTCAATGCCCCTTGGGTGTGAAAGCGCATTCCACGAGAGGTATGGCCTCCTCGTGGGTGTGGTCCTGTGGCATTTCCATTGCCGACATCTGTGCTGCGGCCGGCTGGGCCTCACCGTCCACATTTGTCAGGTTTTATAATCTGGATGTCCCTGCGCTTCAGTAGCAGGTCCTTTCTGCATGAGCCTCCCTGCTGTGTCCAGCTTATGGTTTTCCATTACAACCCGACCACATCTGGGCGTAACTATGTTCTGTGCCCTCTATATATGTACCCTAGTAGTGTTTGCCAGAGGAGAACTGGGCCCCCGACTATGCCTGGTTTCTCCCAAAAAAAAAAAAAAAGCCTGGTTTGTCCTGGTTTCTTTTTTTCTCCATTTTAACACCTATTTGCCACCTGTTTGCCACCTGATGTCACCTGTTGGAGTTTGGGTTCCTTGCCGCTGTCGCCTTTGGCTTGCTTAGTTTGCACTGATGATAGTGTTCTGCACTGATGCTCGGTCGTCCCCCTGCATAGCACAGCGTGATTGTACTGTCCCCATAGCGTCTTGTCTTATTAATAATCACTATTAATTCATAAGATGAACGAAGCAGTACTCGTGTAGTATCGCAAGGGAACGTACTCAGTTACTAACATAACCTCGGTTCCCTTAGATACGGAACGAGTACTGCGTTCTTTGCCGCGCTATGCGCGAGACGCCTCATACCGTTGCTTCAGTCGAATCGATTTGCCATGGTGAGACGGCCGCTTATATGGCCCGAGACCCCATCCCTTTCGGCAGGCTCGAGCGGGCTCGAGCGGGCTCGCTCACCATTGGTTCGTGCGTTCCATGCCGTCATTGGTTCGTTTTCTTTAACTTCACGAACCAATGGCCGTGCAGTTCACACAGCGTGATTGTATAAAGGCTTCAGAATCTGAGAAAAAGGAGTTTTCCCCATAGCGTTTTGTCTTATTAATAATCAATATTAATTAATAAGATGTACTCGTTCCATATCTAAGGGAAATATGTTTCATTGCTTATTCAAAGCATACACTTGACTGTCTGTCTGTCTGCCTGTCTGTTTATCGATCTATGTTGCCAAAAATATTAACCAATCACTATATATTTTCAACGATTAATGCCAAAAGATTAGTTTTAAGGAACTGGTCCTTACTAACAGCCACTTCTCTGGGAAGGCTTCTCATACATCCATTTATCAATCTATCTGATTTATCAGTTGGGGTTATGGGTCACCAAAAATGTCAAAGTGGATCATTACCAATTTTAGGCATTAGGCATGTTAGTATGTGGCAGTTATCCTATAATATAATTTGAGGGCTTGACCTTTGACTGTATCACTGCACCCTAAATATACAAGCCTGAATACCAATTATATTCAGTATAAAAAAATCCATGAAACACAGCATGAGGTGCACACCCATGAGAATGATGTTCAACACACATCAGCAGGCCTGCAGGGCACAACCCACGCTTGAGTCTGACTAACAGAGAACATCATATGAGACCTGCTTCATGTGTTGAAAGCACAATAACATGATGCTGCTTTACCCCCACAATGTCTTTATTCTCTTCACAATTTTCTATCATCACCTGATTTGATTATCATCAATTACCACTGTAAAAACTAATTGGTTGACCTTAAAAAAAAAAAAAAAGGACTTAAATAAAACATTCCTTTAAACGAAAAAGGTAAACATAATAATTTGGGTCAAGTGAGTAGACCTATACTATATATATATATACATATATATATATATATATATATATATATTAATAAGACGTATATATACAACAGATATGACTTGATTCACTTGAGAAAGATGTCATTATTTACAGTGTAAGCCTATAAGGCATTAACTTCCTCAGTCATTTGAGTTGATTGAAACACACAACATAATTTAATCTGCCAGTTGTGTTCCTATTACACCTCACCTGCACAGCTATACAGCTAGTCTCTTTTAATTATCATCAAAACCAATTCTTGTTTTTAATAAGTGGAAGAAATTGAAACCATTTACACTGAGCCACATAAACCAACCTGCCGTGAACGTGTGACAGGAAGGATAGACAGAAGTTCAGAGGGGAAGCATATCAATGAAAACTCCAATGATGCATTATTAACACGCGCTGCTTTGCAATGTCAGACTGACGCTGTCCATCTCCAACTTTCCTCAGAGAATCAATTAGGAGATAAACAGCATTGGGTCTTTGGTTGTGGGAGACAGCACTGGCTGTCCATCCTGTTTTCCTGGGGCAAGGAAAATGGACAACAGAGTGGTGTCCATTAGGAATAGAGACAAGTAAAAGTGTTTGTTTGTGTAGCGGTTTGGTGGGGGAGGGTTTGAGGCTAAAAGCGTTGCAGGGCTGTGAGTGCAGGTGATGCTGACATGCATTAAGTGTTTTGTTTTTTTTTGTTTTTTTTGTATACTAGCGTTGATAATTACTCTGAATCTATACGTTAGCGCGTAAAATAATCAAACAAAGGCTGTATTTTTGTATTTTTACATTATGATATAGGCTGGAGAAACTCATCATAGTTGAGAATGCCTAATTCGTTCTAAATTGATGATAAACACCTGTGACTGCACATTCTATATTAATGTGCCAAGTTGTTTGCCAAATGTAAACCGCCTACAGCTGGAATAATGAGCTATAATATTTGGCAATAGGCAGAGATGAGCATAAATACATGAAAATCTATTTAAAATAAAAATTCTGTTGAAATGCATCAAAGTAAAATACCAACTTTGTATTTAAATACAAATACAATAATTTGTATTTTGAAAATATATGAAATACATGTGAAACTGCATGTGAATACATGTGAAGTATCACTATTAGGCTGAAATGTATTTGGCATGCAAAGAACATGTTGGTGTGTGCAGCTGCTTAGAAACTGTTTTCATTATTATTATTATTTTTTTTTTTTTCATTAGTTATTTTTAATATAATAACTGATGACATGGTGGTGTGCATGTCTGTTTCAGACATCTATCAATTCGATAACTTTTAGCACCACAAACTTTTCCAAAAGACTGGGTTTAAGGCATCATCTATGCACAAACGTGGCAAACACTATTAAATACATCACGTTAGTTGTTATGATACCAAAATTATAGATACGAGTGAAATTTCATAGTTCTCAATATACTAGTTTTGATACCACAGCAAAAACTAATACTAGGCTAACTAATGTAAGTAAAAGAAAATCTCAAGCAATTATTGAAAACAAGTAAACAGTCACTAATAAAATAAGAACAAAGAAACAAATGACAAGCAATAGGACAAATAAATACAATAGAACAAATATACAAATAAAATAAAAAGTACTAAGTTTTTCAGTCTGCTTAACAGAAGTAAGAAATACTACAGAAACTGAATAAAGTAATCAAATGTGAAATAAAAACACTGCATCTAAAAAGTGATCCAATATTAAATTAAAATTTGTTTTAGTTAAACCTTTTAAGTAGCAAAAATTATTTTGTTGAGTTCTGTTTACATAATAATGTTGTGTTGATCATTACATCATCAACTTAATATTGTGTGTAATTTAAAGTCAAATTTCTGCGTTTTTTTTTTTTTTTTTAAGTTGCAGTAACTTGTCTTGATAACTTTTATGCAAATTATGCAGTGGAATTCTAGTTCCCAGCATGTTTTGCATAGGACTGGATAAGGAAAATAAATGTCTAAATTAAGTGTTTTATTTTATTTTATTAGTTAGTTACATGTAGTTAGTTAGTTAGTTAGTTAGTTAGTTTAGTTAGTTAGTTAGTTAGTTAGTTAGTTAATTATTAAGTTCCTCTAACTCAGTGTAGCTTGCAAATATTTTTTGTTGCATTCATATTTTTAGCACTTTATTTTTGTCTTCATAGTATGAATTAAATACACATGGATACTTATTAAAGTTACAAATATTATTCAGTCATGAGCAGTGAGTGATTTTCTCTTTGTCCTTTGTTGTTTGATTAACATTAAATGAACACAGATAGCAGCAAGTTTATTAGGCTGCTGTCACTTTAAGAGCTATAGCATGGATCCAATATATTGATACACATCTGATTCTCCCAACTGTTTACCTCAACTCAAGACATAAACCGACTGTGTTTACGTGAATACTCAGGTTTGAATTCTTTTTTTAGCCATGAACAGAAATCTGCTTGTAAGTGTGCGGATACGGAATTTGAGTTCCCTTTAATGGCATATTACATTTTTAATAACTTCTTTTAACATCAAGCGCATCCCACTCTTTATTACTGATTCGTCCACATTCCTTTATCGCTCTAATGTGTTAATAACTCCTGCCTACTAAAAGCTTCATGGATAAAGGATATACAAAAAAAGGTTAAATTGATTCACAATTTATATCATAGCCGTATAATCACATCACCTAGTCCTAGCAAGCAGCAATGACTAGCTAATTGACAAAACCAAAAACCGATTAACTATCAAAACTGACTGGTTAATGTTATTTTTCCCCTTGCCAGTACTCTTTTATTCCTTCATGTTAATTGAAGGGAAATCTGAATGATGTTCCATGTGAACCATTTTACCGCATTCACAGCTGAGAGAACTGAAGCAATATGAGCAGGCGAAAGCTGAGCCCACATGTTCTTCGAGTCCTAAACCACGCCTAGAATAGTGGTCATCTGAGATGGAACAAGCACAATCTTTTTGGCGTTGAGCCTGAACCCCAACCTTCTCATATGGGCGAGAACGACATCTCAATGTCAAACCGTCATGTGCTCGGATTGAGCTAGTATCCATGCACTTTGTGAAGGTGCAGGGTGATAAACCTAGGCCGATTGGAAGAACCCGATATTGGTATGCTTCGCCCCTAAAAGCAAAAACTTCCTGTGTTGAGGTTGGTTAGATACATGGAAGTATGTGTCCTTGAGATCGATTCTCACAAACCAATCCTCGGACTGGATTTGTGACACAATCTGTTTGAGTGTAAGCTCCTGAACTTCAATTTCTGCACTGTGCGATTCAGAACACGCAGATCTAAGATGAGACGCAACCCTCCATCTTTCTTTGGAACAATGAAGTAGCAGCTGTAAAACCCAACAGCTTGTTGGGCGGGGAAACTCTTTCTATAGCCTCTTTTTTCAAGAGAGTCAGAACTTCCTGCTCCATAACCAGAGGCTGCTCTGGGTTTACCACAGTAGATAGAACCCCGTTGAATCTGGGTGGGCGGAGCCCAAACTGTATTCTGTAACCCCTTTCTATAATTTCCATTCCACCAGAAAATCTACTAAGCGAACCATTCTCTTGAGACTGGCCTCTGGTGTTGGTCGTGCGATCAGACCAGTGCCCTGAAACGGCGACCCGGCAGGGAGCAACTGAACTGACCACTCCATGACCCTCCTCCTGAAGCACACAAGGTGGCAGGGTTGGCAGAATGGCCCCCTAAGGGTGCCAAAGAGAAGCGGGCACCGTATAATGAGGTGAACTCCGTTTCTCCCTGGAGGGGACCACCCTCCAATGGCATCAGGACTTCTTCGCCGAAGACTTCCTGGAGATAATGACAGTTCTCAAATCTGCCTTTTTCTCAGGAGCCTTCGGCTGCGACCACCACCCAGAACCCCAACCACCTTGTTTCTGTGGAGGAGCCCGAGTGGCAACGCTGACCTTCTGTTGTGTCCTGTGTGAGGAGCTGGCACTCGGCTGAGGCTGCTCCCACCCAGCAGCCTCAGAGATGTGAGATCGGAAGGGAAGTATTTTCTGGAACGCTGCCACTTGTTTTTTCGCCTCTTGATGTAACTGCGTTGTTGAATAGGCCAGCAGGCGATAGCGGGGCGTTTTGAAGAAAGCTTTTGTCTTTCTCTTTGATGCCAGACAAATTGAGCCATAAGTGCCTCTCAGTGGCCACCAGGGCTGCCATAGAACGACTGACTGATTTGGCGTCTCCTGAGAGACAGATCTGTAGCCCGACGCAGTTCTCGAATCGCGACTGCTGATACTTCCCCGCCCTTATCAATCTCTTTTAACAGGTCAGCTTGGTATGAGCATACCTGAAGCCGAGTATGCTTTGCCCACCAGCACTGTGGTCTTTAATGGCTTAGTGAGCAATATCGGGGATTTAAATGCTGACGCCGCCTGAGGGAAGAGATAGCTCGCAAGCGTCTCTTCAACCCTAATAAACATTGCCACATAGCCATGGTGTTTCAGCCCCAGGATATTAAAATAATTCGATGTGTGGGGGTTGAAAACACGATATGATGCCGGCTTAGGTGCCGAGGTCAGGAAAAAATGACAATCCCCGACGTGGAGGTTGTGATCTGGACGGGAGAAATCTTTTGTCCAGCAAACTTTTTGTCTTTTCTTCCTGTTTCTCGGCTGGCCATTCAATATTCAGTTCAGCACGAGTCACAACCTCCATAAGCTCCTCATAAGCAGGTGTGTGAGGTGGCGAGTCCTCAGGATCGATACTCACAATATCCACCTCCTCAGAGCTGGACATGTAAAGTACCGGTACCTCAACCCGGGGGGAAGAAACCGCTGAGCGCGCTTCCACCTGGGAAAAGGCACTGGACCTAGCAGGAGCAGGACCCGGACCTAGCAGGAGCAGGACCCGAACCATGAGGAACGCGAGCCGCGCCGCCCTCCTCAAAGAGCGCCCGGCAGGAGCAGAGAGTTTTCATGTTAAACTTATCACAATGCTTGCAAGCAATCCCCTCGAGGGCTGCCTTGGCCCAGACAAACAACACAGAGCTCATGTGTGTCCCCACTCGTGATGTAACGAGGGCAGAGAGAAGCACACGGTCTAAACTGCTGTTTGCTCGCCATAATACTTTTATTTGAATGTATATATATATATTGGTCTTGGACAGACAACAATAAATAGACAGAGACAGATACACAGAGCGCTTGCTGAAGACACAGAATCTAGCATTCTTTGTTCTGGGTACTTTATAGTTTCCTGGTCTGTGACGTCACCCGCCTATGACATTCTGTCATGCTATTGGACAGTTTACACATGTGCTTCATGACGCAATCACGCAGAGGCGTTCCCACCGCATCTCGACGCAGCTCAAGTTCCCATGAAAGGGAACTAGGTTGCTGCTTGGAGAGGTGTTAGTGAGGCCAGCAGGGGGTGCTCACCCTGCCGTCTGTTTGGGTCCTTATGCCCCAGGGGTGCTTTTTCCGAAGCTAACTATGGTTGCAAGTTCCAAAAGAATTCAATGGAACTTGCGACCATAGTTGGCTAACAATGCTTTTGGGAAACGCACCCCAGTATTGTGGTGGAGACATTATACTATCAAAAAGCGCCGTCCTTCAGATGAGACGTTAAACCAAGGTCCTGACTCTCTGTGGTCCTCCCTGTGGAACCATCCCAGGATGTTCTTCGAAAAAGAGTAGGATTGTAACTCCTGCCCAAATTTGTCAGTCCATCATCACCTTATCATCCCCATATATATACTGATTGGCTTCATCACTCTGTCTGCTCTCCACCAATAAGCTGGTGTGTGATGGGCTTTCTGGCGCAGTATGACTGACGTCACATCATCCAGGTGAATGCTGCTCATTGGTGGTGGTTGAGGAGATTCCCCAACTAAAATAGTATTTTGTATTTCAAATACATATTTTAAATACATTTATCTAAATCCCTGGCATGTACCTGGCAATATGATTATAACAATTTATTAAACATTGGTGTCTTTCATAATATTGTTTTATAAAACCAACAAGGCTTTTTAAAATCCTCACCCAATATGGGCTATTTCAATGGCCAATAAATATATCTAGAAATCATTGCGGCCATTTAATGACAATACAGTGCTTGCAGAATTATTAGGCATGTTGATTTTCTGATCATATTTTTTTTCAGGGCACATCTTACCAATTCCAAACCACATTAATCTTAATAACCACTATTAATTTTGAATTTAATCATTTATAAGTGATTTATAATTGCTTATGAAGGCTGGAAATGAAAAACACCTTATATTCAGGTGTGCAGAATTATTAGGTATGTTTTCTTTTACAGATAAAATGAGCCAAAAAAGAGATTTATTAAATAATTATTGAATGCCCATGAGAAGGATGCAATATTAATGCAATACTAGAATTTAAGGCATGGCCGTTAGACAGTGAAATGCTGAGTGGGTCAGCAGTGTCAGACAAAAACAGGTGAAAAAGAAAAGACACATGTTAGCTGCAAAATAATTAACAATTAAATTGAAGAATTAGGTGTGAAACCATCAGGAACCCTTTAGTCTCCAGCGCCACCATTTTCCAGAATGCAACCTACCTGGAGTCTCCAGAAATGCAAGGTGTCAGGATTAGGTTAGGTAAAGAATCCTAAAAATGTAATAAGAATCACAATCTGAATCACAAGTGTTGTAAAATACATGAGGAATGTTTATTTATAGGCTTTAAAGACAGACACATTGAGATTGACTCTTGAAGGACCAGCACCACAAATACAACGAGACCATTTAGGCTATGTATGTTTTAAATTTTTGGTTCGTTATGAAGCATAGGGTAATTAATGGGAAACACTGAATGAATGTTTAGCTGACAAATGTGCTAAAGTTGTCATATCATAACAAAAACCCCCAAAAAAAGTCTTGAGGCCTGCCGCTGCTCTGAGTGAGTGACAGGGGGTGTGTCTGTGTACAACTGTGGTTTATGTGAACCCGCTGTCGGACTGAAGAGAGAGAAAGCTTTGCAGGTATCGGTGTATACTGCAGAAAAGCGATATTGAACTGTTTAACATTTTTTAAAAAAGAGATTAGAAAAACGATATTTTGACAGCACTGCTCCGCCCCTGTTGCTATATATTATATAATTGTAATTACTGTTAATTATGTGTATAAGGCAGCGATTTTTTACTTTTTAACAACACAAAAATAACTTGAAGAAAAAGCGATGCTAAATGTAAATATTAAAACAAAAGTTGTTGAATGAACGTTAATGTATTTGTTTAATTTTTAATTTTTCACAATAAAAGCTTTTACCAATTTTGAAATTCAATTCTGTCATTTTATCCAGGACTCACATTAATTCAGTTATACTAAATTAATGCATTAAATTGGCAACCCTAATTATAACACATTAAGGACATCTTTATAATATATTAGACATACATCATAGGAGGTCAGATAAATCCTTCTTCTACGTATTGTTTAAAGAAAAGCATACATATTTCTGAATCACTTTTTTTTTTATATAGCTGGAGTGCACTTTCAATCGAACATGATGCCTAGCTGTGTTTCTTTCATCATTGTCCTCACTAATGACTCAACGACCGCTCAACAATCACTTTTGTACAGCTCTGTCGAAGTTTTAATAGATGAAAAATGAAATCGAGTCTGTGTGACTTTTAATGAGCATTGGCCTGTTATTCCCCTTGTTATCTGGTAATTAGCATATATTAATGTTCAGAGCCACATACCCTGCTAAGTACGTATATATTTGATCAGAGCTTTAAATAACTGCCAATCAAAAGCACAGAAATATGAGTCCTGAAAAAGGAAAAGCACATGAGAAACAATTTAATAGCCACGGGAGAAAAACTAATTTACAATGGTAATAAGCATCTTCATCTCCCCATTAAATCAAATGAACTGCTCTCTCAATAAACTAAAGTTCTATGAATAAAGGACACATAGGGCATCTGAAGCCACTTGCAAACAGCTGAACAAGACTGAATCTCGTTGTCAATACGTTGTGACCAAAAAAGCCCAAGGAGGCAACCAACTTGCAGCAGTTTCCCATTAGCGGAGCTCTTCTAGGTTGCTTCACTTGTGTGTTCACTTGTTAGACACACTGTAACAAGCTGACTTTACAATAAATATTAAATTGGTTTAAAATCATCAGTCAGGTGTGCACACTGTTCTAACCATAGACTGTAAAAAAAAGATGGACAACATGTCTCCACTTCCTTCCACTGTAGACAAATTAAGCAAAATATCCCAGAAATGGCCATTGACATCATGTGCCAATAATATTATTTGGAGGCCAAGGGCCAGATTTACTACACAGGTAGTTGAGAGTTCAATTGAAAAAAAAAAAAGTACAGTTCTGCGCATGATTTACTGCAAATTAAAGAACACAGACACAGCCGGATCATTTTCATAATGACCAATGCAGTCTACCAAGAGCATCTGGTTTAAGGCAAGCTTTTTTTAGGCGATAAAAAAAATGGAGCAAATACCAGTAAATTGACGAGTGCAAACCTTAGTAAATCACCTTGCATGATTCATTTGAATACTCTCCTCCCATCATTTTTACGTCTGAAAGGGGAACTCCTACTAATGCATATTCAATAAGGTCAGCAGCAAAAATAACTCCACGCCTTTTCAGCGCAAATTTTTCACTGCGTGTCTGAAGTAAATTCTGACAGTAGTTTTTTAATGCCAGAAAAGGGTTTACGTTGGCACAAGCTGTTAGTAAATATGCCCCCAAGTCTGCGCAGTAGTGATTCTGAGGTGGAGCCACAGAATCAAGGTCTTACCCATACTTCCACAGACTCAACTGCAAGAACAGCTGTCAATCGTGACGTTACACCCCTTTTTTATAGCATCAAATATCTAACTAAAACTTATTGGAAAAACAGACACATGAGCATATGTTAGCGTGAACAACAAAAAATGACAGAAATCATCTTTGGAAAAAAAAAAAAAAAAAACTTGAAGTGTAATTGGATTTTTTTTATTAACGTATCATTGGATTATATGGAGAGGGTGGGGTTTATGACCTATACTGCAGCCAGCCACCAGGGACGATTTAAATGTTTTGCCTTCACTTTTCAGGATGTGTGCGGCACACTTGGTCCCAACATTTAAAAGGGCAACAACAAGCAATAAACACAAGCCAATGAAACTGTGAGAGAGCGATAGAACATCAGAGGAGGGCAAGGTATTGGGAAGTGGAAACCAAAAATATCAAACTGCTCCTCATGTATCCCTAATCTATGTTTCAATCATTGCCTCTTTTTCAAAAAAAAAAAAAAATTCCCAATTAGTGCAAAAACAGCTGCAAAATCTTGCTCCATGTTATCTGTTGTGAAAAACTATCACATAACTTCTGTATATTTTGGGATTGTAACTACCAATGTGAGTCTATAAATCTGCATGGGCAGCAAGCTTGTCTTCTTGCAATTTTTTTGCACAAAACCTGCATCTTATTCACTCGTAATCCAGCTTAATCAACCACTATCTACACTGATTTAGCCAGTCAAATCATTGTAATTTGTTTAAGCATCCTTTCAGTGTAAATTAGGTTATTAAATTAGGCATTTCATTCAAAAGAGATTTGTGTGTATATTACCTAGCCATCAGCAGAAATTCATCCAGTGATGATCAAATAATGGAGAAGAGCACTATAACGTGCCACACAATGTGTAGCCGCATGGAGTGGTGGAGTAATGTGTAGTTGCAGTGGTTAAGCCATGGTCACACTAGATTTGACTGCCTTCTGTTGATCACCATTGATAGACATGAAAATGTGGAACACTGGAAACACAAGCTCATGTGAAGTCATTTCGTCCTGTGAACAAAAGTTAACAATGACCTGCAAATTCATACTGTATGACATGAACACTTGTGACCAGACTGACCTCTTGACTGAATTTAAAGAACAAAGAGCTACAATGGTATATTTTCGTATTTTGAATTCATTATTATTTGTGAATTATTAAAAACAGAAGCACTAGATTGTGACATCTTCATGTTCGTTGAAGATCTAGTGTGACCAGGGGTTTAGTATTCTGTATCCTCCACAACCTAGCACTCAACCTGGCCAGGAAGATGTAAAATGATGCAAATTGCACCTAGCGTTAAATTTTTGTGTGTGTTTGCGCCATTACATTTGCATATTTGCTTTTAGTGAATCGGGTGAAAATCACTGACAATGCATGAATTTCCCCAGAGTCATAAAAAGAAATGTTCCACATTAATGACATCACAAGAAGATGCTCTTTATTTGATATGAGCGCAAAAGAAAGATCACACATAATTAGTTACTACAGCAAGGTCTACCTCAGACAATGAGTTATCACTTGGAAAAGAGTTCATATTCAAACTAAGTAACAGAAAATAGCATACTGTAGAGTGTTTTTGTCACAGTTTTGTTGTCTGAAGTATTTCTTTCATCATAGGGCAAATTTCAACAGTCTTTGATCACTTTTCATCAATGTTCTGAAAAAGGTATGCAATTTGAGTCACAGTCAGTACAGCTATTCCTACGACAGCTGCTGAATGAAGAATCAGTAACAGCCTAGCAGTCGTTTACGTAGGTTTGCAAGAAAGAGAGAGCAAAAAAGAGAAAGGGAGAGATGTTAAAACTAAATACTTGTTAAACATGTTTATACTAGCTGATTTGTTATAACGTCTTTGTTGATCCTGGAACAACATTCCAATCAACCAATCAGAATTGAGGGACAAGTTTACAGTTTGTCAAATTTAGGCTTATAACCAAGTTTACCTGCTTCTACATCAGTGTTATTCACCTATCATATCCTTCTGATTTTAGGGATACCTCAAGGGTAGAGTAGGGTAGGGATAGGTTGCGGATTACATTTTCGGAAAGGAATGTTGTTCCAGGATCAACAAAATATGTACAAAATACAAAATACTCGGCAAAATCAGGACGTGCTTGTCTATATGATATACAACAAACTTCTTATTTTATAATCCTTTACATTGTGATCATACTACCATATATATATATATATATATATATTTTTTTTTTTTTTTTTTTTCTTCCAGGGAATATATTGACAACATTAGGGCAACGTCTTGTCTGCATTTTTGTGCGATACTATTTAAATTTTGATTGTAAATGAGGATGTAAGAGACCTCAAACGCCCAGTCAATGCTGTCAATCATGACCAAAGTCTTAGCTGTTATACATTCTAACATAAAAGACAGTAGAAGGTGCACAGTCTGCATTGGCTTTTACATCTGACTTGAAAACAAGAAAACAATCATAAATAACAGGGGGAAAATACGTATAGGGTGCACCGGGCTTTAGACACTTATGTTAGAGTAACAAACATGGATACAATGACACCGTCTCCCCCACCCCTTGTGTCGTGCTCGACTTGTGATGTGAAGCTCTTTGTTGTGACTTCGTCTCGTAAGAACAATATTCTGGGAGCAGCTGTCAGATCTTGGGCCACGGAGGTTCGGTTACAGGGTGGATGAATGTTCCAGCAGGTCAGTTCTGAGGGGGATTTGATGGGTGGTCACACGGCGGGATTCACATCCGCGCAACACCCAGAGCACTTTCTGTTCCCCTATCATTCCCGATTCTACGCCCAGCAGCCTCCAGTAGGGGCCCTGAGCTCTGCCTTTGTGCTGATGTCATTTACAGACGCTGCCTCTCAGCGTGGCTAACGCTCAGCAGTGACGGGGAAATCAGACCCCATAAGAGGGATTACTCCTCACGGTATTGTCCATGCTATAATGCTGGAGATGGGTGTCTGTTATCTACACAACGGCCGCATTTCACCCTGACAGGGACGCCTGGACTCCTTTCATTGTTTTCGCCGTGGAGCGCAACACGACTTTAGATGAGAATGCTAACAGCAGCGTATCCAAACAGGGGGTGCCCCCTTTGAGCCAAACTGGCTGATCTGATGTTGGTGCTATGACACCCGCCGCTATCTCGACACTTCTGTATCACGGTTTAGCTAAGCTGAAGTGACTTTTTTAGTAGCTGGTAAATGGAAATTCAATAATCATCGAGTTAACCCTTACTCTTGGCTCTAAATGTCCAATTAAAACACTATTACGACTAGACAATACTAATGATGAGTGTTTATTCAAGCTTGCAAAGGGAATTCAGAGTTTTGGATAGCATTGTAACCCCTTGTTCGTCCTCCGTAGAAGATTTCAATATTTATAATATCTATTGGTCGTACTATGATTTTTCTGTTTCTAATAGTTCCTTATTGTAAAGTGTATTTTTGCAGATTTTATCAGTCAAATCAAGTATTAATTATACACTTGGTTACTTCAAAAAAAAAAAAATGTTTTGGAACATAATTATAGCATAATTATATAAACATGATTTAAGGTTTTACATTTATTCATTTATCCAAAGCAATTTACAGTACACTCAAGACACAGTACATATATCAGTTTCTGTTCAGATCTATGCTCTACTAGTTTAACATGGTTTACAGTTTCATATGACATTACAAGCCTTGTGCTTGATGTGAAATGACTTTTGATGTGAATATTTCCACAAATATGTATAGTTAACACTTGATTTCCTGCAGCATATATTCAGTGTGAACAATTAAAAACTTCCATAATATACAATGCTACAATAACTGTACATTTGTACATAACATCTAAAAATTGCATATTTGTAAATTACATAAACTGTACGCTTGTACATATACATATTTTGTCTAGTTTTCTACTACTCTATTATATTGCATTATTTCAATTTTTGTTTTCTTGTATTATCATTATATTTAATCTCTGTTGTGTAATTCATATGTATGTCTGCACTATCATGTGTGTCTGCACCATGTCTGTACTGGAAGCTCCTGTCGCCAAGACAAATTCCTTTCTGATTCTGATTCTGAAATACATTTGTTACAGTATTTATTCGTCTTTGTTAACATTAGCTAACAAAAATGCAACAGTTCATTGTTAGTTCATGTTAGCTCCGGTTCATTAAATAATATTAACAGATACAACTTGTGATTTTAATTATATATTAGTAAATGCTGAAATTAACTAATATTACTAACTGCTTCAAAAATATTTTTCATTGCAGTTAATGTTAACTAAATATGTTAACTAATGCTAACAAATGGAATCTTACTGTAAAGTGTAGATAAAGTGGTTCAATTAGGAGACATTTGCTTGTGCTCGAGGAGTTCACTTCATGAAATGAGGTTGTCATTATGGCAGTTATCTGATGGAAAATATGATGGTAACAAGGTTGACAATAGCCTGCGGACCAAATTTCACCTTATAGAAGATAATGTCACTTAAACTTTATAAATATATAAAGCCAAAATGCTACCCTTTATTTATTGCTTGTGTTTTTATTTGCACAACACGGCAAGGAGGCTGGGAACTGGCCAAAAAGAACTTGCATAAATACATACATAAATAAATAAATAAAGGATGTGTTTGTGTGTGTATGTTTTAATGAAAATTTCCTTTAACATACAGTAAAAGTTTACTGTATGCCATTTATTGTTAAAAATACACATGTAAATGAGGGGCACAAATGGCACTAGTTTTGCACTATTATTCGATATCTATTTGTACAATTATTTGATATGTGCATCTTGGGAAAGTTGCTCTCGGCACCCTCAAGGTTCCCATGGTGATGGGATGTCAGTAAGTGTCAGTACAATTTTGAACCTTGGAAAAGCTTTCGCCGCTATATGTGTTACGCTCCCTTGGTGACTATTTAAAAGAATTGCACAGCTGACATCACTTGTTTTAGAAGACGCACATGTGAGTCTTTGACCTCCTGTATTGTGGGAATTGTATCAAGTGTTTAGTTCTTCACAGGTGAGATATTCACAGTGGGAAAAACAAAAAAAAGACAAAAAAAAAAAACCTTTCTGTGTGTTTCTAAGCTGAAGATGCATTCATTCAGAGCTTATGAATAAAGCAAATGATGCATGAAAATCTAAATATTTTTCTACATATATGCCATTTAATGATAAATAAGTATTATATTTTCTTTTTAAAGCATTTTACTGTATGGTTTGTTGAAGTCTTTTGTCCAAATCATTTAGCCATATATCAATGGGCAACCAATCGTTGTTGCCTCCATTTTGAAAAGTGGATCAAGTCACATGACAGGGGTGGAATTTGACAGCTGATGTCATGCAACTGATTGGACTGCATTGAAAGAAAGAAAGAAAGAAAGAAAGAAAGAAAGAAAGAAAGAAAGAAAGAAAGAAAGAAAGAAAGAAAGAAAGAAAGAAAGAAAGAAAAAAAGAAAGAAAGAAAGAAAGAAAGAAAGAAAGAAAGAAAGACAGAAAAAAGTTTGGATACAAAGATTGGAACTGAATGCTAGAAAAAGAAAGGAAAGAGGAACTGCTGACAATCTCACCACATCTGTGAAACATGGTGATGATATAGTTATGGTTTTGTTATGTATCACTGCCACTGGAACAGACACTCTTGTCTGTACTGAAGATGTGACTGATGGACTACAGGCAGCAGGAGATGAATTCAGGAGAAAAAAACATTATATCTGCTCAGATCAAACAAGATACTTTTGCAGCACGTCACTTTGCTGCAGTAGAGTGACGGTATATGTACTATGTGCTAAAACAAGTTTTCCATTGGTAAAAAAATAGTCACACTTTATATTAGGTGTCTTATACTATACAGTTGATAAACTACTTTACTTTCTCATGTCGTATTGCAAAAACACTTTTGCTACTATTGAGGTGAGATGCGTGTAAGGTCAGGGACAGCTTTGGTGGTGGTATGGTTAGATTCTTCCATTTAAAAAATATATCTAATTTACGATACATGCTCTCAATGACAAATGTGGAACAGTTAGTTCATGCGTTCATGACCTCAAGGCTAGATTATTGTAATGCTCTACTCAGTGGTTGCCCTGCACACCTAATAAACAAACTCCAGCTGGTCCAAAACACAGCAGCTAGAGATCTTACTAGAACAAGGAAGTATGACCATATTAGCCCGGTTCTGTCAACACTGCATTGGTTGCCTAATAAACATTGTATAAATTTAAAAATCTTACTAATTAAAGCACTAAATGGTTTAGCTCCCCAGTATTTGAGCAAGCTCTTAACACATTATAGTTCTTCACGTCTATTGTGATCTCAAAATTCTGGCCAGTTGATAATACCGAGAATATTAAAATCAACCACAGGCGGTAGATCCTTTTCCTTTTTAGCAAACTTTGGAACAGTCTTCCTAGCATTGTTCGGGAAGCAGACACACTCTGTCAGTTTAAATCTAGACTAAAAACACGTCTCTTTAACCTGGCATACACATAACACATTATCTATTTCTATAATTTAAATCATGTAAATTGTTAGACTGCATAAATTAGGTCAGCCGGACAGCCGGAACACTTCCCGTAACACCTGATGTACTTGCTACATCATACGCTAATATTAGTCTCTCTCTGTTTATTCCGAGGTTTACCGTAGTCTGCCAGATCCAGGCCATATCCAGACCTGCACCTAGACATGATGATAACGCAGCCCTGAAGTGTTAACTAAACTATCCCCTGTGAAGACCTCCTTCCCTTTCCATTCCCTATGTATAGATTAAAAGTTATCAAAAAGATTCCAGTTCGCATGGATCTGCGGAAAAGACTAATACTTCTGTATTATGTGGGCCAGACAAGTAATAGTGTAAAGAAAGACTAAGCGTCTGCGCACATACACATTCAAACGTGCATACCTATAGACTTAACACGTAAATGAGCGGCAAGAACGCATTAAAACTCTTCTGTTTTCAGTTAAAAATGTGTAATTTAAGCGGCCCCTAACTTAATAATTAACGATTTTTACAACGGAAGTGATTCAATCAAAAACCTACTTTAGCTCGATAAAAAAAAAATTCTTAGAGCTGCTGTAAAGCCAAAACTATCCCTGTTCATTAATTTTCCTATTATCATTGTGAAGCTGCTTTGAAACAATCTGTATTGTAAAAAGCGCTATATAAATGAATGAAGATGACTTTAAGGGTGGGTTATGGTATAAGAGAAGGGTCAACATTGTAATTATAGATGTAAGTTATTACAGATTTACTCATGAATACATGCAGATATATATATATATATATATATATATATATATATATATATATATACACACAATTATTATGATTAAAAATGATTAATTTAAGGGTGCTTTCACACTTGGTTCAACTGCCTGGTCTGAACCCGAATTCGATTGATCCCCCTTCCCTGCCCCCGCTAAACTGTGTTCACGTTATTTTATTTGGGTCTGAACCGCGGTACACTTGCGTCATCAAAGCAGCATATGTTTTGCCCTGTTGCTTAGTAACAATGACATGAGAGAAGGCAGCTAAATGCACAGCGTTGCTCACCTCACTTTTATATTTTGGTTTTTGAACCTTTTGTTTTCAAAGAATCAGCACATAACGGCACTTGCATCCATCTGCCGCGAATGTACTGAAAATGTTCTAAAAAATGCAAAAGTCCAACAGAAATGAGATATACATTCTCTGCTTGCAGTGAGTCAGTCACACTTGTCAGGAAAGTGAGTAAGAACACACACACACACACACTGAAATCGCGTACTGTCTGAGTGGGTACTACATTTGAATTTACTTTGTGACCGTTAAAAAAGTATGTTCTATAGAGTATGAATGTGGTTTGAATGAATGAATTTCGGACGTACTACATCCGCCATGTTGTTACTGTCACGTGACCTACCAGCATCAGTTACGTCACTTCACTTTTATTTATAAGTCCCCTTGTGGCCTCATGGGGTAGTAGAGTGTCCATCAAATGTGCACTTCAGAATCTCGGCAGAAGTAGGGGACTTTTTCCACCTACTATTTTTCAAATACTATGTATTCAGACATACTACTCTTTTGCATACAGTTTTGAACATACTATATAGTAAAGGAACACTTTTTAATCAGAGAATAGCATCAAGTCAGTTAAACTCCTAGGATATTGATCTGCTCAGTTAAGTAGCAGAGGGGGTTGTTAATCAGTTTCAGCTGCTTTGGTGTTAATGAAATTAAAAACAGGTGCACTAGATGGGCAACAATGAGACGACCTCCAAAACAGGAATGGTTTTACAGGTAAAGGCCACTGCCATTTTTTTCCCCTACTCATCTTCTTGACTGTCTTTCACTAGTTTTGCATTTGGCTAGGGTCAGTGTCACTACTGGTAGCATGAGGCGATACCTGGACCCTACAGAGATTGCCAACTCCTCCAGGATGGCACATCAATACTTGCCATTGCCAGAAGGTTTGCTGTGTCTCCCAGCACAGTTTCAAGAGCATGGAGGAGATTTCAGGGGACAGGCAGTTAGGACAGCTGGACAGGGCCATAGAAGGTCCTTAACCCATCAGCAGGACCGGTATCTGCTCCTTTGTGTAAGGAGGAACAGGATGAACACTGCCAGAGCCCTAGAAAATGACCTCCACCAGGCCACTGGTGTGAATGTCTCTGACCAAACAATCAGAAACAGACTTCATGAGGGTGGCCTAAGGGCCCGACGTCCTCTAGTGGGCCCTGTGCTCACTGCCCGGCACCGTGGAGCACGACTGGCATTTGCCATTGAACACCAGAATTGGCAGGTCCGCTACTGGCGCCCTGTGCTTTTCACAGATGAGAGCAGGTTCACCCTGAGCACGTGACAGACGTGAAAGGGTCTGGAGAAGCCGTGGAGAACATTATGCTGCCTGTAACATCGTTCAGCATGAACGGTTTGGTGGTGGGTGGCTCGCATGACCTAAATCCAATAGAACACCTCTGGGACATTATGTTTCGGTCCATCCGGCGCCGCCAGGTTGCACCTCAGATTGTCCAGGAGCTCAGTGATGCCCTGGTCCAGATCTGGGAGGAAATACCCCAGGACACAATCTGTCATTTCATTAGGAGCATACAAGCACGTGGGGGCCATACAAACTACTGAGTACCATTTTGAGTTGCTGCAATGAAATTTCAGCAAAATGGACTAGCCTGCTGCATCATTTTTTCACTTTGATTTTCGATGTGTCTTTGAATTCACTCCTCTGTAGGTTGATCATTTTCATTTCCATCAAACAATGTGGTATCCTTTCATTCCTAAAACATTACCCAGTCCATATCAGTATAGATATCCAGCATGCTATTTTTCCCAAATGAGATCTGATGTTTTCAAAGTGTTCCTTTCATTTTTTTTTTTTTTTTTTTTTTTTTTTTTTTTTGAGCAGTGTATTAAATGTCCAAATGATACATTGAGCTTCACCAATTTTGCCTAGTTCTATTAGAGAACATTAATACACAGGACTCTGGTTGGTTGGTTGGTTGGTTGGTTGGTTGGTTGATTGGTTGGTTGATTGATTGATTGATTGATTGATTGATTGATTGATTGATTGATTGATTGATTGATTGATTGATTGATTGATTGATTGATTGATTGATTGATTGATTGATTGATCATTCACTGAGTGTGTTAGCTTTACTGTTATACTGTCCAGTTTTAAAAGTTATTAGCAATGTGAACATTTAATTCTGGACTAGATAATAGTAGCTCAAGTATTGTTTTATTGTAAAGACTGTAAGGAAACTACTGATCAGTCTTTCCAATGCAATTACACAAAAAAGTCATAAAGGTTTAGAACAACATGTGACTGAATTAGTTAAAGAGTTTTCATTTTAGGTGGACTATATGTACCTTAAAACTGTATTATTCTGCTGGCAGTATTCTTCCACAGACCATATTCACCTTCTCTTCTCTCTCTCTCTCTCTCTCTCTCTCTCTCTCTCTCATTTTATTGCCTTCCCTTGTACAAAAGAGTTTCTCCATGAACACTTTTTCTCTGTCATTTTATCCCCACACGACCCCGGCCACTTCTGGCAGTCATCCCCTTTTTTTTTTAAGCTAATGATGAAATAAGCAAGCGTAATTAAAAAACATATTGAAAATCATCCCAATGTTTCTCTAGGTGACAATGAGAGAGGTGAAGTTATTATACTCTTTACCTCCTGCAGTGAAGAGGGTAGGGTATGGACACTTAAAACCAGCAAGACACACCATATTTGTTGTTCTTCTGTTGGTTTTTTAATTCGTCTGCGTCTGATTTATTATCCGCTGTAGGTGGGGAGCGTTTTTCTCTGTCAGAGCCTGTTGGTCGGCCATTCTTGTTCTTTATTGCATCCTCGCGATCATGAGTTCATGAGATTTCACTCTAGCTTCCCAGACTGCGGCGGGTCTCATGTGTTTCCATGATTCTTTTTTAGTTATTTTATTGCAGCTCTGTTTAAGTGGAATTAATGCAAGCTTTTCAAATCATCTTGTCAGTGGTCTCCCCAGACCAGGTCTATGTTATTGAAAAAAAGTTTATGCCACTAGTAACACTTAAAAGACTTTGTATAGTTAAAGGGATAGTTCACCCAAAATAAAACATTCTGCCCATCATTCTTTTAAAAAAAAAAAAATCATTTTATGTTTCTCAACAGAAAATCAATCAGGTTTTGAGTGAACTGAAAGTTAATGAAAGAACATTTTTGACCAAAAAAATGGCTTTGGCTTTTAAGAATTTTTTTCTAAGTTTGGACTCATAAATGTCGAAAAGTGGAGGAAATGTTATAATGGTCGCTATACTCAGAGTCTGGGACTAATAACATATGAATTTCTATTTCAAATAAATGCTGTTCTTCAAACTATCTGTCTATCAAGAGTGGAGTAATGTTATAAAACATTATATATATATATATTACAATATATATATATTATATATATATATATATTACATTACTCCAGTCTTCAGTGTATATATGAACAGAAAACAGTTATTTTAAATTGTAATAAGGTTTCTCACCAGTCTTTAACTTTATATTTGATAAAATAAATGCAGCCTTGGTGATCTTAAAAAAATAACAGACCAAACTATATAACACTAGTGTACACATTCAGAAAAATGGTATAAAAAAGGATGTTATTGAGACTGTATCACCACCTTTTCAAAAGGTTCTAATATGTACCATTTAGGTGCTGATGTAACTTTAAGGTATGTAAATGCACCCTTTAAGGTAAATAAGGTACAAACGCATTCCTTTTGAAAAGGTACCACCCCAGTGACAGCTTTTGTACCTTTTTTTTTTTTTTTGTGCGTGAGAGTGCATGTGTGCTTTGAGAGAAATGTTCTCTATGTAGGATACCAGTTTGGGTTAAAAAGATTTCCTGTTACCTTGTCACCGCGTTCCCCATTGTGTGAGAGAAGAGATTTCTGGATAGTGGGTTGTGATTTCTAATATGAATTTCACATGGCTTGTGCATGGTTGACATTTAATTTATTTAATTCAAGTAACCATTATGCAAGTTTATCTATTTCTGATTGTTATTCCCACAGTTTGTTTGACTTAAACTGCACAACAAAACAGATTCTAGCTGAGTTGCTTTTGAATTTTCAGGCAGGTTATTGTATGTCAGAGCGCTCGTAAAAGCACATCTTCACTTGGGCCCTGAAAGCACTCGTACTCCACCAGTGGAAATCAACTCAATGTCTTAGCAATTAGCCACAATCTATTTGATTAAGGGACGCGTGCTGTGAATAGGAGGAGTAGTGTATTTTAGATCTTGTCGTGCTAATTAGGTTCCTCAGCCCTTAATGGCCATTTTGATAGATGAGAACTAAGCCGTCCTACACCTTGAATGTCAGTATGGCAGCTGAAGTCAAGCTTTTATCTGAATTAGTGTAACAGTAGAGGCTACAGGCACATCTAGACCTTCATTAGCAAGCCGACATACAAATACTCTCAATTAGCCTGGAAAGAGGACGAGACATGGCAAGTGAAAAAAAAAAAAAAAGCCAACAGAGGAAGTTTGCGCTGCGGCCATAGGGCTGATATTACTCTGTTGTAATTACGATCATTAGCTACATATTTACTTTTTTTGTTGTTAATAAAGTTTTTTTTGTCATCAAATTTGTTTGCACTATTGCAGGCTTTTACCATTTTTTATTTATTTCTTTATTTTTTATGTATTTCTAGAATTACCTTTTAATTCCAAAGAACTCCATATCCTGTGTGCTGACACAATTGCCGGTGGAAATGAAGCTTCACTTATTTAAGTGCTTTATTTAATTAAGCTGCCATTTAGAGTGGCTGATTGTTCACATTATGCAGTAGTCATTCACCATAAAGGCTTTTAACAGTCTTTGTTTATTGTGTCCCTTATTACTAAACATAACAAGGTGTAAGATCATATTAGAGCATAACAGAGCTATAACAGCTCCACTAAGGAGCACCTGAGATACGCTGATGTTTAAAAGCACCAATTGAAGTATATAATTTAATATAATAAAGAGGAGTTTTGCTATTCTTCTCTGCATCATTATTAGGTTAAATGTGTTACATACATTTTAGCCATGAATAGCTTGAAATCCAACAAAGCTAATTTATAATATCATGAGCAATTCAGTTTCACAGCAATGTATATCAAGAGAAATGTCATATTGCCTTGGCTGTATTGCAAGTTTGTACAAATAAGATTTAGATAAATTGAGGTATATAACAATAATTTGCAATTATAGCTTTGTACTGAAATTGCACCTTATTCGTTCATTGATTCATTTGTTTTTTCATTCATTTAGTGTAGGAACCTTGACGCAATTGACAGTGATATGAATAATTTTTCTGTACAATATAAATAATAAATATTTCCAAATTGCTTCCCTAATGTCTACTCCAATTTAAAGAGTTCTGTAAATTGAAAATGATCTGTCAATAATTAGCAGTACTCCACTGTTTCTTTGGTCGTTGTTACTCAGTAAACTGCCTGCTGTACACTTTGTTATAGCTACTAACCAATAAAATACTGAATCTTGCTGAGAAGAAATAAAGGTTTGATTCTTTAGGAGCCTAAATTGCTGAAATATTGGAACAGAGTGGCAAGGTCGTAGCACGACAAACTGGTAGAGAAGTGTATGTCAATGTATTGTCCAATGTAACTCTTGGGTGCAATTTGCAGTGCCAGCAAAGGTATTTCTGCCCACCTCCCCCTGTACTTCCTGCAAATGAGAAAGAGATGTAGTCACTCCCCAACTGTGAGTGAGTGAGTGGCTACAGAAATGAGAAATACTCCCAGACGCCTCTCAGAGACGGACACAGCAGGCCACATGACATCACTTAACGAAAATGCATCGCCTGCCACAAAATAGAACAATTCAGTCACTGTTAGCTCCCCTGGCAAAACTCAAGAGATTTACGTTAACATTTGTAGTAGTACTTTGAAGCTTTGGTTGGGATTAAAACAAGTGCTTTTGTTGTTTGTTTTCTGCTGTGTTTTTATGTTAGTTATTTTAGCAAGCATGTTTCAAGCAGGTTTTTTTTTTTTTTTTTTTTTTTTTTTCTTCAGTATTTATGTCTAATTTTAAATTTTACAATTAATGTATAGCTTTAAATTAATATATAATATTTTAATACATTTATATAAATATGAAAGTAAATGTAAAGAAATAATGTAAACACTAATCCAAAAGAGAAACTTTTATCATATGTAAGATGTATTCTTGAATGGTCTCAAAAAAGCAGCAAACAGCAATCTGACTAAAGACACCAATGTCAAAAACGAAATCGCCACATTTACCAAAAGTGAAGTGTGTTATTTTTTCAATGTTTAAATATATTCTCCTATACCAGTTTAATTTGCAATTAGGAGATTTCCCTACAAAGTGTAAATGGCTCTGTGGCACTATCAAAACATTGCTCTGTTTGTTGAACAGCCTGACCAGCCTGGAAAACCAACATTGCCTCGGCCAATGGCACGAGTTCAGGGTGGGACTATTGGCAAGTAGGAGGAGCTATTCAAACATATTTCTCCTCATGCCCTGTGTGGTGCAGAGCTTATACTGTATATTTCACCTTTAATAATAATATTAGCAACACAGTTGTTAAAGAAAACTGATACTAAGGATTTACAGTGCTATGTTACACATATTGCATGTTACTATAATTAATTATTATACCAATAAGAAGAATTTTATGTAATTTCAAGCTGCTTCAAAAACAATGACACACAAAGTACATGTTAATTAGAATGATTGAATACATGAACTTTGTAAAATGAAGTGTTACCAAAATGTATATAATGCACATAGTTGCACAGTACATATGCTTTGTGTTTATATATCATACATACTTCAGTGCTATTTTAGTATCATTGAGCTACTATTATAGTTTTTATTAATATTTTAATAATTATTATTTTTATATTTTCTATTTTAAATAAGGTTGTAATAATTTAGTTGTGTATTCTTGCCTTTTCTTTTTTTCTTTTTTACCATGTCTATATATTTTTTAGTTCAGTTTTATTTTTTTGTCATTTATTAAATAATTATTTAAAGTTAAATAAAATGTTGCCTTGGCAAGTAGATTTCAGTTAACGTTTATTTTATTTCAAGCAACATTTTTTATTGTTTTAGATTTAGTTAACTATAATAACCTTGCACAGGCTGTTAAATCATTGAAATATTGTAAACACTCGACTAAATTCTTTCTTAATTTTATGCTTAATTTTATACTTGATAGCTGACTGCCATGATGTAAACTGTCCAGGTTTCTATATTTTTTTATATTATGTGAATTGTGTGAAAGGTGATCATTGTTAAGGTTATCTTGTTTTTAGGGAGGACTGCTTAAGAATGTTATTTATGAGATGTCAGTTGTTTGTGTGTGACCCTGAAGTGCGTGCTGTTCAGACAGAATGCTGAATTTTGTGTTCTGACATCCTTCAAACTCCCACAAGCTGTTCTATACGTATTCAAACACCTCCCCCTTTCTTTAAAGCACTCTCTTCTTCTTATTCTCCATCTATTTGATTTTACAATGACTTCTATAACAGCAGCTCTATATAAACATACATTCCAGACGTTTCTGTGTGTGTGTGTGTGTGTGTGTTACTCTGTGAATTTGTGTGTTATGAGCTGACGGAGGGGTGTAACCTGATCCATGAGGTGCTCTTTCCGTGTATAAATGAAAGCGGGGAGATTTTTTCTTTTCTTTTTTTTTCCTCCTCGGATTCAAGCTCAAACCATCATCCTGTTTGGTATGTGCCAGGTTGTTTCCTCTCATAAGAACTACAAGGTCACAGCAATTTCCCAAAGTCAGAACTGAGGTCAACGATACTCTACCCTTTTATATAATTTTCAGATGGCAAGAAAACCAGGGACGGATAGTTGGAAAATTTTAGGCAGGGAAATATATGAGAAAGTAGCAATCTGAGAGCATTATACAGAATGTAATTTTATTGAGAACTGAAATAGTTATTTACTCTTAATATAAAATTACTATTCTGATTGGATGAGTCAAACAAAAATTAATTGGGTTACACTTTATTTTAAGGTATCGTTGTTACAGTGTAATTATACATTTAAGTACTGAGTAATATTAATTAGATACATGTATTTAGTGTTGTTGCATGTAATTATGCATAATTTATTGTTATTACTATAGTAACTACATGTGGCGTGTAAAAAGGACACTGTAAAATTGTTACCATTAATTGTTTGGTACAATGTACTTACTGTGTTCATGTTGTATTGCAAAACACTAGATTGATTGCAGTAGCTATTGAGGTGAGATGGATCATATTAGAGAAGGTGAAAGGTTTCATGGTATGGTTAGGTTTGAAGTGGAAATGAAGCAGTCAATCAAGTTAACACTATTTAGTAAATGGATTTCCACTCTAATCAAAAATCATATAACAGACACAATAAATGTAACCATTTAAACAATCGCTGTTTGTGGATATCATAGAAATGAAAGAGAAGCTGAATCACCATAAACTGAATCATATTGTGCAATTGTCCGTGACTTCTCTTATAAAACAGCATTTTTTTTTTTTTTTTTTTTTTTTTTGGTGTAAACTCTAAAAATAGATCAATCAGAAACTAATGCTTAAGAGCAAACATGTTGAAGATTAGCTGATGGGCTGTCAGTTCATTAAATGATAAGCTATTTTCTCACAAAATTGGTTTATTCAGTGTAGTGAAGCCTCTCCTACATTGACATCCATAAAAAAAAAAAAAAACAGCCTCTAGTCTCCTTCCCTGCATACCACAGCGTTAGCTTTTTTTTTCAGATAAGGTTGCAGGCTGTGACGTCACAGTTTGTAGTATCGCAAGATGGCGGCACCCTTGCTGCAAAAGCTATAACATTTTTTTTTTTTTTAAATGGTTGCATGTATCATGTTTGTTTTATTATTTTTAATTAGAGTGGAAATCCGTTTACTAAATAATGTTAACATGACTGACTGTTTTTCATTTAAGTGTTGGTTAAAGGGTAGACGTTGGGTCAACAGTGTGATAGATTTAATTACAGAAAATTAATTACAGATGTAATCATATGCAGGTATTTTTCAAAATGTAACTCTTAGTACATAGTAGTTAAAGACACTTAATATAAAGTGGCACCATAAAATCCAATAAATGACACCAGTGGCCACACATTCTGTATTAATTGCTAAATAGCTCATTAATTAATAATAACAGATATGATTTTTTGAGCACTGGTGTCTTTTATGATATTGCTCTTGCTATTTTTAAAAATCAACAAACCACTTGAGCCATTTTTTTGTGGCTTATTGCCTTTATGATTTTTATTAAATCTACTGTGAAAAACTAGTCCCGCATATGACATGCGGACAAATATTTATATAGGCCACAAATTAAGAATTTGTTCTCTCGTTTTAGTACATCGTGGCCATGATTAACTAATTCAAAACAAGGGAACAAATTATTACAATGTGGCCACGATCAAGTAAAACGTGAGAACAAATTATTATATCATGTGCATCATTTGCTTAAAACGACAGAACGAATTAGTAAAATGTGCTGACGTATTAGTAAGTAGTGGGAGCTAATTCTTTAAAAAAAAAAATTCCTTCATGCCATATGCAAGGCTCCATAAAAACACTGCCTATAGCAGGAATCTACACATGAATGATTATGATTCTTAATTATTACACTATTACATTGTAATTATCATTGTATTACAATATGTTTTAACCAGTAGAGTCCAATTTCACATTTACAACAGCCATCACAAAACTCTGCTCCCTTGAATGGCACATTGGTGTTTGGTGATCATTTTTGCTCGGGGTCTTCTGTTAAATCTCAGGCCTTAGAATCGGAATTGAGCTTGTGTGGAGAGAGCACTTAGATTTATGAGCTGAAGATGCTCATCTAAAGCAGCAGCGGTGAGAAATGTCAGGAGGCTTCATTTAAAGGATTACAGCACTAATAAGCAGCCTGATCCTTCGGTCCTTATCTCTCGTCTGGAATGCAGAGTCCAGCTGGTTTTCAGACACTCCTGAAGAACTGCAGATAATTAACACATTAAAGAAAATTCCTAGATGATCTGTACAGGAAACCTGGAGTGTGGAGACCATCAGGTGTTGTGGTGAGATCTTATGTTCAGCTGGATTTTTTTGAAACTTCTGAAGTTCTACTGAGAAAGCTACAAGCCCAAATAAAGAGTCCATCCTTAAGTGTCTACGATATTCTTGTCTCTAGTTATGGTTTGAGTCCCTCCTTCAAAGTAAATACACCAGACAGAAATGCAAGTCTTTTATCTTAAAATAAAAAAATAAAATAAAAAGTTATAGCATATTTTTCCTCAACAAGCAACACAATTTAAAACACAATGTATATCTCATAAACTGTATGTTACACAAACTGTGTGGGACGTGTTCCGCACATGAGTTTAATACTTTTGGGTTAGTAGTTTAGTTTTTAATAACTAAGTTTGAGCAACAGTAAATGCTTTCATTAGTTATTATTGGCACTCTGTGGTTTTAAAGCTAAACTTACCTGCTGAAGTATTAAATGCATGCACTTTTAACACTTTTAATGGATTGTATAGGTAAGAATGGGTGCCAAGAGCATAAATTTGAATGTAAATTTAAATTATTTGACATCAGTAAGAAAACAGTAGTCAAACAGTAAGGAAAGTGTGCAGGTGGCAGTTATGTGGCAGAGGCACTCTATATTTAGATATTTTATAAATTCTCAAACACATAACTGCTGTTCTGGATGAGAATATTTTATGGTCTAATTAGCATGTTAGCTCAAATAAATATATAGGTCCATATTTTAAACACCATTCATATGATGAGAAAAATAAACAAAAATAAACACTGTGTCTATACAACTAACAATGAAAAATTAAAAATCTATAGATAATGCTCAATTCAACATTTACTAATACATTATTTAAGTCAAAAGTTGTGTCTGTTAATAACAATGAACAGTTGCTTTTTAGTAACTATTGTTAATGAAGATTGATAAATACTGTTACAAATGCATTGCTCATTGTTAGATACTAATGCATTAACTAATGGAACCATATTGTAAAATAATACCATTTTTTTGTTTATGATTTAATGCCATATACTTACATTTCTGATACATTTTCGGTTTTTGACAGCATTGCAGAAATCCATATGTGTCCCCATGACTAATGCATTTCTTATGGTACTTTACCAGACAATGATGTTGTAAAAACAGAAACGTTTTTCCTTTGCGGTTTTGAAACGTTTTTAGTACAGATGACAGCGTTGTTTAACACAATCCCCATTCAGACTGATCTGCGAAAACGACTGTATTATTCATGCCAGGCCAGTAGATGGCAATGTCACTTTGTAAAGAGACACTACGCACCTATAAACTGAACACATAGTTTGTAGTTTCCACAGAGACAATAATGGTATCGTTTTCAAAAACTTACACTTTGAAAACCATTTTCAAAACTTTGTGTTTTCAGGCTCTCAAAATGCCATTGTCGCGTAAATGAATGGCCAAAATGCATTTCTTTAAACAATGTTGTCGTCTGTACGAAAAACTTTTCAAAAACGTAAATTTGTGAAAACGTTGACTAAACACACTGTATTATTCACACCAGGCCAGTAGATGGCGATATCACTGTGTAAAGAAACACTACACACCTGTAGACAACACGTAATATGCATGCGCATGACGTCACCATTTTCACAAATTTGTGTTTTTGTAGTTTCCACAGAGACAATAACAGAATCATTTTCAAAAACTTGCATTTTGAAACCCATTTTCAAAAGTTTGCGTTGGCCCCCAAAATGCCATTGTCACATAAATGAATGGCCAAAATGCATAAAAAGGTTTCTGTTTTAGTTGAAAACGGTGTCGTGTAAATGGCCCCTAAATCAAGTATGATAATTAATGAGATTTCATACATAAACTTGGAGATAAACAGTATTGTTCGTCTGCACATGATATAAAAATATGCCTATGAAGAGAACCATTCTTTTGTAGAAGAAAAAATATCTTTTTAATTAAAAAGTACTATTATTTTTTTCAGTGTAAAACCAAGTTACTTACAAAAATGTACATTATATAATTTAATTTGAGGTGAAAGATAAAACTAGCAATAACTAACTATATAAGAAATATATAGAAATATACTTTGGTCAACAGGTGAAATGTACAGTTTAGTGGACATTATATAAAAATATTGGACCACTGAATGTATCGATCACAGAGTATCACATAGTAATACTATGTCTCTGAATGTATTTGCATACTGTATATGTATGAACTGTTCTTTAACACATGTTAAAGAAATCTGTAACCACAATGTGACATGCGTGACAGTTGTGCTAGAGAGCCGAACTCTGAGGGATGGGGGTGGCAGATGGTCACGGACCGACCCAAGGTCATCTGGCACCGTTACTGTCTGACCGCTGGATTTGAAACCCAGCACTCCACTCTCTGTCTCTCTGTCTCTCCCTATACACACACACACACACACACTTCCAAACTTGTAAACTAGGTCAGAGAAAAGCAGGGACATGGCCCTCCTATCTTCATTTTAACACACAAACACACACACACAGACAGACACACACACACACACACACACACACACACACACCCCACCCATTATTTTATCCCAGGCTGCTCTTCTGGTTCTCTCGTTCAGGCGCGCACACAGACGGTTTTGCCTTGAACTCGCCTAAATGCTTTTGTTTTTGGAAATTGCCCTGGCAGAATCTGAAAGGGTGGTGGGACACAATGTTAATGATCTTCTTCAGGCATGGAAATCCCAGCCACATGGATACAGATGCTGCACATTCACCGGGTCTTGTTTTCCTTTTCCGTGAACAAGCCAAAATAAAACAACAACAACAGCAGCAAGAAAAAGACAATGTTTCAAAGCTGTTCCACAATCCTGCAGCTTTGTAGTAAAAAAAAAAAAAAAAAAAAAAAAAATTTGTGGTTCATACCATCTCACCTAATAATATAAATCTGATTATCACTGCGACAAAAACAACGGCAGTATTGCGTTCCACTGAGTCAATCTGCATTTGCTTTTCTTAGAAACATACCAGGAATATCTAATGACAGCACGTCTCCTGAGACAGAACCTGACACTTTATTGCAGAGGAGGTGCACTGTTTTTTTTTTTTTATATATATATATGGTTGAATGTACATTTCCATGAACACTGCTCCCATCCTATGAAATGTGATCTCTCTTTGAAATGAACCAAGGAAAAATTTTACATTTGAGCTTTGACGTGAGATTGTCATCTAAAATATGTGAATTCGGCATTCAAAGTGATCTAAACTTTTCAATAAACCCCACACATATTGTTCAACCTTTTTTTTAATTATAATTTTTATTTATTTTTTTATGATAAAATTTCAATATAAGTTTTTCAGCTTTAACTGAGTGGTTACCATCCAACACACTCTCATGGCAATTCGTAAATATTGAAGAACGGGTGGCTAATTAGTACACATTTTTATAAAACGGTTAGTTCCTGTCCTTGATTCTGATTCACGATAAAACATGCCTATGACCGCTTCACCCAACAGTTCTGTGTATCACTACACAACACCCTTAGCAAACACCCTCAGCAACGTAAACTGTATGTTCTCAATTGATATTGTTCAGTGAAGCTTACTATATTATGTAGAAGAGTGTTGTGAGAAAAAGATCGAGTGAGCGAGTTTATTACCTGCATTCAGATTTAGCAGACTAACAGCACTAGTCAAAGCATTTGTCAGTTGCGTCTTGTTCCGTTTTCAAAACAATTCAGTCTTTCAATATAAAAGTCTTCGGTACTGACTGACACACTCATAAAGACAGTCTTTGCCGCCATCTAATGGCATAATAATGTAACTTCTGTTGCTGTTCACAGTCAGGGACTATTTTTTCCGGCGGAAAGAAGGCTTTTAGAAAAAGTTTACTTCATGCAAGTTGCATTGATACATATTTCTGGCTTTAGTATTTGTATTGTGTGGTAACTGTTTTATAAAAGCAATAAGGTACTCGAGGCTAGTGCTGTATCGTGAGTAAGTCACGGCTAAAGGGGATGCGGGCACTCCGCTTCACGTCATGCCTAACAACGTGCCCTTCAGCCACGACTTACTCACGATACAGCACAGCCTTTTGTACCTTATTGCTTATATACAATCTCATTCATACAAAATTTCTAGACCACACTGATGGTTAGGTTTAGGGATGTACCTTCCTCACGATTTCTTAACAATTTACTTTTTATTTTCTAAAAATGTTGTTTCTGTGCGAACCACTTCGTACAAATTCTACGTAAAATTGTTACATTTTCTCATGAGATCATGTTATTACTATCTCCTGCTGGTTTCCTGCTGTGTGCGACAAAAATAAAAGCCCATCTCTGGCCGGATAGTGATGTAAATCCGCGTCTTTGGGTACTGATGCTATCTGACTTAATTCCAATGCAGTAAAGTCATGCATGGAAAAATGTTCCTTTAAATCTAGCCATCTACAAATATCTTTTCTGAAAAGAAGCCATTCAAACAAAACCACATTCATTTCCTGCAGCAGAAATATGCATGTGTCCAGAACACAACACATCTGGAAGTCTTTAAGAACATACATACACATGACACAGTGTTTGAAACGCTCTGCTGAGGTCATTGGGTGCTTTTACTTCATCTTTTGTTTTCCTTGTATGGATAGATCTTCTCTCGTATGAATTTGTTATCATTTGAATGCTTGTGTGTTTTTTCATTATCATTATTATTATTATTTTATCAGTGTGAGCCAGGGCACCCACAAACACTGGTGCGCTTAAAAGTCCAAAAACATTTACTCCATTGCAATAGGGATGTATCTATATGCAAACACCACTCCCCAAAAATGGAGATTTTTAGGAACCACAGATATCCGTAGGCTGTCGCCCCATTTAGACAGGAAGTTCAGATGCGTCATAATAAATTTGGGTAGCGTAGAAGCACAGGGGTCCTGCACAAGACATCATTTTGTTTGAATGTGTATTCACTGAATCATTCTTGAAAGCAGAGTGACACCTAAAGGCTGATGTAGCCCTCCCCCATCCACACATTCCATTTTTCCGTTCCTCCATGGGTCTTCTACATTCAAGGACACAGTGATTTTGGGTGGAGAAAAGTGATGAGCTTTAACTTTTCTGTATCTGAGAGCTCCGAGCGCTGGTACAGGGCATCAAATTCCTTCCCCCTAATGACTCGCCTCAGGCGGGCTCGAGGTAAAGCGCTGGTTTCATCTCTCGGTAGCTCCATCTGATTGGCCGGCGGGAATAGTCTGCTGCATGCATGCTCCCCAGCCAGAGGTTGCCACTGCGTAGACTATTGTGTCTGGATAGCAACACTTTTGGCAGTGGAACTCAAAATTCAGGATATGCCTATTTAGAACAGTGTACTATTGATTATACATGTATATATATATATATGTGTGTGTGTGTGTGTGTGTGTGTATTTATTCAGACCTGGCCTTGTTGTGAATGACTGCAGCATCAACGTGTTTAATTCAGTCGAAATGTCCAAAGCTTCAGTGGTCAACAACAATGAAGTGTACGTGAACTGTCAGCGGGTTTTAATTAGTGGGATTACAGACGCACAGCATGTGAGATGGTGATTATTAGAGCCGACACAGAGATACACATCGACAAACCTTCCTTTGAACATCCCCAGTCCCCTTTGTGCTTTGACTGGAGTTTCATCACCTGCGAATATTCATCGGCGAGCAGAAGAAAAGCTACTGTTAATTCTTACAGAATCCAGGGGGTTTATCATTACAGAGGCTAAACGTACCTCGACATTACAGTCATTCCATTGCGTTCATGGGGTCTCGGTTACCCGCGGGTGTTGATTTGGATTGGATCGAGTTAGGGCTTCAAGCTGTCTCAGCACTGCATGGGCAGTGAACTTCAATAGGATAGGTCTACACAAATGTGTGCATGGGTGAATAGTCAAGGCAAAACCTTTAAAGGATGCTGATGCGTGACTTGGTCATATTTTGTCCGAAGCTGAAACTCAACAGAATGACCTCAACATTATGATTGAAAATATATTAACATATATTTACAGTTAGGGGAGACTGGGGATAGTTGTCATATGTGACCATGGACCACAAAACCAGTCACAATGGTCAATTTTTTTGGGACTGAGATTTATACATAATATGAAAGCTGAAAAAATAAGCTTTCCATTGATGTATGGTTAGGATAGAGCAATATTTGGCCAAGATACAACTATTTAAAAATCTGGAATCTGAGGGTGCAAAAAATCTAAATATTGAGAAAATCGCCTTTAAAGTTGTCCAGATGAAGTCTTAAGCAATGCTTATCCACTCACAAAAATAATTTTGTGATATATTTATGGTAGGAAATTCACTAAATATCTTCATGGAACATGATCTTTACTTACAGTTCTTTTACGATTGCTTACACACTAAAATTAAAAATAACACACAGTCACTGAAACCTTATACTCAAGGAGCAAAACCTTAACTCAGATCTATGAGCACATTCTCAGCCTCACACTTTTTGCAAAACACTACACACATTGTTTTGCACAACACTAAACACACTTCTCTACATTAGACACATAACTCTAACATAATGTCACTTCTTTGCCATTTCAAGACACTGCTTTCCAAAATACCACACCTAAAACCAATTGATCAAACATGGCCGTCAGGTGTTCAGACACTTAAGTGCTTAACTGTAAACTCAACAATCAGATGCAAGTACTAAAAAAAGGCAAAAGGTGAGTTTATGTGTCTTCAACACAATGGAAGGCAATGTTGCAGTAAGAGGGAGAGGGAGAAACATCATTGGCAACAGAGCTATTTTGAATGTCCCGGGCCAACGTGGTGGTAACATCACAATGTATGTTGCAGTCACGCAGAATGGGGTCCTCCACCAGCATGCCAACTTAGGCCCACATATTCACATTTTAGAAAGACTACACAAAATCGTCACAGCAGAAGACTAAATGGATGCAAATTTCCATCTGCTCCGGTCCAATTTTCACTCCAATACCTTCCACAATACTGTCCCTGCCTTAAACCCATTGAGGAGGGTTTTTTTTTTTTTTTTTGGCATGGAAGGTTTACAATCTCCAGCCCTATGTCAGGATATGCCTCATTCAAGCCATGGAGAAGGCCTGACCTAATTGATGCAGGGTCTGTGCAAGGATGGATTCAAGAAGATTCTTCCCTCGCTGTCTTGCGAGAGAGGACATCGCCTGTGATGTGGATGAGCTAGGCCAAGAGATGATGCTTAGGTTTTTTTTTATTATTATTTATTTAAAATCATGCTTTTGTTTTGTCTCCACAAATGTATTTTGTCCATGTAATATATTGTATTTAGAATATGTTCTGATTTTCAGTGCAAAATGTAACCTTTGGAAAGGCATGGATGCATTGAATGGTTTTACAATGTGGTGAGAAATAAATATTTTCATCAATGTGCAGTACTGGTCTTGTGTGGTTTTTTAATTGTCAATATATTCATGTACTTTACTCTAACAATATCTTTGAAAAAATCAAACCCAGACTATATCATTAGAAAAGTATAAAAGTTACAAGTGTTTAAGATTGAGCACAGCAGTGTGTAAATGAATCAAACAGAATCAGAATGTATGAACCATGTGTGTTTTTATACAGTGTCAAAGTTGGGTTTTGTTCAATTAATGTAAAGTTTCAAATGAAGTGTTTCATTTTGCAAAAGAACTGAGGTGTTCTGCTACTTGTGTGTGTGTGGATCTGTGAATTGTGTGCACCAAATGAGCCTTGTTTTTAAAATTGTGCTTTAAGCAATTGTAAAAAAAAAAAAAAAAAACTGTAATATCCTAATGATTTTTGGCATAAAAGAAAAATCAATAATTTTGACCTATACAATGTATTGTTGGCTATTGCTACAAATATACCCATGCGACTCATGACTGGTTTTGTGGTCCAGGGTCGCATATGGGGAATTTGACAAATGACATTTAAAGGCTCAGTTACACAAATGCTCGATCAAAATTGTGTTCATTTAACTTTTTTTTTTTTCTATCACCGAAATTAAATTCAACAATCATCATATATTTTGTTACAGCTATTGTGCAAACAAATGAATTTATTCATTTGCTATATATAGGAGGGTACCTTTTACTTTGTTGTTTCATGCTGCTTAAATAATACATATTTAGATAAACTATTTGTAAGTCTTTAGTGTGGTTTCACTGTTAATATCTTTTGTCAAGTTCTCTCAGATTAATTTCAGCGGAAATGATCAGTGCAACACTACATTAATATCCCAGCTTGAATCCGAGGAATGTGAGAAATTTACTGCCCTCTTTTTATCAGTGGAACTAATGGCCTCATATGGTGTCTTTGTGCCATTTTAATTGTTGTCATAAATATTTTGAGTATCTCATCTAAAATGTGATATACTCTCAACATGTGCAGATTACAAGCATGAAAATAGATGGATGTGTTGAACAAAGTTATCACACCAATACAAGTTACATTCACTCAAAATTATTAAACAAATGTCTCCCAATGGTTTCTATAGAAGATTTAGTTATCTTAATGAACAAATTTCACTGTTTGATTTGCACGTGTGCCAGAACATTTTTTTTGCCAGGAAAATTGTTTGCCAGCATTTTCTCTCTTTTTTTTTTTTTGTTGTTTTATTCATCTGTTCAAAGTCCTCAAATTCAGATGTGATCGAGAAGCTAATTAACTGTCTCATCAGCACGGGATCGTTGATAGAGAGAAAGAGTCGAGCTGGATGCAGTATTGTTCAATGTGACTGTGTGTGTGTGTGTGTGTGTGTGTGTGTGTGTGTGTGTGTGTGTGTGTGTGTGTGTCCAAACGTTAAGAATAAAGACATTAAACAAAAGGTGTGACTCAGTTTGAATAAAAGCCAAATTAATTATTCTTTTTTAATTATTTATTCCTAATTATTTCTTTTAAAATGACTTAATTTTAGGGTTTTTTTAATTAGGACTTTATTTATATTTTGCACAGAAGAAAGACAAAATTATTTAGATTTAAAAAATAAAAACATATACACAGCACACAAATACCCACACTCATCATGTTGGTATCTAGTGTGTTCTGGTGATGTTGATAGTGGCTTATTGTGTGTACCAGGCTTCCAGCTGAGCCAATTTGTGAAAAAAATCTACCACCACATAATTGTGGATCTGCATATGGAGCTTATGAGGCAAAATTCATTTCATTATTAGAAACACATTTTGCCAGGTGTGCTCTGAGCCGCACAAATAGAGTTGCACACACACACACACGTAACCTTGCTTTTTGTCTGTGGAGACACCCACACATTCTGAATTCTCCTCCACGTCAGGGCTGCCTTTGACACAAACACACAATCCACAATGTACTCCATTATTGCTCTTAAATAGACTTTTTTTAGGAAAATGACCTGTGATTATGATATATGATAATATCGCTCATATCACCCGGAGCATGTGCTCGTTAGCCCTGATATAATCTACAGATTAAACATGTTGATTGACTGTGGTTGCAACTAATGGACGACAAATGCAGTTTTTTTTTTTTTTTTTTAATTTTGGCTGATTGCAGATATAATGCAGGTATATTTATTGACAACAAACAGGCATACACAAAATGCCTGAAATTGTATTATTATTAGAAAATTACAAAATATTAATTCAAAAATGTATTTAGAATGTTAATCAGCCAAGCAGTCATTATATTATATGATTCCATCAGTATCAAAGATGCTAAATTTATATATATATATATATATATATATATATATATATATTTCTAAATATATAAATTCTACAATCATTCAATCAGATAAAAAAATTAAAAAGAAACAGGAAAACATGTTTATACATTTATATTGTTTCTTTAACATGTTCAGAAATTCAACATAATTTCATTTAGTATAATTCTTTCCATCAGTAACAAATAGCAGTCATCGTTTTCCAGAAATATTTAAGAATTTATTTAAAAATCTTTCTGATACTGTCCCATAATGAACAGGATGTTGTTGCAGGTGTGTGTGTGTGTGTGTGTGTGTGTGTGTACGTTTTTATGATTTATGAGGACACAAATTTGTATAATGACATAGGTATTACACTGGTATTATGACGTAAACATGAAATATGAGGACATTTCATGAGTCCTCATATTTAAAATAGCTTTAAAAACATACTAAACAATGTTTTATTAAAAATGTAAAAATGTAGAATGTTTTCTGTGATGGGTAGGGGTAGTGTAGGGGAATAGAATGTACAGTTTGTACAGTATAAAAACCATTACGCCTATGGAATGTCCTCACTTTGATAGCTAAACACTGTGTGTGTGTGTGTGTGTGTGCGTGCGTGCGTGCGTGCGCGTATGCGCGTGCGTGTGTGTGTGTGCGTGTGTTTGGGTGGAGATGTAAAAAGAGGAACAGAGAGTTTACAAGAGATTTCGCTAGTCACCACTGCAACAGGGGTGCGGAAATCAGGAGAGGTGGTAGGAAGGATACATTATTAAGTATGGCTTCATCACATTCTCTCCGTTTCTCGGGGACTTATTATTCCCAGCTTTTTTTTTTTTTTTTTCTTTTTTTTTTTTTTTAATGCATAAGAAGGGCTAGGACCAAGATGATCAGGGTGTGATTTATGGAACCGTTGCAGAGAACACCACCATCTGGTTTAAACTAGTACTACATCAAAACGATTTCAAAACGTGTCACTAGCCCGATCACACACATGCATGCTAGCACTGCATCACAGGGCACAGCGGTCCCTCGTCCACACACATTCAGCTCGAGGTAGACGGATTAAGCTTGGATTGTGATCTTAGCTGTGTTTGGGATTTGGGCATTCAGTTTGTCACCTACAGTTGAGCATGCAGGTCATCCATAAAGATTACCAACATATCAGTGCAAACGCTTTATTTATTTATTTTGGTCACTGTCTTGGTAAAAGTAACATTATATTCAAGATATTCACTATACGACTCAGAGGTTTGTTCCAATCCCTGAATGCAAATATTAGATTTTGGCTCATACTGCCCCACTCTGTTGTGTTTATGACATGAATGATACCTCAAATCATGCGGCTTGCTGAGAAGAGGTGTTCTAGTCGACTTACGATCTCCATCTGGCAAAAATATGATGAACGGGTGGGAAAAAAATATAGTGAAATAGGCACCTAAGCCAAATCTGGAGACCAGAAAATCATAAAGACATGGGGGTAGACTCTTTTGATTTGGACCTGTAAGCAACCACCTAGAAACTACCCAGAACACCTTAGCAACCACATAGCAGTGCCCTGACAAATTGGCAACCTCCTACTTCACAGCCAAGCACAACAGAAGAAATCCAGATTCCTGTATGACATGATGATGATTCATCCTGACTCTTTTTTTCTGATTTTGTAGCAAAATAGTAAAACGGCAGTAAAATTCAGATGAGAGTTCCAGTTAGTCTTGGTGTTTATGGGCTGGGTGGAGTGGACGGTCCGGGTGGAGTTTGTGGGGTGGGATGCGTTTGGGGTTTCAGAGCCAGAGTTAATGCGGTGGATGGAATTGTGGGGTTTTCTGTGACCTCAGTGAGCATTAGTGATGCCTACACCTGTTTCCGTTCTGTGTGTTTACACTGGAAATGTCTCATTTTATATATCATTTACAGAGAATTGACGAAACATTACCGCAAAGATTTTCAGCCATCAGGCCAATAAAATGGTTCTGGGTGGGTAACTGCATTAAATAGTCTTTGGGTGGGTCATGTAGCTTAGCGGTTAAAGATCTGGGCCAGTAATTGAAAGGTTCTAGGTTCAAACCCCAGTAGGGTTTTTTTCATGAAATATTACCATTGTGCCCTTGAGTAAGGCACTTAACCTTGGGTTATGTCAGGAGACTGTTGCTGTAATAATATGTATGAAATTAATTAGTAAATCTTGCATTGTTTTTTTCCCCCCTAACAATTAACAATGTAAAAAATAGTGGGGTTTTTGTTGTTGTTGTTGTTTTTTAATGTCATATTTTATCACACACACAGCATTACAACCAATAATAAAGGCAATAATAAAAGACATTCTTCATTTTAGAAGAATTGGTTCATTCAGATGAATCTTTTGAAATGTATGATTTAGTGATTCATTTTACTCATTACTCATCCCTCAATACTGTGTGGTATTTTATGATTTTTTTGTTTGTTTTTTTGTTTTTGTTTTTTTTTGTAGTAAAATAAAAGTTTAGTTAAATGCTGCTGTTTATCACTATATTTATTGTATGTGTCATATTTAGGAAAATTATCAGTTGTTTTTGTGCCAGATAAATACTTTTGATCTTAATATTTTATATCTTGCTGTTCTGTTGGAAGCTTACAATGTAGCTAACTACCTTTATAAATAGTTTGACTGTAGTTTAAGCTGCAGTCCGTAAGTTTTGACTCTTTGTCGCCATCTCTGTTTGAAACCTGCAATTGCAGTTATTTGCAGAATTATCATCTTTACTTGATTAACTCAATTATTGATTAAAATAAATAAATCGAATGTTTGCTGTCAGTCACTGCATCGTTGTGGATACTGTACTTCGGAATCACAGATTGTAGTCTTGAAGTATGACCAAAGTAAGAATTTTCACCGGAAAATGTCATCTGAACAAGTAAGTAACTTGTCTGCCACTTTTGTTCTGACCAACTGAGAAAAAAAAAGAAAAAAAAAAAGCATTACAATAAATTGCACTGCCAATGGTGATTAAATCTAACGATCGCTTAGCTTGGATCACCTCAAACCAATTATCTGCAAATCATTATTATTGTTATACTTTGTTCTCAAATTGTTAATGTTAACATCAGCATTGTGTGACTATGTATATTTAGTGTGTATTAGCATTACCTGTAGATATCAATTTCTGTACAGTCTAATCTGTAACGTTAATTTGTCATATCATACAATCTGCCATCAAAATGATAAGTTTAAGTTAATTATTGCAGCTGCTGTGAGAAAAGGCTATAAATGATCCGCCTCACATGCGATATAGCCTAGTTAGCTGGGACTCGTTCTTTATGTAAACAGATGTGACGTAATGACGCAAAGACAAACGACAACATGGGGATAGTTTTGAACACTGGCTGGTTATGTACTTGCTCAAAAATTGATTTTGGGTCATTTTAACCCAAAAAAGTTACGGGCAGCAGCTTTAACTACTTTAAATTATCAATAGTTTGTACCTTTGTAGTCTGCAGTTTTATAGCAGTTATATATATATATAAAGTACATTTCTATTATTTGGCTTTGGGGTTTTGAAACTTTGCTATAGTTCTTTCCATCCAGGTGGCCCGTGATTCAAGTGTCGTCTGATCTGATTCTCTCAGCACAGGTGAGGTTACGGCCTAGACAGCAGACCACAGTGGAATGCTGGTGGCTTGAAATGTTTCCCTCCTGGCCGACTAATTTGCGGGTCTAGTGGCAGTCTGATGCTATAGGAACTGGGCCATTTACACAAAGGTTGCCTGTTCTGTCGTAAGTGATCCATGAACCGGAGAGTTACTGAGATTACAGTCCTGTTCTATCAGCATTGTGCCCTTAAACAAGACAGAGAACGCCTGAGAACTGATTGCCCTGGGGGGAAACATTTCTGGACCAGAAAAATATGCAAAAATGCTAATTATTTACTGATATAATCTACTGTTTTTAACATTTTATGTATGTATGTTTGTATGTATTTTTCTCTTGCTTGAAGAATACATTAAAACAGTTTTTTTTATGCTACTTTTAAATGCTATTTTTTTCTGTGTAATTTTATTGTTTTAGCCTTGCCCTAGTCCCAAACTTTCAATCGTAAAATATCAAAATCCATCATAAAAATACTACTACATTATTAAAACTATTGATAGCAGCTTGCACTGACATATATTAAAATATGTCAGTGCTATTGTTTTGTCTCATGCACACCAGTAATGTTTTTTTTTTTCTTCTTCTTCTTTCTCCCTCCCAAGGCATGTTTATAAAATCAATTTAAATGTCCTAATTGAACTAAAGTCTAATCCTAGTTTAATCTAAGCCCTGTTTGTGAAACCAGGCCGTAAAGTGTGAAAATAAATGTTAATTGTATTTTAAGATTTTGGTAACACTTTATTTTAGGGTCTTTTAACTAGTTGCTTATTAGCATGCATATTACTAGAATATTAGCTGTTTATTAGTACTTATTAAGCACATATTAATGCCTTATTCTGCATGACCTTATTCTACATTCTTAATCCTACCAATACCTAAACTTAACAACTACCTTACTAACTATTAATAAGCAGTAAATTAGGAGTTTATTGAGGGGAAAAGTCATAGTTAATAGTTTATATGTGTTCCCTATACTAAAGTGTTACCAAGATTTTTTTTTTTTTTTTTTTTTTTTTTTTTTTTTATGATTCATAAAATGCTAGCCATAAAAATTAGCCTTGGAAAGCCTTAGAAAGATTGAAATGGACTATTTATTCCTAAATATTTAAAACTTTGAGATTTTAAACTACATTTGAGATGATTTGTTCATGCTGGTTCAGAAAGAAAAAGAAAATACAAAATGGCAGAATTCTCTTGTGAGTGTCCACTGTTTGACATAGTAGGCAAATGAAATAAACTAGTGAGAGTGTGAAAAGTGGGTTTTAAGAAAGTTTATTTTCTGAAGGTCCACAGGGCCAAAGGTGTCCATAGTTGAAGAAACACCCATTTAACTTTTTTTTTTTTTTTTTTTTTTAAATAAAGATCAAATAAAGACAGGCATAAATTAAGAGGTGAGGATCAAGGAATTTGAGATATAAAGTTTAAACGACTGACATGTTCTGTCAGCTTGACTAAATTCTCGTTACACGAGTCCCAATTCCAGTTGTTTTTCACCCTTTGATTTTTTCTTCTTTTTTTTTCATGGATCCTGCCAACTGCTCTCTGAATGTCTGGTGGGCTGCTGTGTCTGATCGCTGGATGACAGCTTAACTATTTCTTCGGTTCAGCCGGTCCATTGGGAACGCTAAGGACCATGAGCACTCCATGATTTGGAAGTGAACAAAAACTTTCCTTGTGAGCCTGGAAAATGTTTATCATCACAGTCAAAGGCTTTGCTCCCAGTCATGGCGCTCTGTCGCTGATGGAGAAGGTAGTTTGGTATGAAGGAGACAGCTGTAAAGTCTCTTTTAAGAGGAAGCTGTTGTGGGCTACCTCACACCTGTAACATGTCACTCAAGGACTGTCAACACAAATAACGCTCATTAATCATGTTTATAAAACCATTAATCTCACGGCTGGGTGGATAAAATGTGTTTTTCCTCTGGTAAGTTGAGTAGCTTGATCTGTGTTAATGTATCTCTTAATGATTTTTTAAATTCATCTTGGAGGCCCTGGATAATGGGATATTTCATTAACGTCAAATATAGTCGTGACATTTCATTTATTCTTTATTTATACTGAAATTTAAAACTTCAAGCATCACAGTTGATGTTCTGACATAAGAGAACTAGAGTTTTGAGGCATTTTATCTTCATATGTCATCAGCCAACAGACGCTCAGTGCCAAATTTCACAGCTGATAATATTTATTCACCGAAAGATTATTATTCAATGGATAAGAGCTGAAGTTATGCATATCATGATAGAGAAGTGAATAAGCCATGACAGTGGGGTGATAATAAAATGCAATCAAACACCATGATTTAAAACTTGAGTATCTCAGAAATTACTAACGAGCGTGTTGCAATGTTTCTGCAGAGACTGTGTAATGCAATATATTATAAGGAAGACTGGGGTTAGATGTCATGCTTTTTACTCAAGTGAATATTTCTCAGGATTGGTTTTAAATATGGTTCCTTTATAGGCACATACATAGTTTTTACTACAATAAAAAAAGAAAAGAAAAACTGGTTTCACATGTTCTGTGATGTTGCCACCCCTGCAGTTATTAATAAATAATAAATGTGAAATACACATAAGCTCACCAAATAAGCTAAGCTAATTTATTTGAAATAGAAGTCTTTTGGAATATTACAAATGTATTGAATGTCAATTGAACGTGTCCTTGCTGAATAAAAGTATTCATTTCTTATACATATTAAGCAGAAGAGAAAAAAAAAAATGTTTTCAACATTGATAATAATGAGAAATGTTTCAAATCAGCATATTAGACTGATTTCTGAAGGATCATGTGACACTGAAGACTGGAGTAATGACTCCCATCACAGCAAAACTGCATTTTATAGAATAGAAAACAGTTATTTAGAATTGTAATAATATTTAAGAATATTACAGGTTTATTGTAGTTTTCATCCAATAAATGCAGCCTTGGTGAGCATAAAAATGTTCAAAAACATGAAAAAAATCTCAAATCTACTTTTGACCGGTAGTATATATAAGCAGTCAGAGACACATATTTGTCATTGTATATCTGACTGGCTGATCTTGGGTTAGTTTTATCACCCCTGGCAACAAATGAGGTTAACTCCTCCACTTTCCCTGGATATTGTGTCTTGCCTGTGCGAATGTGTGGCCGAGTGATGGGGAAGAGTAATATTCCTCTGCCTGGATAAATATTTCCTTTCATAATTCAAACCTTATCTCCTGGAGACTCCTGTAAAACAGGAACATCTGCTATGAAAATCGTCTTGTTTCTCGACGAATAAAGGCTCAGGGTGTTTTCCAGCTTTGTTGTTTATCCTTCAGGATCAAATGAGCAACGCAATGCTTTAAACATCAACCAGAACGCTGGTTAATCACTCATAAACATCTTTGTTGTTGCACTCGGTTTCTAGGAATCCGTCGCTTAATATTCACAGGCTTTGCTGGCTATTTTAAGCCAGTGAAGTACAACGTAATTCTAATGCTTTGCTGAGAATTGATTAGACCTTGTAAACCTTACGTTTCTCATTCACAACAAGATGTTGGTGGCCTGTTCTCAACCAGAAGACTTTGCTGGAATAACAAATATGGCAGTATGGCTCCTTTCACATGCTGGCTCGTGTTGACCCTTCCCAGGACCCACGAAGGCAGGCAGGAAGCCAGCTCAAAGTGAGCCGCTCCTCGCTGCTCAGGTGACCAGGAAATAGCTGGTCAGTGTTTGTGACCATCTGTCCACTGTAGTGGTGGTGAAAAACAGCAGGGCAGCAGGGCTACATAATGAGCACAGTGTTCACATCATTTGGGTTGATGTTACTTGGCAGCCCAAGACCCGGATGCTTCAGGAAAAGTTGCAAACCGGAACATTTCAATCAAACGGGAGAGTAACAATGCATGGGCTTTTTGTAATAAACTGTTTGTAATATGTTTTACCAGTGACACTTCAGAACTATTCTGAAGTATACATACACTACCGGTAAAAAGTTTGGAATAATTACGATTTTTGCTCACATCTCATGCTCACCAAGGCTGCAATTTATTTGATCAAACATGCAGTAAAAACAATTAGTCCAGTCTTCAGCATCACATGATTCTTTATAAATCATTCTAATATGCTTATTTGGTGCATCAATTATTATTGATGATCAATTATTAAAAATGGTTCTTATCAGTCTTCAAAACAGTTTTTGCTGCATTATATTTCTGTGGAATCTGAAGAAAAAAAAAAATATAATTGTCTTTACTATCTTTTAATGTCACAGTTCAAAACTGAATGAAAGATATGAAAGAAATATTTCTTGAGCACCAAATCATCATATCAGAATGATTTCTGAAGGATAATGTGACACTGAAGACTGGAGTAATGTTCAGCTTTGTACAATTAAATTTCCTATTCAGAGAAAGCAGTTGTTTTAAATTGTAACAATATTTCACAATATCACTGTTTTTATTGATCAAATTAATGCAGCCTTGGTGAGCAGAAGAAATCTTATTCCAAACCTTCAAGATATATATTGAGCAGTTCTCTCGTCATTTACCCACATATTTTGGTCTCATGCAAATATATTGTATGGCATCTAAAAACTATGAATATACCCATTTGGTTAACATTCATAAAATGAAAATTGACTGATTTATTTTCACAATGTATGCTCCTAGTCTTATTATGATTCATATGTGCATGTTATTCCAAAGAAAAAACAATTCACTGTATAACTTTTAATAAAAAAATAAATAAATAACTTCCTTTCCACTGACATAACTTGCAGCCAGGCCATGCAGCCAAATCACTATTTAGGCATTCATTATTATTATAATTGGTCTGGCTCCATTCTGGTATGGAATGTCCACTTTCAAGATCCAATCAATTCTCTCTGAAGCCTCTTTTTTTCTTTCTTTCTTTCTTTCTTTTTTTTTTTTTTGAATATCCTGTTTCACTTGGAAATACACCATATTATGGAACTGAAATTGTTTACAAACAGCAATCCACATTGAGGTAGTGCCTTTTTTTTTCTTTGAGCTTCACAGCTCCTGGCTATAACATGCTTTCATGGAACTTAGTCAAGTTAGATGCCTTATTTAATTTCACATGAATGTAAAAAAGACTGTGGAGAATGGATGTAGCAGTCTTAGATCATTTTTAATTTTCACACTACTTTTTATAAGATGGATGGATGAACGAACGGATAGACAAACAAATATACATACATACATTTTATGGGAAAGAGCTGCATAAACATTTTTGCAGTATCTCCTTTTGTCTTCCACAGAGAAAAGTTATACAAACTTCATGGAATGACATCAGGGTGTGTAAATAAAGATAGAATTTTCCTTTTTGGCCGAACTAATCCTGTAAGGAATTATTAATTGGCATGCTCATATATTAGCTGCATACTAGTACAAGCACATCAGCAGGCCTTTTGGCCCCAGAATTCACAGAGTATTATGATGATTTATTACGCTTGCTATCAGTTATGTAAGGTCGGTTGTTGTACACTTACAGATTTTTACTCTACAATTTTCCCAACTACCATTCTTAACAATTCACTAAGCTCTGGGAAAACAAAAAAACCAAAAAAAAAAAAAAAAAACCAATCCAGTGTCCGTAGAGGTCAGATAGTGGACGTGAGGACGGAGGAGGGAAATGTTTTTCATTTCACTTTAACAGAGCTTGAACTGCACTCTATCTTGTGTTGAAATCACTCTCTCTCTCTATCTCTCTCTCATGACCTATCAACATCCCTTGCTCCCCAACATCCCCAGGGCATCTTGTGTTTGGGCTTAGCTGACCGTATCTACAAACAGCCGGTTTACAGGATGGTCGTTTGTTTTCAGAGCTTGTAGGAGGCACGAGTCAGCAATGGTCAAAGAAACATGAATCAGTTCAGTGCTGAATATCCATACAAAGTTACAGTGCTGCTTTTTACACTTTTTTTTTTTTTTTCTGTTTTCATATGAGCTTCTTCTGTGGTGGATAATTTTCTCATTCTCACATTGCCTTGACTTGTCCTGCCATGAAGATGTTTGAAGCTTTTTCTTAGAATGGTACAAAATAGTTATTTATCAGCACTGGATTGCATGTCCGCATATCCTTCCAAACAAGTCAAAGCACTTATATATATTTCTTTATACAGTTCAGATTGTTTCAAAGTAGCTTTGCAGTAATAAACAGGAAAATAACATGTTAATGTTGAAAAATGAAGCAATTATGAAACAAAATCAATGTCAGCTGTAAAGCCACTCTACAAATGACAATAATGTCATTATTCAGCTCAAGTAAGTTCATTGTTGATTCAGTTCAATAACAGTGTCAATGTTGATTCATTGATTATGAAATGAATTCAAGTCATCTATAAACATCTATACAGAATGTAATTGTTTCATTATTCAGCTCAAGGTCAATGATGGTTCAATTCACTTCTGTAACAGTGGTGATGTCGCAAAGTTAATCAATTATGATACTGTAGTTTTCTTTGTTGGTATAAGTAGCAGTGGGTGGTAACAGACAAGAAATGTACAGTTTTATACCATCTTGCTGATAACATTTCTTTAGTCATTCGGCAACCCTGCAGCTTGAACCACTGTAGGCGAACCACCCTTACACTACAAATTCAATTCAGCTACTGTATAAAGCAGCTCTGCCCTTCCAAACAAGTTATCTCATTTATCAACATTTTGCTGTGTACAATAGATTGTTTCAAAGCAGATTAAACAGGAAAAAAAGAGTTTTGAAGCTTTACAAATCTTTTGTTTCGAATCAGTGGTTCGGATCGCATATCAAACTGCCAAAGTCACGTGAACTATTGAAATGACGAAACAAAGCCTCGTTTACTGAAATCACGTGACTTTGGTGATCCGAACCACTGATTCGAAACAACAGATTCGTAAAGCTTCGAAGCAGTGTTTTGAAATTGTACATCACTAGATACTGTTGAAAAGCCGTTATTTTATTTTTTTTCATTGGCTCACAAAAAGTATTCTCCTCGCTTTATAATATTAAGGTTGAACCACTGTACTTAAATGAACTGTAGTAAATATGTTTTTAGTACCTTTCTGGGCATTGAAAGTGTTAATTATCTTGCTGGCAATAGAGGCCTCACTGAGCCATCGGATTTAATCAAAAATATCTTAATTTGTGTTCCAAAGATGAACGAAGGTCTTACGGGTGTGGAACGACATGAGGATGAGTAATAAATTACAGAATTTTCATTTTTGGGTGATCTAACTCTTGAACTGTCTTTTAATCTGCAACTTTTCAAACAAACACACGTAGAATTACTGTAGAAAAATGGTCCTGGAGGGTTGATAATATATTTAATCAAATAAGAAATAATTTTTAAGGCAAATTTTTTACATAGCATTTTTATATTTCGTTTACATTATGTTGTGTGGGAATGTAAAAGTTAGGAGCTGTAATGTAAAGGTCCCATATTGATACTATGCAACAGTCAAAAACAAAGATGGAGAAGTTTTTGGAGCTAAACAGGCAGGAACTCTTCATGTGGAGAGACACACAGCTCGATTACGGCATGAAGGTAATGGGGGCAGGGGGAGCATTGGCAGGAGTTTGAGCCAGGAATGGTGTTTCGAACTGAATTCTTGCAGATATTGGCAGTCAGTGAAGAGACCTGAGAAGGGTAATGTGAGAGAATTTCTGGAGGTTGAAAACAAACAGTATTTTGAAAGCCCTCGAGGGGGTGTGTGGCAGATGCTGGTTGTCCGGCAATGAAAGAGTTTCCAGAAAAGACTGGAGCCTGGAGCTCGGTAGAGTAGGTGTTGAGGATGGGCCTTATAGTCCTTATGCTGTGGAGAATGGGGTGGCAGGATCTGGCAGTTGTCATAATATGGTCCACAAAACAGAGTTGGCCACAAGAGATTCAGCTTGAGGTGATGCCAAAAGAAATAAAAGGACCCGATGTATGTGAGACCACATACATATACTTTTTACATCATACACACAGATGGGCTACGAATGAAAGGAAAAATAACAACATAAAGTGACTTAGTAAGGTTTTGGGCCACCACATGCAGCCAGAAACACTTCAGTTCACCTTGGCATTGATTCTACAGACTGTGGAACTCAAATGGAGAGATGAAACCATTTGTCCAAAAAAATAAATAAATAAATAATTCCCTCATTTGCTGTTTTGATGATGGTGGTGGGGAGCGCTGTCTAACACATCAATTCAAAATCTCCCATTGATGTTCACATTTTTTGTTCATTCCTGTAGCTCAAACAGTTGAGCGTAGTGCTATCAACAACAAGGTCATGGGTTGAATTCCCAGGGAATGCATGAACTGAAATAAAAAAATAAAAAAAAACCTAATACCTTGAATGCAATGTAAATCTATTTGGATAAGAGCATCTGCCAAATGCACAAACGTAAAATTTAAATAGGTTGAGATCTTGTCACTGTGAAGGCCATATAGCACACGATTAACTTCATTTTCATCATACTCATCAAATCATTCAGTGACCTCTCGTGTGCTATGCACGGGACCATTGTCATCCTAAGAGACCACTCTTATTAAGATAGAAATATCTTAACACAGAATAAAGGTGATCACTCACAGTGCCACAGGAAATGCTCCTGTCTCTGAATACATTTTTGGAAATCATGGAAAACCTATGATTTCCATAAGAAGCATAAGAAGATTTTGAAAATGTGACTTGCAGGCCAGGAGAAAAAAAAAAAAAAAAAAACAACTTTTTTTGCTCTGAATTATTTAATTGATAATAAATCATTTGCAAACTATTAGTTTATAGTTAATTCATAGTTAATATACGGTAGTCTCTACATTGTTAATATATTAATATATGCAATATATATGCAAATAGTGAGTTCTTCATTCATTTTCACTGTAATTAACCAAATTATTGATGTTTAATTAGCTTATATGTAAAGAGTTAGATAATGTTTTTAATGCGTTGTCAACAACTTATTAACCGTAAATAGTTCTCACTTTAGATTAGGTCACGGAAAATGGGAAAATGTCATTAATTATGCACTTTAAACCAACCTTTACATTAATCACATTAGTATTAAGTGTTCCTTATATGTGATGAGTAGGTTTAGGGTCAGGGTAAGTGTAGGGCGAAAGAATATACAGTTTGTACAGTATAAAAACAATATTACGCCTATGGAGAGTCCCTGTAAACCACATTGCAAAAACAAACCTGTGTGTGTGTGTGTGTGTGTATGTGTGTGCCTGCCTGCGTGCTTAATGTATTTGTAAACATTTTAAGGAACACTAAATATGATTATGATTATATGATTAATGCCCAATAAAGGTTGGTTCAAAGCACTAAAATAATGGCATTTTCCATGACCTAATCTAAAGTGAGAACTATTTACTCCTAATAACCAATAACAATTCCTTTACTACAAGCTAATTAAACAATAATATTTGTGTTAATTACAGTGACAATTAATGGAGAACTAGCTATTTGTATATAGCATATTAATATATTAACAAGGTAGAGACTACAATAACTATGAATAAACTATAAACGAATAGTTTGTAATAATTTGTAAGTACTTTATTACTGTATACTTATTATAAAGTCTTACCAGAAATGGCTCTTTTGTAAGTGTAATCTCTACAGAATATCTTAACACCGCATCACAAACAAATCAAAAAGTCATGCATATAATATGTTGATCAAAATGTGTGGGAACATTACATAAGCAATGGTTAAACATAATTATTATTATAAAGTGTAGTTTAAAAATTACGTAATCCTTTGAAATGAGCTGGCTCCAGAAGTCACACAGAACTAGATTAAAGGAACACTAATAGGCTAATTTTCCAACCCCCCTAGAGTTAAACATTTGAGTTTTACCGTTTTCAAACCATTCAGCCGATCTCCGGGTCTGGCGGTACCACTTTTAGCATAGCTTAGCATAGTTGATTATTGATTCTGATTAGACCATTAGCATCACGCTCAAAAATGACCAAAGAGTTTCAATATTTTTCCTATTTAAAACTTGACTCTTCTGTAGTTACATCGTGTACTAAGACCGACGAAAAATGAAAAGTTGCGAATTTAGGCCGATATGGCTAGGAACTATACTCTCATTCCGGCGTAATAATCAGGAAACTTTGCTGCCGTACCTTGGGTGCAGCAGGCGCAATGATATTACGCAGCGTCTCCCACAAATGTCTCCATGGTTGCAAGGCACGCTTCCTATGCAAGCAGGGGGTCACAGACGCTGCGTAATATCATTCCGCCTGCTGCAACTCTTTGGTAGTTTTTGAGCGAGATGCTAACGGTCTAATCAGATTCAATGAACTGTGCTATGCTAAAAGTGGTACCGCCAGACCCGGAGATCGGCTGAATGGATTTGAAAACGGTAAAACTCAACTGTTTAACTCTAGAGGAGTTGGAAAATGAGCCTATTTTTTTTTTTAATAAGTGGAGTGTTCCTTTAAATGTTAAAATTTCAAATAAATGAGTCCTCTGCACTTAATAAGTGCATTTGAAAAAAAATATTCATGATAAATATAATATAATCAATCAAATAATTCCATTAATTAAATCTTCTATATTAAATAAAAGATTTGAAAATATTTGTACATCTGTATTGCTGTTCACACGTAAATGATTCACGTTTTAGATGCTGTCAATACATCAATATTGTATGTTTTAGTGTCTACGCAAACAAAAGATAATGTACGTGTAGTAAAAATGCATTTTACATAAAATACATTGAAATACTCATATCATCACGTTGGGCCTTCACAGCCTATTAAAGTCTATTTCCATAAAAAAAGCAGTGCACTGAACAATTATTTGTGACAAGAAGTGACATATTTATATGCAACAAATAAGCAATGTCACTATGTCAACTATGTTGAAAACTGTTTCAACAATGTAATGCAAACTAAATCACTTATCTCTGCAGTCGGTCGGTGAGGAATTAGGACCAGGGTGAGAAAGCCAGGAGAGAAAGTAAGGAGCTGTCTGACTTTTTTTTTTTTTTTTTGACAGGAAGACGTTTGCATTCTCCTGCGGGCATCAACTCCCTCTTGAGTAAGTCCTATTAAATCCTTTGGCTTCTGCCTCATCACATGGTAGAGAGATAACAGACAGCTTTATTTACCCTACTGATTTCATGCTACATTACTAACACATCTCAACCTTGTCATCTGAAAATTCTGCATGGTTTGGCTTCTCTCCAACATTCTCACCAACATATATTCAACATCCATTTTTGGAAAGAAGGTCTCCTTGCACATATTCAGTGTTTGACAGACAGATGAAAATTTAATGTCCTATACATGTGTTAGGTGTTAAAAATTCAAGTCAGGTTATATTTAAGAAAAATCACAAAAGCAAGAGTGCTGTTGTACTGAATATCAGTACAGTCACACAACTTGACGCCCTGCATTTTCTCACCGCTCACACACTTTGTTCTAGAATTTCGCACAGACAAGCGAACAGTTAGTACTCTTGGATCACCTGTTGGCAAATTTTTATTTAGATGTCAGATGAGTAAAGGTAAATGTGAAACGGGTGAAATCAGGCATGAACAAATTAGGCAAGACATCACAACTTGCACACAAACTGCTACATTGTAGTGAATGTCACACGCATACAGACATTCACACCTGTTAAAGTAATTCACAGTTGTTCACTCAAGAATCCTTGGCTGGCCCAGTCAGAGCCTCAAATCTTGTGTCTGCAGCAGCCGGTGAGCTCAGATTAACCTGTATTTCTGCCACCCTGTGTAGGAGGAAGAGATTAAATGTTGGCATGAACTCTAAAGGAGCCACAGCTCACATCAACACAGAAGGGTTACATCAAGTTAACAGAGGACCTACTGAAGAACCCATTGATTATGTCCTCTTACAGATCAAGATTACATATTAATCTTGATATAGCCTATATATCAAGCACACAATGCAGCTAAAGGCCAGGACCAAGAGAGTAATTTGACCAGGAATGCTGGGTTCCCTATGTGTCATTTTCATCATTTGCCAACAGTCTTGCTAAAGGCTGATATACAATTTCTGCTTTTAAACATTTTAAATATTGCCTAAAAAAAACAATATTGTATACATAATAGTGTATACATCTCATTTGCTATCTTTAAATTGCATCTTTAGCTGCGTTTCCAGTGCAGGAACTTTCCCCAGGAACTAGGGACTTTGGGGTGGTACTTGGTGTGTTTCAACCGCAAAAACCAGGGTCTAAATGAAGTTCCAGGCAAAAAATTTCTCCCTAAGAAAGTACTTGCTTGCTAGTACTTTTTCAAAGTTTTGGAACTTTCGGGGGTGGGACTTGGGCGCTTGAGTTCACGCAGCATTTTGATTGGTTGACTACACTTAGCATTTTATTTCAACCACCATTTTAAAGTCTGTTGCGGTGAGTGCAGTAAGAGTTCTTTGCTATTCGAATCAACAATGGAGTTTAAAAAATATGACCGATGGACCGACATCGAGGTTCAGGCTTCATTAAGCTTATATGCAGAGGACAAAATCCAGCTGGAACTTGAAAGTTGTGCACAGTCCTACGTCACCAGACTACATCTTCACGGTACTTTAGACCGAGATGGAAACGCAGACAGCAACAGGTCTGGGGGAAAAAAAATCCTGGAACAAATTGTTCCGGGTAATTTCGGTGGAAAACTGGCTATACCGTATGGTAAACTGTATTTTGTACATTCTTATTTTGTACATTCTTAAGAAAAATAGTTCTAAACAGTACCAGATTATTGTTCTTCAGGTTGTAACAATAGCATAAACCTTTTTTTTTTTTTTTTTTTGCTAAATAGAACCCTTTTAATAAGATCCCATAAAGAAGCATGCTTAGAAATTGAAATTAGAACTGAACTGTTTTGATAATATCACTGGTTGAAGAATGGGGTGAACTTGAGCATCACTGTCAGACATTAAATATTCTGCATGTCAATCCAGGAAGTTTAATATTAGGGTATGTTGTAAAAACCGAAAAGTGTTTTCGCGTACACATGGATCCGTGAAAACTATTAAAAACGCTGTATTATGCATGCCAGGCCAGTAGTTTGCAATGTCACTTTGTAAAGAAACACTACGCGCCTATAGACTGAACATGTAATATGTTACCATTTTCACAAATCCACATTTTTGTAGTTTACACAGATAAAACAACGGTATCCTTTTCAAAAACCTGCACTTTGAAAATGATTTTCAAAAGTTTGCTTTTCAGGCCCATGTCATGTAAATGGCCCCTTAGACTGGAGAGGGTTTAGAGGTTGGAGAGGGACTGGTGTAAGTGTTTGGACAAATTTTGGAGAGCACATAAGGATATCCAAAAGAATATATTACAAGCATCTCCCCTCACTGTGTGAAACCGATAAGACGAGAGCTGCATAAGACGCTAAACAGCAGGATAAGAGGCAGATAACAGCATTATTGTCCAGGCAATCAGTCGGTTCAGACTTTTGTAGTCAATAAAAGCTTTTGATAAGAATGGTTAGTGAATTATTAATACATTTATCCAGAAAAAACACCAGTAATTTTGAAAATGAGAAGACACATTTAAGAAAAGCCCATTTTTAGTCACTTTCCCACATTGTAAAGAACTGATCTTCTCCACTCGCCTCTCTTCTAAGAAGTATAATCATTATTGTAATTATAATTATTATAATTATAACCATTACTGTCAATCTACACTTAATTATGTTCAGAAGTGGAGAGTAAATCACGAAACGTTAAGAAGTCGATTGTTCAAAGCCTGTTTTGTCTCATTTGGGACTATGGGGGTTCATAAATATTCCAGGGATTGCTCAGGTCTTGACATTCCAGTTCCTGGAAACCTCAGAAGAAAAGGCAAGCATAATGAGTCCAGGTCATGGGGGGAATGTATTCGATTACAAATAAAAAACATTTGCTGTGTTGACAATAAGACCCAAAAACATCAGACAGGCTGACAAGACCATTCATTCTCCTCATTAATTGACCACTACAACTCACAGTAGCTGCCTGGTTTTCTAGAAGTTAGTTGCTCAGTGAGAATTGAGCCATCACTGTGGCTGTTTGTAATCTTAAATCAATACCTGCAAGTGGGTCAAGAGAAGATGGACAGGAGGCAATCTAGACTTTTCTTGCATTCTCACAGAAGACTGAAGGAGGACAAAGTTATCAATGTTAATTAATCCATTTTCATTTAGCAAGCTGTCCCTCACAATGACTGAGAGGGGCAAAGGTAATGGTATGAATCACCACACTTGAAAAACACAAGAGTTCTAATTACCAAGTGCTTGCATGATATTGTTAAATACATGAGCACTCGACATGGAAGTGGGAGTTGTGACCGCCAGACAGCTGTTGAGTCCCTAAGCTCAGAACATCAGTGCATAGGGGTCTGTCTGTGAAACTGGCTAGAGCGGAGGCTATGATAATCTCCAGAAGGATCCTGGACAAGCCCCCAGTAGGCAGATGGGCTTTTCTTCTGACACCAACTCAGCTGAGCCATGGAAATGCTCACACTGTGGTTGGAGTCGGTTTTGTGACAGCAAGACATGCAGGAATAAAAAAACAAACTTCACCGTAAGTACTTTCAAGCATTTAGAATCATACTATACTTGTTGGCCGTTCACAGGTAATCCGAGGCTTTAAACTCACACTTTATGGCGCATGAAAGCGTCTATAGCTGTGATCCGTTAAATAGTTACAGAGAGGCCTTTATATGTGGGAAACAGAAAGGCTGCAGAGTAGAAGGCTCAAGAAACAGCAATTCTAACAGGTCTCTCTACAGTTGTGGCTCCTATAGTGCAACAAAATACTTGCATTACACAGATCTTATACAAGCTTTTATGAAGGAAGGGTATTTACAAAATGAAAGTTATTTCTCTTTTTGGCCTAAAATAAGAAAAATATCAATAAACAAGAAATGTGAAAGGAGAATATAGCCCCACTGGCAAGAACTACTGATGGAGTATATGGGGGTGCAATCTATGCAATTGTTCTGTGTTTATCCTCTTGTTCTATCCTCACTTTTTAAAAATGATTATTAACTCTTTCCCCGCCATTGACAGAATTTTCCATAAATTATGAGACAACGCTTCCACGCCATGGATGAATTTTCCGGCTTTCTGTGTTTTCACTGTTATACAGTAGGGGGCACTATTATGCATCTTCTGAAAGAGTACTGAATCTCCTGATCAAAACACATGCGAAGAAGAAGCAGAAACAAGAGATAACACATGTAAGCAGATGCATATGTAAAATAACGCGATCATCAACATTAATAATCAAAAACTGCCTAATGTTACTGAATAAAATGTTGACCCAGGATGAGCTATAGGACTGTGCAAGCTTTGGGGGTGTTGATGGACTCGATCTACTCCATCTGTTTTGATCATCGTTCTGAATCTGATCCAGACGTAGTCTTTGACAAAAATTTGATTTTCTCAGGTTTTTGCTCAAATTGTTGCTTTTTTATGAATCTTACTCACATTCAAATGTTGAAAAGAAAGAACAGACCCTCTGCTTTTATTTAAAAAAAAAAAAAAAGAATGCAAATGAAGGTAGAATATATATATATATATATATATATATATATATATATTTTTTTTTTTTTTTTTAATTAAAAGCAGAGGGTCTGTTCTTTCTTTTTATATTTGGTATGTTCAGATATTCATCCAACAAAATATTCTGGGGGCCATGAAATTTTTGTGAAAATGTTAAAAAATGCGGGCAGGGAAAGAGTTAAGATAAAGTGGTGTTATGACCAAATGTTAATGTAGCACTTTCATGTATGAACCTTATTAATATCATAATATTATCTGACTTAATATATCCTATCCTGTCAAGAGCTGACCTGTCGTTACTTTTCTGCACTGGAGGAGTCTGCACTGTCATGACAATTCTAGTTTGGGCGCAGTATAATTAATGGAGCTGTCTAAAACATAAGTTTCTGATATGTTGTTTTGTGCTGCATAAAAATGCCTTGATGTTCTGGTGTTCTGTTCATTTTAGACAACTATAGCACGCTACAAGTTGTCTACACCCTGGTTCCCTCTACAAAACCCAACAGGATTTTTCCATTGGCTTTTGGATTATTGCAGAAAATATGCTCTGTGACCAACAAAAGTTGTTCATCATAATAATCTTTAAAAGTGAACACTTTTGAAGCCTAAACACAGTCGCCAGACTTAACGAAGGCTATAAACGAACTACACCACAGTGGCATGATTTCATTTTCACATCACTAAGCTACCAAAAACGTATTCAGTGTTTATTAAAAAAAAAAAAAAAAAAAAAACTAGAATAGTTTGCAAAAGCACAATTATAAACCGTAGATTTTTTAATTGACCTATTCAGTGTGATGATGTTTAATGTCCCCAACAACCTCTGCAGTCCATTTAGCCACTTTTACAAGACTAATAAAAACTTTACCACAGACCTTATTTCAGGCATTTAATCAAAAACCCATTGGCCTGCAGTTCTCTATAAAGCCTGAAATATAAATTACACAAGTGCGTGTTATGGGCCAATGCACGGTCCAGTTTAACATACTTGACATGCTCTCTTGCGGTAACAGGTAACAAACCTCAGTACTCAAAAGAGCAATAGATTTGCATTCAAATGTATCTGACATTAATCTGAATTTGTTATTATAGGGTAAGTTGCTAGTAGTTTGCCCTAAAAGACAAGAAAGACCATAAAAGAAGCATTAAATAGCATTTATGCTAATGGAAATGACCGTGCTTGCATATGTATCTGCATTCTTTTACTTGCGTAAATCTGTTTCTGCCATTTGTAGGTTGATCTAAAGAAAAAAAGCATTGTGCTCGGTGCTGGCGCTTTCAGAATACCTGTTTGCATGGTCCAACATGTCAAAATCGCACTCAAAATCTTAGCCTACCAGTGCCGTAAGTTTGGGGTAGAACTACCTTTTGGATAAATCAAAACAGACAGGGGTCATGGTCAAAGGGCCAGTTTGGGAAAACTGTTTGGATTCCGTTTGGGGCTATTCACAATTATACAAAAAGTTCACACAAACAACAATTTTCGGTTTCACTTTATTTTGATGGTCCCTTTAAAGGATTAGTTCACTTTCAAATTAAAATTTCCATATAATTTACTCACCCCCATGTCATCCAAGATGTCCATGTCATTCTTTCTTCAATCGAAAAGAAATTAAGGTTTTTGATGAAAACATTCCAGGATTATTCTTCTTATAGTGGACTTCAATAGACCCCAAACGGTTGAAGGTCAAAATTACAGTTTCAGAGCAGCTTCAAAGGGCTTTAAACGATACCAGACGAGGAATAAGGGTCTTAGCGAAACGATCTGTCATCTTTCACCAGACCACCTTCCGTATTCTTCAAAAAGCTTACGCTGTATGTCCTACACCTTCCCTATTCAAATTACAGAATGAACGCAGCACCCTTCTTTCTTTTGTGGGCCACAAAAGGAGAATTTAAAAAAAGCGTTCATATAGGCTAATGCCAGTGAATAGCAACCAGCATTCATTTTAAAAAAGTTCACTCCGTGTCGCCCAGAAGAAGCTGAGAAAAATCAAGATTAACAAATACGTGACATGAAATACAACCTCTCTGAGGTGAATATATCCCTTCTGTTCTCTGTAACAAGAAGTTATCGCGTTCACATCTGTCAACTTTCGTTCTGACTGTCATCAGACAAACAGAGCTCCGGTCTGGTGATATTTGACTCAGTGAAGAAAGTACATGGATACTTTTTTGGGATTTCTGGTTGTAGTATTTCATGTCGCAGTTTTGTTAATCTTGATTTCTCACAACTTGTGTGCTACACGGAGTGAACTCCGGCACTAATAGAGTCTCACTAACATGCAAGCCGGCCAACGACCAAGGTAAAGAATTTTGTTAAATAATACATTAAATTTCGGTTTGCTTCTCACTAAAACCTATCGTATACCCCCAGAAGACTTGGAATATATGACACGTATCGCATGGGATCATACTTTTGCTTCTTTTTTAAAAAGCTTGATGCTGGTCGCTATTTACTGCCATTTTATGGACAAGGGGCGAGCGGGACATCTTTTAAAAATTCTCCTTTTGTGGTCCATAAACAAAAGAAGGGCATATGGGATTAGAACAACGCCAGGGTGAGTAAATTATATTTTTATTTTAGGGTGAACTGTCTCTTTAACTGAGGATAGCAATACTGTTGACTGCTAACAAAACTGCAAAAACAGTTTGACAAAGGCAAAAAATATTGAAAGTAGAATGTACTGAGTTTAATCAAAACTCACTTTAAGTGTCAGCTGTTGACATTTTCATTTCTTTGATTCAAGAATCACACACACTGACGTGTCAACACGTTTCAATCCCAATGCTTCTTTCTGCTGTTGCTAAGTAACACCGTCATGGTCTTTCTTTTGTTGTAAGAGACAAGGGAAGAAACAAGTAGTTTTACAGTGTAGTTTTTAGTTTTCAAGAATGACCTCAGGTTAGATCAAAACATGACAAGGTTATGCTCTGAAATCTCATGCGAGACTGTGTGGAATGACACGGAGTGTCATGCTGTGGATCGTGTGTGTGGTGTGCGTAAGGTACCTTGTGTTAAGAAATCCTCAGGAGAAAGAAGCAAAAGTCAGAGAGGTCAGATGCAGCTCAATGAGATACTCAAATAGAATTCTGGAGTCTGTTTGGATGTTTTAAGCCTTTTATTGCTATTAAAAACCATTCTCCTGAATGAAAATCCAGGCAAAAATAATATTTGGCATTGTGACATGATGGTAAGTTGGGTAAAATGACCTTAACTGGCCCGTTGAATACGTGTCGGGTTATCGCTGTTTTCACAGGGAATTAAATAGTTGGCTGTCAGAACACTGTCACTACAATTTCTTTTAAAAAAAAAAAAAGAAAAAAAGAAAAGAAAAAAAAAAGTCACATAGAGCTCCTCAATAACACACCGAGATAACACACTGCTAGTAGTGTTGGCACAGCGTGGTTTGAGCTGGCACATCCAGGTCACTTTTACTAAAACACTACATGAACATATACTGTATCCTAATTAGATCCAAAGCAAAGCTCTGCAATTAGCACTTATTACAGTACTTTCATAAAAGGTCATTCTGTTCATAAAATCACTGATACATTGGTTATGCCATGGTTAAAATGAACAAGCATGGTTAAAACAAACTTTAAATTAGATGTAAACACAGACATTTTAATAAAATAAATAGCATAAATTAATTCAAGTATCTTTAAGATGCAGCCATCCAAATTTTAGCACACATAGCTCATAGACACACTCTACCGACAGAAATATTGAAAATCCCTCTCCTCAACACTGCAAGGACACATATCAGTCAGCTCAGACGCTGAGGTTCATGTTTGCATCTACACAGTATGGCTCATAAAAGTTATGTAAAAGTGACTTACGTCCCTTAAGTTGATAGGTGATCTCCGCTTTAAATTCAGAACAGGCAACTATAGTCTAGAATAACAGAGCGTTTACGCCAAACAGTAAGCATTTTTAATTCCTAACCTATAATAGTCATAAAACCCCAGACCTAACCTCTAACCTAAACCCTGATCCCAAATCTAATACTTAACTATTTAACACTCTTACCCTTTCTAATTAAGTTTTAAAATTATTGGCCTACAATTGTTTCCTACGGAGCCCCTAAAGAGATATCGTGAAGGAAAACAATATGAGATGGAGAAAAGATTATTTGTCAATGCTTTTGACTCTCTCACAAATGTTTTGCGTTCCTTTGAGAAACTATGTGTTTCCTAGCAAAATTTTTGCAAAGAGCTCAAAACTATTTGCGAGCGAATGTAAATTTTCTCAAGGGAATGCAAAGTTTTTCGGAGGAATACAACACATTTGCGAGAAAACGCAAAAGCATTGACTTATTATTTTTCCTCCCATCTCATCTCATCTCATCTCATTTTTTTTTTTTTTCCCCACCACCATGTCCCTTTAGGGGATCTGTAGTTTCCTCCACTGTGCCACATTAAAAAAAAAATAATAATAATTAGTGAGCTTGTCAATTGCATGAAATACAACTTTGTATTGTGTTGTTCTTCCTGACTGCATTACATTTACACATTACATTTATGATTATTATTAATTAATAAATCAAACTGATTGGCAAATCAAATCAAACATGCACAAGATTCCCCACAGTGGAAAATTCCTGATTTTAGACTCACATCTTTGGCCATTGCAACACATCATGCTTTTTGTAAGTGTTTGTGTCTATTGCCATAATTAAATAGTCAGTCAATTCACGCATCTTTTGAGAACCTATGCGAACGCCCTGTGTTGTAAATTTAATTCTGAGCAGAATGTAAAATATACTAAATGATGTAAATTAAAAATTGAATATTAAGAAAATCAAATTATGTTATTAAAGTGATAAAACAATTTAGGGAAAAAATACCACTATGGTCAAAGGAAAAAAAATAAATGAAAAATGACATTTTCTGAATCCATGACACTAAAACATTCACTGGAATTAATAAATTGTACAGTCTTGTAAAGATGATGAACATTATGAATTTATTTGCAAGCATCCTAAGGGAGATGCAGCATCCTAAGCAATGCAGCAGATATTTTTTACAGCAGAAGGGAGGCAGAGAACTGTCGATCATATGCATCTGATGCATTACCAAAGCAGACGGGCAAATCCCCTTACATACGCTCCTGGAATTTGCGGAGGTCCCAGGAATTATGCCCTTTTCACAGAAATCTGAATATGTTCTCCCCCAGCAGGTGTTGGAGTCCAGCGGCCATCAGAAGTGGCCCATCCGTGTGGTAAAGACGCTGCGGGGGCGTGTTGAGGACGCTGAGCGGCCGAAGCTAGAAGACGGCCACTTGATGATGAACTGGGAGGTGACTGGCAGCAGATACCTGCACAGACGGAGAGAGGAATCAGAAATAGGGGTTGGATGCCAGACTCAAAGGCAGGATTAGAGGCACAAAGGTCACCTAAAGAGATCAGGCACTTTTCCTCCCTCTCGGCCTCCAATCCTTCTCCAGCTGATGCTTTATAGATTCCCAGCCCCTCTGCTGACCCTCACGTTCACATTGTGCCATTTTTAATAATGAGTGACACAAGTGGCTGAACGTGACTTGTTTTAACAGATAAGAACTTGTTTAATGCACAGGATGTTCCAAGACAGGACAACAGGTTAGATAATTAGAGCCTACACAGAGACAAGGAGGGTAACCAGCCTGGACAGCTGATGACCCACACTTGCTAATACCAGAACAGCTTAATTATAATTCTACTCGAAACAAGGCAATTTAAACAGTTAATTAATTAAATAACACAGTGGCAATAAAAAACAAAAAAAAAAACAAAAAAAAAAACAAGTTGTGCTAAATAAGCATACACTAAACCGTCTGAGCAAACTACTTAAAGTTAGTTAGTTCACCCAAAAATGAAAATTCTGTCATTAATTACTCACCCTCATGTCGTTCCACACCTGTAAGACCTTCGTTCATCTTCGAACACAAATTAAGATATTTTTCATAAAATCCGATGGCTCAGTGAGTGTATCAGTGTATCAGAGCGTGTATCAAACAGGTATCAAAGTGCCAAAGTCACGTGATTTCAGTAAACAAGGCTTCGTTACATCATAAATTGTTTTGAAATTTCAATGGTTCACCACATGGGGGTGTGACTTTGGCAGTTGGAGTCATGCTCCAAACCACTGATTCGAAACAAAAGCTTTGAAGCTTCACGAAGCAGTGTTTTAAAATCGTCCATTACTAGATATCGTTGAATAAAGTCGTTATTTGTTTTTTTGGCACACGAAAAGTATTCTCGTCACTTCATAACATTAAGGTTGAACCACTGTAGTCACATGAACTATTTTATTTTAAATATGTCTTTAGTAGCTTTCTGGGCATTGAAAGTGTTAATTGTCTTGCTGGCAATGCAGGCCTCACTGAGCCATCGGATTTTATCAAAAATATCTTAATTTGTGTTCCGAAGATGAACGAAGGTCTTATGGGTGTGGAACGACATGAGGATAATTAATGACAGAATTTTCATTTTGGGGTGAACTAAACCTTTAACGAAAGTCATCCCCCTATATTAAAAAATATGGTTTTTTTAATAGGTATACATATATAGGTTTTTATTTTTGTATTTTTTATTTTTTATGTGAAATGATTTCCTGCATGTTTGTACCACAGTGACTCTGATTTGGCAAACAATGGTTTTTCAATCATTAATATTTAACAAAATAAATAAATAAATAGAATAAATAAAACAAAACTGCTTCACTCATTAAAGTCAATCAATAAATCAATACTGACCTAATGAAATACTACTTCAACCTTTTTTTCCTCAAGAATTTCAGTAAGACATATTTTGTAACAATTCATAAACTGAAAACTTGTTCATCTTAGAAGAAGTGTAATTAAAGACATTTTTAAATACTTAAAAAAAGAAAAAAAGAATGAGTGTCACATCTCTTTTCAATGAAATCCCATTCACTTCAAGCCCAGGAAGTGGCTTTGTACGAATGCAAGAAGTGGCTTTGTATAAATGCAGTGATGTAGTTATGACAGCAATACATAATGCCAGTACAAATTAGGGCCGCTTTTTATCTAACTAAAGAAGATTTGTTCTAAAGCCCCTGCTGCACAAAGACAGGGCCAAGAGACTTGGGAAGAATCAAATTTACTTTTATAAAAGAATGCCCTTGAATCTACTCATAATATTGCGCTAAACATGTGTTTGCAGTGCATTCCTTACAATCAGCAATATTTAATAAGGAACATAGATTTCTTGCATGTTTTATGGATCATAAAAACTCTGGACAATGATGAATATCGATGAATGTCTTCGTCGCACATACTGAGCCACCTTTCACACCATGCGCACACAATCTTTCACCGTGTTCGTTTCATTAAAGCTTTAAAAATCAGGCCTGATTTTTTGGTTCTTCCCTCCGGTAACTCCAGACAGGTGAGTTCTCAGGAAATGGTTTTGGGTTGGGGTTGAGCCTCATTAGCATATTTTTCACTACAGACTGCTGAGTTTGGTCAACAAAAGGAAATGTCAAAGGAATATGAAATTCAAATATGAACATATATGGAGGTGGGCCTTTCTGGCTCTGAAGAATTCCCTGTAAGGAAGTCTCATCCATGAGAGAGCTCCATCACTCAGGGTCCAATCAGGCTGCAGGCAGTGTTTAATTGGACCTCTGTGAGGATTCCTCCAGGTCTTTGGCTTTTGATCATTGAGCAGTTCTTGGAAAAACCTGCCAGTGCAAAGCCCCTAGAGAACCGCCAGCTGTCTAACCTTCGAACGTGTGTGTGCTTTACTAATTACACACAATCGCTCGGAGATCTGCACATATCTCACGTCTGTTTGCTTGTTTAAAGCCTACACTCTATCACCCAACTGCCACATGCCGCATAAAACTTTGAGGGAGAACTTTTAGACACTTTGAGAGAAAAAGGAGACTTCCCTATTCACCAAATATAATATTACGTTTCTCAAAAGTTAAGAAAAATCTCTGTAGTTCTGCATCTTGAAAAAAAAAAAAAAAAAAATAGGAAATTGTTTTCCTATTTTATACTAAAATAATTTTGTGGGTTGCTATTACTTTTCATGACTAACAAATCTGTCTACTTTGTAAGTGGATTAGTAATTATTTACTGTTTTAGTAACAGAGTAATGTAACGTTACTGCAGTAGTTTCACATTACGCTGAATGTTCAATTACGGTGAATGTTCACATATTTCTATAATCTGACAAATTTCCAAATAATAAAAAAAAAATGTAGGACTTGATTTTATCCATTAGAAACTGATTGGATGGTAAAAAAAAAATAATAATAGCACCCACCTCCCATGCGGACGGGCCCGGGTTCGCCTCCCGCTTGAAGTGAGCGGTGCGAACTGGAGGGGCTACATTGGTGCCGTGGCCCGGATGGGAGTGAGGTTTAGGAGGGTGAGTGTAACAGACGTGGATGACTTCAACCAAAAGGTTGTTTCAGAGGCAGAGCAAGTCGTTATATTTTAATAAAAATTGATTTAAAATAACGTGCACCGATGCAATCATGTAGAATATGGTCTAGAACATGAAGTACATATGGTCAATTTTAATTTTGTGCTGATTAAACTAATGGGTTATTTGGAAAAGTGCACATCTCTGGTATGTCAGGTGATCTCTACTGCTTCTTTCGGAGAGAGGACAGTCACCTGATGGAACCGAACAAGGAAGGAGGAGGCGCGATGGAGTAAGAAGCAAGGATGAGACTGTTACCCAGGCATCATTTTCCTAACGAGGCAAAGCAGATGCCGGCTGATTGAAAAATAACGGATCCCCAAGGGCCGTTCCAGCAATGAGCCGTCAATGAGGCATGTCCTGAGAGAACACAAGTGTGAGAAGAGAGCGGATATTGGCTAGGATGCAGAGTTGAGAGGAAATCGAAAATGACTGGCTGGTTTCTCTGAGGCTACGCCCTCATGGAAATACAGCAAAAAAGCAGCAAGCAGGTGGACAGGTGGCCAAGGTTGGTGGCCGAAGATCAGACATACTGGAGGGGAAAGAGTGTGATCCAAAACCAAAAGATAAAGCCCAAGGAGGTGGAATCACAGGATGAGAGCTGTTGAGCAAACAAGGAAAAAATGTATGGGTAGTCAACAGGCCAGGCTCAAAGGACAGAATCAGGATAATTCTGAATGATTCATAAACTACACTTAAGTGCTTAAGCTTATGTAGCTTAATCTCAGGTAAAATTCACACACAATGTCTGCTTAAGCACATTAAGATGGTAGGTAATTTTAACGGAACTGATCAGCTCTAATAATACACAATATTCTCTTAAGGACAAGTTAGAATGCTCTGCAAGAATCAGTTTTGTGATTAAAGGTGAGCAAAATTTCATCACAAAGGTCCATTGTCAGTGGTGTAGCTTGAAGCACTGTTCACACAGAGTCACTTTCAAACCAAGGAGCTTTCTGTTACTCAACACATCATGACCAACATGAAATTAAAGTCCAGATCTCATAGATTTCTACTGAAATTACTGGATTTCGCCATTAAAATTCACAAACAGCTACTAGTTCACAGCAAAAAAAAAAAAAAAAAAACTCAATCTTTTTTTTTCAGTATACAGTGCTTTTCATGCTTTACACAAAACACATAAAAAATTATGACTGAATTTCAAAACTGAGCGATACTGCGCTCCTTACGCGTGTGATATTGCTTTACTATATCATATGATGGAAATATGAGTCAAAAACTTGAACTTGAAAACATATCTTGAATTTTAAGGACATTCTAATTACATTCTATAGACTCCATCACGCAGTGAGCTGTTGCCCTGGTTCATATTCATCATCAATCGACTATATGAAATTTCAGATGACCAGTGATAGGAATAACAGCATTATAAATAAACGGCGTTACTTTTTCCAGTAACGAGTAATCAAACGAATTACTTTTTCTACCATTACAACGCTGTTACCATTACTGACAAAAGACAAAACAAAAACAAAAACAAAAAAAGCAGTGTTACTATATTTGAGCACTGAAGAGGTTTTCATCCAAGCAGGCTCTCTCTCAGCCATAGGACTTGCAATGTTTTATCTCTGGTGTGTGTTGGGGTGGGACACATGCTAACTGATGATGATTGGTGTGTGACTAGAGATGATATACCTACAAAGCGTTTTGTTGTAAAGAAATAGTACAGGTTAGTCATACACAAACATAATTTTAAACTGATAAAAATATAAGATGCAGGCTCTGTGTGTGTGTGTCTGCGTCAGAGCATGCGAGTGGAGCGCAAGCTCAAACCAGAATACCCTTTGCTGCGAAAAAATGTATTTCACATATTTTCTAGTCGACTAGTAGTTGTTCATTTAAGCCATTAGTTGACTAATCACATTTATATTTTAATTTCTTAAATACTGAAGAGAATAAACCATAATAATGAGCGTTTAATATAGGCTTTATAGCATTCAAGCGCACACATAAAGCTTGCTATAAAGAACCGGCAAAAGTAATGATTATGAATGTGTCAAAAACAGCAAGGAGACATTTCAATTGTTTATTAATAAAGTAATGTTTTCTGAATCAGTGTCGGCTGCAAAGTTGCTGACTCTCACCATCTCTGCATACTGGACGCGCCTAGAGAGAGAATGCACATTTAATTCGAATTATATAATCAGAGTAGCCTACTTCTTTTCGTTTTGAATTATTTCTATTAAAAGTAGACATTTCAAGCTTTCTATAGATATATTTTTCATGTCTGTGAGGCAAGCAGCTGCTGAGTTTCGGTTCATTTAGCCTATAAGACGCGCTCCAGTTCACGTGCAAGTGATCGCGCCGGCGCCTCCATGTCATGATTATATTGTCTGCTATATTTGCTTCTTATTTATTAAATTCAGGCAATTGGATTAGGCAATCAACGCATTATATCGACAGCCCTAATATATATATACTCTATATATTACTTTTATTTTGTTGTTGTTTTAAGCATAAAATCAAATTGTGTGACATTTACATTTAAAGCAAGAAAACAAATGTCAACGGGCTAAGAAAAATAGTTAATAGTTAGCAATGATAAATGTAACTGCACTTTCAGATTTACTGTGATTTATTGTGTCCTATGATTTGTAATTCTTGAGTAAATGCATTCATGCTGACTCTATGTACTCTTATGTCTGTATGTATAAATACCACTTCAGTTGCAGTTTTTGTACCAACTTTGCAGTTTAAAACCTTGTAACAAACCTAATTCAATTAATTGCAATTGTAGAATCAGTTTGACATGAATTGAAATGGTCAAATATAAGGTGAAAAGAACCAAATTGTGTATGGGTTTGAGTAAATGTGGAGCTAATTTACCTTCTTCCTAATGAACTGAGTGAATGAACAGAGTCTTTCGGATGTGCTTGTGCTGGAGTGTTTAGTTTGAATGCATGTTTCATGCACAAAAGTGGTAAGGTAAGTGTGTCAGCACAAAAATGTGGAACACTTTCTCATAAATAGTCAGAAATTGTGTGTATAGCACATTATTTATACCAGGCTGAGTTTTGTGAATCAATTGTAATCTTCTGTATAATGGGCAACATTTATATGTAGAAAGGGGGTGTATTATGCTCTGAAAAGACTTGTATTGACTTTACATCAATGATTGTAAATACGAGTGTTTGTACTGAAATACTGCATGCAAACGTTTTGTGAATTCACCCCAAAATGTTTGTTCTGAGTTCTCCCTCTTCCCTGTTGTGCCGTCATATAAAAGCACCCAAAATGACAGCGGCCACAATAGTAACTGTACTTGTATATTTGCATTTAATATGCAATTTTATTATAGCCAGTGCCACCTGTTGTGTTTTGGTGTTTATCAATATTTAAAAATGCAGTTCAGTGTTAACTGTACTAATGGTGATGTGAGTGTCAATACATTCTTTTAGCAGCATCGTCATGGATGCTTGAAGAGGGTAACTATACCTTGTGTCATCCCAGTCTGGGCTAAGTCCGCTGAGAGAACCGCGGGAGTCGGCCACAAACTTGTAGACTACAAGCAGACAGTCTCTACACAACTGTACGACACGCTGGCAGCACCTCAGCTCCTGTGCGGTCACCACCTCACTGCTCTTACTGAAAACGCTCTCCCATGATGACCTGCTGAAGGAAGATATTAACATAAATACTACAGCCATGATGTGGGTGGTACCAACATTATATGTCATGGTATTCTTATTTTTATATCACAGTAATATCACAGTTTTATAATAATAATAATAATCCAGTCAATTAAATATTTTTAGATACTTTTACTTTTAATTATTGTAGTTAATGAACTTCATGTACACAAACCAAAATATGAATAATAAGTCTCGAAAGTCTCATTAGGATTAAAACAGTAAAATTAACATAGTAAAATTGAGATTTTTTTTGGCGGGGCAACTTAAATGGCAAAAACAATAGATAGTAAGAATTAACTAGAAAATAGTTCATTCTAGATGTAGGCTATTCTGTGAAAATAAGTCTCACCATCTGATGTTTACATAATTTTACTGGAAAATAAGATGAAATACTGATTTAGTAACAATTTTTAGACATTTTGCTGTTTTATACCATCATACGGGTAATACGGGCCAGCTTTTATTGTAAAAGACACTGCTGGAATAATCTGTCAGGAAGGTTAAAGGGTTTGATTCTGGTTCCTTTGGCTCTAGTTAGAGAAAGAAACGATAAAAAGTCTCTTTAAAGTCTTGGCGGAGGAAATAAGGTTTCATTGTAGAGATGATGAAATGTAACTTCTAGGGATCTGAATTGTACATTACAGGCAGGGAGGCTATGCAGTGCTCTCCCACTGATATCTCCTTCCCGTGCTAACGGCTCATGGGCCACCTTCACACGTCAGTCCCTGATTAAACAGAAGCAGCATGGGTTGCTGGCACTGCCTCTAATCCCCTAGAGCTGTGTTCGCTCTCATCGACTCCAAATGGTCTAAACCTGGCTATATAACATCCTTCACTCTGTGGCAATTACAAGAGTGATTGGCCACACAAAGCCCCCGAGAAGTGCTCGCAATGACTAGAGGGAGAACGGCGGTCAATAAGGAGGAGTCCCTGCTGTTTGCTCTCAGAGCTGATAAAATCGCAGCATGTAAGAGTCTATGTGTATTATAACAGCAAGCGTATATGCTTCTATGTGTGGCTCTCTTAGGAAGTAAAAGTCTATATCTAGACTTACGATTGAGTCAATAAAGACAAAACAGAGACCATTTTTCTCATGGCCAGGGTTATGTTCTGTCTCAATGCCTTTTCAACATTAAACACTCTTCCTAACCAACTTATCCTCCATAATGTGACATTTACAAGTGAAATGACAAATAATAATTAAGCAATATCACACAAGTAAATCATAGTCGTACTGAAATTCTGACTAAGAGTATGATATTGCTTTTACACAACATTTCACTAAAGAAGATAAAATTTTAAGACATACCATTTCTTTAAATGATGTGCCCTAATGAATAATTTACAGTAAGACCAGAAATGTGTATTAATAAAGTAAATGTAAATAGTAGGAGTGTAATAGTCCAGAACTGTCACAATACAGACATCACGGTTTGGTGCATACAGTCACAGGTGATCCACACTCCAATTAGGAAGGGGTGTGCATGGTAATGCAACACTGTTTGCTAACCGCCACAACAAGAAAAATAGCAGAAGAAGAAGAGACGCACCAACCCAAAACAAGAGTTCAGATGGCACGCAAGACTTTGCTATTAGTCTTTACAGAGTTTCGATTAATTTTTTGACGTGCTCCACAGGCTTTACAGAAAGGAAACCGAGACAGCAAAAAGCAGAATCCTGTTTGTTTTCTTTATTTTACAAAAGCACAATGTTTTGTTTTTTATTGTGAATGTACACAAATAAAAAAAGAGGGCCCTAACTGGTCAGATCAGTTAGCTAAGTAAGTTTCTTCTGGTCTAAGATATGAAAGGGAGGAGGAAAGAAGGCCTGCAGTATGATAGGCCTTGCAGTATTAGAAAGAACCTTAGGAATATAGCCAGGTCTAGAGTGAAGAAAAGCCTTTACCATTCCAGGCGCAAATTCCAGATACAATGGTACAACCGAGAGGGCTTGAATGCCTCCAATTCTCTTGAGAGATAGCCAGTAGGAATATAGTCTTTAGAGTGAGACATTTTTCAGAAACATCCTTCATAGGCTCAAAGGGAGCCATAAAAAGGCCTTCCAACACTATGGCCAGATCCCAGGCCAGCACCCTTGTGCATACTGCAGGCCTAAGCCTCAGGGTTCCACGGAGAAAACGAGTAATTAAAGGGTGTCTTCCCAAAGATACACCACCTAAAGGAGTGTGGTAAGCAGCTATGGCCTCTGCAGGGATTCTAGCACTGCACCCACCGGGCAACTGAGTCCAGTTGGTGATTTCCGCACCATGAAGTGAACAATCTCCACTTCAAGGCATATAGTTTCCTTGTGGATGGAGCTCTGGAGTGGAGAATGGTCTCAACAACCTCGGTTGAGAGACATGAGCTTATGAGCTGGGCCCCCTCAGTGGCCAAGCCCAGAGTTCCCACAACTCTGGACGGGGGTGAAGAATCGACCCGCATGCCTGAGAGAGAAGGTCCCTTCTGGGAAGAATCTCCAGAGGGGAGCTGTCGAGGAGAGACACTAGGTCTGAGAACCATAATAGAAGATGGAGCCCATCCCGGCACACCCTCTCCAGAGCTCCCGGGAGCGGAGCGATTGGGGGAAATGCATACAGACTAGGCCATGTCTGCACCATGCTATCCAGCCCAAAGTTCTCCCTTAGGAGCTCCATCACCTCGGGGTGGAGTCTCCATTCCCCGGGCCTTGGCCCCTGCCTCAACAGGACGTCTGCTCCCTGATTTAAATACCCCGGGATATAAACTGCCCTGATGGAAAGCAGTTTCCCTTGGGCCCACAGGAGGTTCTGGTGAGCCAGTTTTATAGTGGGCGCTACCGCGGACACCTCTGATGATTTATATAAGAGACCACCGATGTGTTGTGACGGCCTCTCAGGTCTGGGAGGAAGTGTTTCAGTGCACGAAACATAGCCAACATTTCTAAGCATTTCAAACATTCCATTGTTTGCGTGACGCGATGTCAAGGAGCCCCCAGCACAGGACCTTGGAAAAGAAACCAAGGTTTTTTCCACATGGCTAGGGCACGAAGGCCTCCCTTTGTTTTGAGCCACCACTGCAAAGGTCTCATGTACAGCAGGCCAAAAGGTATCACGTTGGACGCAACTGCCATCAGACCTAACAGTCTCTGAAACTGTTTGACAGTGATTGACTGGCCTTTAGTTCATTCGTGGCTGAGAGAATCAAAATGATACAAGCAGGATATTGTCGTCGAATCCCAAACCATGAAAGCGAAACTCAGAAACTTCCTGTGTTGTGGAAGGATGGATATGTGTACGTATGCGTCCTTGAGATCTATCATGACAAACCAGTCCTCGGACCTGATTTGTGATACAATTTGCCTGAGAGTTAGCATTTTGAAATCAGTAGACACAGATCTAAAATAGGACACAACCCCCCATCCTGCTTTGGAACAACAGAGTACCGTCTGTAAAACCCTGACTCCCTGCTCGGAGGAGGAACCTGCTCTATAGCCTCCTTTACTTCTAGTTCCATAACCAGAGCCTGCTCGGGGCCCACCACTGTGGGCAGAACCCCGGTGAATCGAGGTGGGCGAGACTTGAACTGAATGGTATAGCCTTTCTCTATTGTTTTCAGAACCCAATGAGGTATGTTTGGTAGACACTTCCATTCTGCCAGAAAATCTACTAAGGACTATCTCTTGAGACTGGCCTCTGGTATATTTTGAGCAGTAAGCACAGTGTCCTGAAGCAGCGCACCAGCAGGGAATGACTAGCTTGACTGCTCCCGCCCAACAGCCCCAGAGACATGAGTCCGGCGAGGAAGGAATTTTTGGAATGCCGCCTCCTGCTTTTTGGTTTCCTGAAACCTCTTGGTGACAGTATTAACTGCGTATTAACACCAGCAGGGTAGAGAGGGGCGTCCATCAGAAAGTTTTTTTCTTTTTCTTACTGCTTGTTATGCCAGTAAGGTTTAACCACAGATGCCTCTTCGTGGCCACCAGGGCTGACTGACTTGGCGGTCTCCTTGGTGTCCCAAAGAGCGAGATCTGCTGCTCACATCCTCACTCTGACACATGTCTTTCAGCAGGTTGGCCTGATATGCTTGGAGGATGGACATAATATGCAGACATGCTGCGGCCTGACCTCCTACCGAATAAGCCTTACCCACCAAAGCCAATGTAGCTCATAGAGGCTTGGAGGGTAATGCTTTGAGGGACAGTGCTGACTCAGGGGAGAGATGGCTCACAAGTGTCTCTTCAGCCCTGGGCATCGCCTTATAACCATGCTGTTTGGACCCATGAATATTAGAATATACAGATGTTTGCGGGCTAAACACACAATATGACACCGGTCCACGACCTCGACACCTTGGTGTGGAGGTCGGAATAAAACGGCAAGCACTGACATGGAAGTAATACACGAGAACGCAGAAAGCAAGCTTGATGAACGCTTTCTGCGTTCTCGTGTATTACTTCCATGTCAGTGCTTACCGTTTTATTATCTTGCTTTTGCCGTTTTAATATCTTGCTTTTCTGCTGGCCATTCAATATTAAATTTAGCAACAGCATGAGTAATTACCTCTACTACTGTAGCTCCTCACACAAAGGAGACTGAAGTGGCAAGTCTTTCAATACTAACAATATCTAGTTCCTCAGAACCAAGTAATAGCAGCATCGGTGCCCCACTCGGGGAGGAAGAAACCGCAGAGTGTGCTTCCAAACCCCAAGATGAGCACTGGACCTGGCAGATGAAGGCAGAGAAAGGTCCTGTCTCAAACCCGTCTCCCAGATTCATTGGCGGTGCCCACGACATGTGTCGCCGCTGTGCCTTGGCAACAGCGGGACCCAAGCCGCGAGGAACGCTTGCCAAAGCACCCTCTCCGAAGAGTGCCCGGCAGGAGTGCAGTGTCCTTAACGGTAGCCGCTCACAGTGCCACACAAACAACACACAGTTTGTGTGTATCTCCGCCTGTAATATAACTTGGACAAGGATGAATACACTTCCTGAACTGCTGTTTGCTTGCCATATATATATATATATATATATATATATAGGGATGCACGGATATGATTTTTTGGGGCAGATACCGATTTTAACAAAAAATTATTGGCCGATATCGATATTTGTCACTTCCTCTCTTATTTGAAATTGTCATCAAAATAGATAGTATTTTGATCATGTTTTAAATAAGCAAAGTTCAAAAAAACCTGCATTAAAATATACTAGCAGGTTTATTGCTGCAAGCTGCGAGGAACGCTTGCCAAAGCACCCTCTCCGAAGAGTGCCCGGCAGGAGTGCAGTGTCCTTACGGTAGCCGCTCACAGTGCCACACAAACAACACACAGTTTGTGTGTATCTCCGCCTGTAATATAACTTGGACAAGGATAAATACACTTCCTGAACTGCTGTTTGCTTGCAGTAATGGTATAATATATATATATATATATATATATATATATATATATATATATATATATATATATATATATATATATATAGGGATGCACCGATATGATTTTTTGGGGCAGATACCGATTTTAACAAAAGATTATTGGCCGATACCGATATTTGTCACTTCCTCTCTTATTTGAAATTGTCATCAAAATAGATAGTATTTTGATCATGTTTTAAATAAGCAAAGTTAAAAAAAACCTGCATTAAAATATACTAGCAGGTTTATTGCTGCTGCATCAAATAATTTTTTAATGAACATGGATTGGATCCATTTAACACCAAGCAGGCCTACATAAAGACAACAGAACAAAGATATATATGAAATAAACAGTGCTTTTTAGGTAGGTTTAATAGTTTTCAGGTACAGAAATAAAGTAAACATATGTAAAATAACACTGCATATTCTTCACTGTATAAATTATATACATATTAATGCTTCTTTAATGTAACAGACTTTATTGTGATTAATCTAATTTGTTTTTGTATATATTTTAATATTTTTTGTAAGTTTAAATATGTATTAGATCGGTCTCCTATAAACTATCTCCTTTACTAAGGCGGGACTCTTATTTTGACGGATTTTCTTGTCTACGGAGCTATACGGGTAATGGAGAGCATGCAGTTCTTCTGAGATATTTTGCAGATTTAAAGTTTGTCAGTTTATTAAGCACCCCCCGAAAGGCATATGATCTGTATGTATTCATTTACTGTTAGTTGTAATAAGTGTTTTGAGTAATTCGCTGTATGTCGATTATAATGCAATGGAGAGAGAGAGAGTTTAACCTTAACGGTCACAGTCCCGTACACGGGACGCCTAAGTTTACTTCACTTTATTACAATTAAAATCCAATCTAATCATGACAAATTATATATTGTTGGAAAGGTCCTAAATAGATATTTGACCACTGTTTTTTGTTATAAATTATGTAGGAACAGTAATAGATTAATTTATGACAAGAGTGCACCTCAAAGCACAAAAAGTATTTTTTATAAAATATTTTAGTAATCATCATAAATTATATATCATTTGAAAGCTTAAAACCTCAAAATTAATCCTGTAAAAACCATTTTAAAATCGGATATTGCGTTACCATGGAAATTGTACCTCAAAATCTTTTAGCAGTCTCCTCCCCCTTAGTGCGGGGTGTCATATTACAGTCTTTTAGAATCAAAACTTTTTATAATCTTGACAAAATACATACCGTTGGAAAGGTCTCAAGATTCCATATTTGGTGATTATTTTGTTATAAAAGTAATACTGAAAGAGAAATTTATGCATTTGTGATGAAAAAAAAAAAAAAAATTCATCAACATAATTCAATGGAGTTTGGGTGTCACCCGGTGGCTTTTTTTTTTGGTATAACGCCTAAACAAAATTGCATAGGAACCTCAATTTTTTTCATATCAACTTCAAATTTGGAACATAACTTATTGAGACATATGGCTTTAATTTTATAGCAATTTTGGATTAAAAACTATTTTGTAAAATATTTATTTTATATAAAATATAATAAAAATAGTACAGTACATTTTATTTACCGTAAATTTAAACTTGTTTATACTTTTTTATACTTTCATTTTTTTAAATTATTTCAGTGCCACAGTGTGGTTTTAAAAAGAGACCAACCATATGTCTGTATTCAAAAGTGTTCATGAATTACAACAATTTAAGTTTGGATAGTGCACTTTTACGCCTATGTTCAAAAATGGGGGGTGACAGTTAAGGGGTTAATGCACACTTGTGCTCTGTATTGTTTAGCTTTTGTGGTGATTTTTTTGGCAATAAACTTAATGAAACATTAGTAAAGTTTTGGTCATTATTTAGTCATGAATAGTGTGCCATCTTTTGTTATTTGATTAACATTAAAGCGCAGACAGCAGCGCTAGGATTATGCAACAGACATTATACAACTCAGTTCCTTCACGCAGTTAATTAATAAACCATCGGTTTGTTGTATCTGCCTTTTTCCTGCAAAAACTACTACATCTAGGACTTTGTATGGCCTCCATGATTTTTAATGACAGCACCAAGTCTTCTAGGCATGGAATGAACAAGTTGGCGACATTTTGCAACATCTATCTTTTTCCATTCTTCAAGAATGATCTCTTTTAGAGACTGGATGCTGGAGTGATGCTCAACTTGTCTCTTCAGAATTCCCCATAGGTGTTCAATTGGGTTCAGATCAGGAGCCACTGAGTCACTTTCACCCTGTTTTTCTTCAGAAATCCAATAGTTGCCTTAGATGTGTATTTAGGATCACTGTCATGTTGGAAAAATGCACAATGACCAAGGGCACGGAGTGATGGTAGCATCTCTTTCAGTATAGAGCAGTACATCTGTGAATTCATGATGCTATCAATGAAATGCAGCTCCCCGACACCAGCAGCACTCATGCAGACCCACATAAGGACACTGCCACCACCATGTTTCACTGTAGGCACCATGCATTTTTCTTTGTATTCCCCACCTTTGCGACGCCATACAGTTTTGAAGCCATCAGTTCCAAAAACATTTTTCTTGGTCTCATCACTCCAGAGTATAGAGTCCCAGTAGTCTTCATCTTTGTCAGCATGGGCCCTGGCAAACTCTAGGCGGGTTTTTTTGTGCCTGGGCTTTAGGAGAGGCTTCTTTCATGGACGGCACCCATGCACGCATTCCTCTGTAGTGTACGCCATATTGTGTCACAGGAAACAGTCACCCCAGTTTGGCTTTCTACTTCTTTAGATAACTGCAGTGAACTTGCATACCGATTTTCTTCCAACCCTTCTCATCAGAAGACGCTCCTGTCTAGGTGTTAACTTCCGTGGACGACCTGTACGTCTCTGTGAGATGGTTGCAGTTCCATCTTTTTTACATTTTTGTACCACTTTTGCTACAGTATTCTGACTGATAAGTAAAGCTTTGCTGATCTTCTTGTAGCCTTCACCTTTCTGGTGTAAAGAAATGATTTTCTTTCTCAGTTCTTGTGACATTTCTCTTCTATGTGATGCCATTGCTGACAGCATGAAATGGGAAGGGGTTTTAAGACCCTTTTATAGTCAACTGTCTGCTGGACACCTGTGTAATGAATAATTAGACTCACCTGCGGTTGAATTCTTATTAAATTAGACATTTGTAGTCTAAAATTTAGCTTTGCTCCAGAGACTTTCAGTGGGGTGTACTCATTTTTGCATCACCCTAATTTGAGTAATATTAATAATATAAAAATATAAAAAATATAAAGTTATATTATTAACCTTACTTTCATGTTATAAATTAAACAAATGTTATATAAAACAGTCTTGTCAACATTTTGGAAATTGTTTTTGTGTTCATTGAGATATTGTTTAAAATGTTACTTTTCAAAGGGGGAGTACTCATTTACACACATATATATATATACGGGCTTCAAGACGCAATCACGCAGAGGCATTCCCACAGCGTTTCGGCGCAGCGCGAGTTCCTTTGAAAGGGAATCAACAATTCCTTAATATTTTAGGCAGAATATAATTATCTTACCCAGAGCTGGAGAGGCAGTTCCAGAGCCCCTGACCGTGACTCCAGAGCAGACGGTTAAAAACACGGTTGAAAAGGCGATAAAGGCGTAGACTCTCCACATCTGGTTCACTCCAAATCCGCTGCAGCACTGAGCGGATGTTGGTACGAACAATATCCAAAACCTTCAGAAACAATATATCCGAAACAATCAGAGAAATGATAGTCACTAAATATACCAGAGCTATCTCTCTCTCTCTCTCTCTCTCTCTCTCACACACACACACACACACACACACACAAACAAAGCCAAATACTTACACAATGTAACATTTTGGGGAACTACTTTTAAATTGTAGTTTAGCAAGCTACACATTTTTTTTTTAATCTATGAAAAAATAGTGTTTTACACACTTCAAAAAAGTGTCAGGCTAAGCCATGAAAAACTCATTGCTGTAACTACACTAAAATTTCCTTACAAAAAGTACCAAACTACACTGAAGCTATTTAAGAATGCACACATAAATTCAAATTAAATACAGCTAAAAGAAATAATGAATTCTACTAATGATAATAACAGTTTAAATACTGTAAATATGTATTTTGCTACAAAAATGCAGGAACTTCTGGGCACAATATTCAAATTAATCAGTGCATCATTCATTGATATGAAATGTCCTAATGAACCAGTTTGCTCAAATGAATCAGACTTCCCAAAGATACTGGAGGGTACTGTGAACAGTAAAATCCAGAAGAGTAATGGCATAAGTCTCAGCGAGTTTCCGCCAATCTTCCTCTTCTCCCTCCAGCTCCCTCACTCTATTCTGCTCGTCGACATCTGTGAAGTGACTTTCAACATGTCTGATTTAATGGCCCTGTATGAGACATGTTAACTCTATTCTGATTGATCCCTCAAACTTCGGCTGATAATCAGCTTGTGGAATGAGACAATCCCTCATTATATCAGTCTGTCATGCCCATCCTACAACGTTCACCCTACTGTGTCAAATCAAAACACCTGTAACCTGCTGTAACCACCTGTCGTTCACTACTGTAATAGTGCTGAAATTGAGTGGCTTTGAACTGTTTCATTTTGTTGCATCATGTGTTCTGTTAAGATAGATCCAAATGGCATTTTTTAAGACCTCCATTTTTTCCCCCCACCATACACTTTGGTCACCAGAGACTCTAACTTATCAAAAAATTGAGTGTTTATTATATTTTTATTTATTTATTTATTTAGCAAAACTTCATGCATTTTTAGTCTTCTCACCTTCCTTTGTTTGGTGGCGTCTAACTTCACCAGCCAGTAAGATGCAACTTTTGGTTTATGGTATTTCCAGTTGTTCAGAATCTAAAGGAGCAAATGAAAATATGTCATTATTGCAATATGCACAATCATTGTCCATATGTGAAAGACTGAACATTTTTTTATTGAGTATGTATATATATATATATATATATATATATATATATATATATATAGACACAGTGCCCTCCACAATTATTGGCACCCTTAGTAAATATGAGAAAAGGTGGCTGTGAAAATCAATCTGCATCGTTTATCCTTTTGCTCTTTCATTCAAAAAATTCACAAAATTCTAACCTTTCATCGAAGTAAAACAATTGAAAGTGTGGGGGGGGAACTCGCATTATGAAATAAATGTTTTTCTCCAATACATGTTAGCCACAATTATTGGCACCCCTAGAAATTCTTATGAGTAAAATATCTCTGAAGTATATTCCCATTCATATTTACATTTATTTTTAGCACACCAGGGTGACTAGGAGCATGAAATTGTCCAGCCATGACTTCCTGTTCCACAGGAGTACAAATATGTGTAAACACAAAGGCCAAATTCCCTTAATCATTCATCACAATGAGAAAAACTAAAGATTATAGTTCTGATGTGCAGCAAAACATTGTCGAGTTTCACAAAATACAAAATGGCTATAAGAAAAAAGCTAACACATTGAAAATCCCCATTTCCATTATCAGGACAATAATTAAGAAGTCCCAATCAACTAAAAATGTTACAAATCTGCCTGGAAGAGGACGTGTGTCTAAATCGTCCTAATGTGCGGTGGGGAGGAAAGTTTGAGTGGACAAAGACTCTCCAAGGATCACAGCTGGAGAATTGCAGAGATTAGTTGAGTCTTGAATCTCAGAAAGCCTAAAAAGAAAAATAACAAACAGCACCTACATCTCCACAAGTTGTTCGGGAGGGTTTCAAGAAAAATCCTCTGCTCTCATCCAGAAACAATCTCCAGCATATTCAGTTGTCAGACATAACTGGAACTTCAAAAGGGACCAGCTTCTATGGTCAGATGAAACTAAAAAAAGGCTTTTTGGCAGCAAACCCACCAGATGGGTTTGGTGCACACATGGATAAAAAGTACCCCATGCCTACGGTTAAATATACTGCTGAATCTTTAATGTTGTGGGCCTATTTTTCTGCTGGAGGTCCTGGACATCTTGTTTAGATACATGGCATCATGGATTCTATCAAATACTAACAGATAAAAATCAGAACCTGACTGCTTCTGCTAGAAATCTTATAATGGGCCGTGATTGGATCTTCCATCGGGACAATGATCCAAAACAAATATCAAAACCGACACAAAAATGTGTCACTGAGCACAAAATGAAGCTTCTGCCATGACCATCCCAGTCCCCTGACCTGAACCCTAAAGAAAATGAGTGGAGTGAACTGAAGAGAAGCACCACCAATGAGCTTTTTTCCCCATTTTCAATTGTTTTACTTAGATGATAGGTTAGAATTTTATGAATATTTTTGAATGAAAGATCAAAAGGATAAACAATGCAGATTTATTTTCACAGCCGCCTTTGCTCATATTTATTAAGGGTGCCAATATTAGTGGAGGGCACTGTATATATATATATATATATATATATATATATATATATAGTACAGTACAGTATATATAGTATATCTATCTATCTATCTATCTATCTATCTATCTATCTATCTATCTATCTATCTATCTATCTATCTATCTATCTATCCATCTATCCATCTATCTATCTATCTGTCTGTCTGTCTGTCTGTCTTTGCTGCAGGCATCTCTTTCTTTTATGTTCCAAACACAAGGACCTTGAATAGGAACAGTCCATTCACTTGAGTTTTCTCCCCACGAATGAATTTTTAACATGTTGGAACATTGATCTGAATGTTTGAATATATTTACATCATTTACATTATCAATAAAATATACACACTCTCCTCACTGGGTCCCGGTGGCACAGCATGCACCAGTGAACGCTGTTTCTAGTGAATACATTCTCGTACTTTCCACTAAAATGAGTAGATGAATTATATCCATGTTTTGAGTGTGAGATGATGGCATAAATATGGTCATATTTTTATCATTTATCTTCCTTGCTAAATCATTAATAACTAATTTAGACTGTGAATTAGACCAAAAACTTTGAGAAATATTAATTACAAACATTTACATGTAATACTGTCGTAATTTTAAATGAGGTTTGAAATTTGCAGTCCTTGTTACCAAATTTTTTCTAAATACTAGGAGTGTGACTAGACAGCTCACGAGACGAGACAAGACTGAGTTCACAAGAACGAGACGAGATTTTTACACAGTATTTTTAAGAAATCCTCAATGACGAAATGCATGACTAGAAAAATAGTCTGCAGGTACATTTGAAATGTTTGAACTAATCATCTTGTAAAGAATGTTATTTCAGTTCTACTTTCTGAGTACAAATTATCATATGCAGTAAAAGACAACAATATACAAGCACTGTAAAAGGTTTTGCCACAAACTCAACTGACTGGCTTCTCTGATTTCATGAGATTTATGAGCTCCTACAACTTTTGACCTCCTAACTGAACTTTCCACAAATTGATCATAGAAATAAAAACAGTATACATAAAAATGAATAACAGTTTTCTCTTTGTCTGCAACTATAATCAAAGTACTCTCTCAATATTCAAAGTGCAAACAGATACCAATTTTTTTCCTTCAAGCATGCATGACACAGGCTGGGCTGTGTAATTGTAACCACCTCTTCTAAGATAGCTTTCATATTTGGAGATATGTGCATGCATCAGGGAGCCACTTTCAAAATGCGGGGTATTGAAATTGCGTTTGAATGTACAATTAAATGCTTTTTATTTCTATAAATAGCAAAATTACAGTGGAGGCGTAATGTAGTGGTGGGATATTCTATCCTAATTGCACCCTCACACTCAGTCGTGGCAATATCGCGAGACAGCTTTTCGCCTTGACAAGAAATCTCATCACATTTTAATCTTTTAGTCACACCCCTCCTAAATACAGTTTAAGACCTAAGAAGGGGTTAATTGGTATTTTACCAAATGTTGGTTTGTCATTTACAGTATTTTCTGTATATTCAAGATAACTATTTGTTTGTTCACATTTATTTTTCTTCCCACTAGCCTTTAAAAAGTGTCAAAATGACGTTACTTCCTGGGTTTCACAATTTTAATAAATGTGGTCATTTAAATCTTTTAAATAAAAAATAAATAAATAAATAAAAAATAAAACATTTAGTTCAACAAATGTAATACAAATTCACAAGACTGTCAAAATTATAATATTGCTGTATTATTTAAATTGTTGTATGCAGTCAAGAAAGTAAAGTAAAGACCGCTGAAGTGGGACATTTGGACAGGGGTCTATAAAGGTTTATAAATATTCACACTTCTAAGTTGAAATTTAGCTGAATGTTTTTATATGCACAGTCACATCTGCATATATATATAGGGCTGTCAAGCAATTACTTGATTTTTTAAATTTAATTAATTGCATGATGTGGCGATTAAATAATCTAATTATTCACAAATTAATCGCACATCAAAAAGATAATTTAAAGTCATTATTGTGTAAAGCATCAAATAACATTACAAAAAGTAGATTCAGAAAGAAATATTTTATTTGATTCAACATAGAATTTATTACACAATCTTTTGGACAATGATGTTAAGTAAATGAGGATTTTTGTAGGTGAACTATCTATTTTTGGATTAGTATGGAAATATGATATTTTTAAATAAAATTATACTCCATCCGTTCAAACAGCTGATTCATTCAGGAGTGAAGTATTGTGTATAAAATAACACAATATTAAACTTAGATTTCTCTGATTTACATATGTGCATTTTAAGAAAAAAAAAAAATCTCTCCATGTCATCTCCATCACTTTTTCTTTCTTTCTTTTTTTTTGCCTCAGTCTCCTGATCTTTCTCTTCCCCTCATAAAGCTGAGCTTTGACTGATATAAAGTAAACATAGGGTTATTTGTATGTTTTATGAATTATTTTCTTAGAAAAGTTAATTTAGTAAAGGCTACCAGGAAAGCTAGGTAATGAAGTTTATTAAATTAATTCACAATATGTGCATTAATTATTAATCATATGCCTAATATATGATGAAAACGGCTTCATTATTGTTTCTTGACCCCTCACATTGACATTTAGGCTACTACTAATTATTACATGAATCACGTAAATTATAACTACTATTCAAAACGGTGAAGTCAGACTGAAGTTTATTATGCATTCCTGATTATTTTTGTTGGTCGTTTAACATTTCAACCATAAAACAGTTATCAAGAAATCGGTAGTTTAGCTACGTATATCTTATCTCACACTTTAACTGAAGAGTCGCACTGGAACACATTTGTGCCAGTCTTTTTGTTTATGTAAATGTAATTTTACACATTTTAATCTATCTTTCTGCAACTTTAAATTCAAACCACAGGTGTTTTGATTATTGTCTATGTGCAAATGAAAACATTCAGCTTTTCACATCAGAGCTGTGACTGTAAATTTTAGCTAACACACCCTTTCAACTAACCCCTTCACAGGAGTCGGGGTGGTTTTAGGCAATCAGTGTAAAATTAACTACTTTTCACGCAAGGTTAATTTTATGTTAGATAAGAGTTTACCTAACACACCTAATGGTTGAAAATAAAATATTTACTAAAGTGTACCATATTCATGGTAAGCACCAATTACAATTTCACAGCTCTGGTAATAGAGCGGCATCAGTTCAATTGCGCTTCTCCTGTTAAATGCTGTGTTTCCATGATTGTTGATGTGCAAATGTACGCCAGATCAATCGCCATGAAAGTGATGTGTAAATGAATGCTGGAAAGTGTCTTAAACAGGTGCTGTTGGCCAGCTGTGTTTCTGCACAGACAGCTAATGGATCTCATTAAGCATACAGGTGGATGTCTAATGACTCTACATACAGCAAGAGATGCTGTGAATGGCTCGGACGTCCTCAAATGAGTTCAGGGAATGAGGGGAACAGAGCAGCCGGTCCGCCTGCCCTGACAGAGCGCTTTCTCTCAGCTGCATAGCTCACCTCATCCAACACGGCCTCCGCTTCCTCCTCGCTCTTCCCGGGGTAACGAATCCTCATCTCCCCGAGCGCAGCCAGCGTCTGCTGCATCAGCTCGGCCTCCTGCTCTTTACTCAGTGGGGTCTCTCCCTGCGCCTGCACATGCAAAGAACCAAAACAATAAAGATTAATTATTAAGTGTGACTCTTTTCTCTGCAGTCATCAGGTTTGTTTAGGCCATTGCAGCAGTGTGTTCATATGGCACCTGACTGCTCATTGTGAGAAGGAAAAAACAGTGATCTCAACTTTCAGACATACGGCTTCACAAACTGAACAAACATTTTAAAATGACAAAATATAGTTAGGGTTAGACATATCAGAGTCTGAGGCCCTATGAGGGTGAACAACAGAAATTTAGAAGAACATGTTGGGCCTATGTTTCATCCCAAAATCAAAAGACAAATTATTTCATACTAATTAACTACATTGTTTTCACATTTCAGCACGAAAAAGGACAAATTTATTTAATTTAGTAAAGCATTTTTTTGTTGATTTTTTGCGTTGAAATTTTTTTTTTTTTTTTTTTACTGCAACATAGTAAAACGCTAATCAAATGAGATCATCACAAAGAATAATGGAAATTACAAAAAGATTTGGACTCTGATAAAAGTTCATAAAACATACCTAAAATGTGCTTCATGTGATAACATCTAATTGATTCTATATGTAAGTCAAAAATACTATTTAAAATCCTTAAAAAATAAATAAATAAATATATAAAAAAAAATATATATATATATATATATATTATACATTTTATATATATATAAAATTGGCTGGTTTAAGAAAAATCTGTAGGTTTGTCCAAACTTTTGTCAGGTACTGTATGACCCAGGCATGTTACCATAAGATTTACCATATTGCTTTATATACTGAGCAAAAACTTTCCAAAAACTTAATATTGTCTATGGGGGCTTATCAAGAGTTCTACAAACCAAGCACAAAATCCTTATAATAGAAGAGTTTTGAGGAAAGAGTTCAAATCCTAATTAAACAGGTTCCATTATTAGAAAATGAAGCCTTATTAACTTGATGATCATGCATCCTATATACAATTACTCTGAAAACAGCATGTAGCTTTAGTAGTCCATCTTGCTAAACACATTCTAAAGTCTTATTAAACAGTGCATAAGTGTGTGTGTGCCGTTATTCCTGATTAATATTCCTTAATGAGAGTTTGAACAAGGGGGAGTGCTGGTATTCACGAGATGAATGTGCCCGTAAATAAAGCCCCAATTTAGCTTCACACTCCCAATTTTTCCACAATATGACAAATTTTCCTCTCCAAGGTATGCCCAGAGAGAGTGAGAGAACAAGAGTGGATATAGGAGTGTGAGAATGAGAAGAAACTATCACAGTATGAAAACACAGCTTGACTGATTGTGTGTGTGTGTGTGTGTGTGTGTGTTGAATCTCTATTGTTTGATGGATTGGAATGATTCAGGACAGCGATGGGAAAATAAAAATGATATTTTTCATTTTTCAGGTGATGTGTTGCCAGATCTTCTCTAAATCAGCCATCTTTGTAAACATCTGTTCAGACTCTCTAGAGGACATCTAGGGTAAAGAAAAAGATAGATGTGTCTGTGTAGATATGTATGTCTATATTCAGAATGAAATACTAGCGTAATTCTTACTGTATACTGCATACACAGTCCAGAGTAGTGTCTATAGTGGTGTTCAAAATTACAAATTCCCACATATTTCCTATTTAACTATGTAGCCATGTTAAAGGGGTCATGAACTGTGTTGTTTTATAATGTTTCCTGGGGTGCACTTATAATGTTAGTATGCTTTATACATCAAAAATTGTCATGAAATAAAAGGCATTTTTGCTACCCTGATTTTAGCCCTCTTATTTCAAAGCTCTGTTTTAATTGGCCTGTCTGCTGTGAGTGAACGCCCACTGCTGTGATTGGCTAACATCTTTCCATTTGAAATAGCCAAGTATTACTCTCTCTTTTAGCACATTTTTACTATTACAGCTCTCAAGATTAACTAATCGTGAAAAGTGCTGCATTACATTTAGATCTATAACATTATATTTTGATCGTGGCATGAAGGTTGCAGTGATGAACAGTCGATCACAGACATGTTGTTGAGCGCATGAAAGCAGTGATCTCATCATTGCAACTCAATTTCTGTACACTAACGAATGCTTTAATTGTAACTAACAGTGCAAACACGACATAACTAAGAGATTCGTTGAATAAAACGGGAGTTTAGGTGCGTGTCCAGAACTGGTTAACTCGCGCTGTTTGATTGACAACTCCAGCGATTGCAAAGGGAGCATTCTTTGATTGCTTTCTTTATATAATTTAATCACCATTTAAATAACAGATTATTTTCATCCTACTAAGAGAAACAACGTGAAGTTGATCGTTTAGTCACTGGTTTGATTTACTGACACATAAACAAAGAACATCTGACTGTACATAAATCATTACATATCAGATCAGGCATTAAAATTAAGATGTGCTGATTTAACATCAACATATCATCATATAAAATATGCTATAATTATACATATTATAGAATATTTACTTCGAAAAATTAAGAATTTAGGGGGAAATGTGCTTAACTGTCATGAATATAATATAATGTCACAATGCAAAAATCTAAAATCAGAGTTGATTTTCTTTATGCAAAATATATTTTATGTTTTTTTTCCCCTGATTTCTTGGGGTGTAAATTAACTCTGGAACATTCGGTTCATTTATCAAAATGGAAATGGAAGGTCAGGTCAGGTCATTGCTTTATGAGATACTTAATTTCACATAGTGTTCTCTAGTTGTATACTGCAAATTCAGATCTATATAATATTTTGACTGGGTATTCCATGCATATGGAATTGCAGCACACATACTGTATAAATAGAATGAGCAATAATTTTTCGAATACTCCAAATGTGTGATATAAGGAGAACCGATACTTGCCGTATTGGGATGAATGGCACCTAGACTGCTGCTGTGTGGAACTCTGTTTGTAGAACTGTTGCGACTGAGCGACTGGGACCGAGATGCTGTGTGGGGTCGACCCGGGGTCATCTGCATCATGGTGGCTGCCGTTTGAGCAGCTGCGGTCGATGCATTAGCCATGTGAGTGGCTGTTTTTGGCTGTCTGGTCTCGTTGGTAGGTGACTGCGCTGTCAGAGAGGATATGGAGCGTGGACAGGACATGGAGCGGCGGATGAGCCCAGAAAAATTGGGGGAGGAGGAAGCACCTCGCATTGGTTTAGGGGCAGGTTTCCAATGAACACGACCTAAAACAAAGAACCAAAGCATTTGACTTCAATTTAAGACACATACATTCACACACCCTCCTGGATCACCACGGAAATTAAGTCAAGCATTTGAAATCCAATAACCAACAAAAAAAGCTTTAATTAATCACTGCAGGCCTGAGTGGCTGTCAGGTTTCCAACTCGAATAGCGAATTGAAACACACAAACAGCAAATCTACGATTTTGAATGACCTCCAGTTTGTGAGCTGGCCAGCGGCATGGCCGCTTCATCCGTGAGTCTTGAGGGAAGAAGTTGCCAAATGCGGTATTATAGCAGCTTAGCTCGGAAAATCGCAGATGGCCTCAGGGTAGTGTGGGGCAAAGGGGGCGAACAATGTCACCCCAGAATGGCCTAATGCCCCCTCCGGCAGCAACCCAATCACTAGTGACCCCTCGCACACCAAATAAACCTGCTTGCTTCTTTGTCCCTCTTTTATTGGCTAATGGAAAATTCATAGCTTCAACTGTGTCAGGCACAGACAATCAATAACCACAATCTATGGCACTTTACAAAATAGGGCACAAACTGGTTTTCCATTATTGAACTATTGTAAACTATTATCTAACATAAAATTCATCATTCCGGCTTGTCCTATCCCTGTTGGACACTTTCTGAATACCGTCTATAACCTTTTTGCCTGTATCTAATAATCAAACAAAATCATTTTGACATGTTAAAATAATTGTGGAAAAAGTATTGTTAATTATTAACTTATTTTAATTATCAGAATCATTATATTTAGCTGTGTCCCATATTTTGTGTACAATCATAACCTGCACAATAGATGGTGGGAACTGAATTATATCATGTTTCTTTATATATATACAGTTGTAAGAAAACGTATGTGAACCACTTGCAGAATCTGTGAAAATGTGAATAATTTTAACAAAATAAAGGATATAATACAAAATGCATGTTATTTTTTATTTAGTACTCTCCTGAGTAAGATATTTTACATAAAAGATGTTTACATATAATCCACAAGACAAAAAAATAGCTGAGTTTATTAAAATATCCCCATTCATAAGTATGTGAACCACTGATTCTTAATACTGTGTGTGGTTACTTGGATGATCTACGACTGTTTGTTTTGTGATGGTTCTTCATGAGTCTCTTGTTTGTTCTGAACAGTTAAACTGAGCTCCGTTCTTCAGAAAAAAAAAACTCCAGGTCCTGCAGATTCTTCAGTTTTTCACCATCTTTTGCATATTTGAACCCTTATGATTTCGAGATCCATCTTTTCACACTGAGGACAATTGAGGGACTCAAACACAACTATTAAAAAAGGTTCAAACATTCACTGATGCTCCAGAAAGAAACATAATGCATTAATAGACGGGGGGTGAAAACATTTGGAATTTGAAGATCAAGGTAAATTGTATTTAATTTGTCTTCCAGGAAACATGAAAGTATCTTCTGTTACTTCCGAAGGGCAGTACTAAATGGAAAAAAATATATATTTAAACAAAATAAAAATGTGGACATCTTCATCCTGTTCAAAAGTTTTCACCCCCCGACTCTCAATGCATCGTGTTTTGCATCAGTGAATGTTTGAACCTTTTTTAATAGTTGTGTTTGAGTCCCTCAATTGTCCTCAGTGTGAAAAGATGGATCTCGAAATCATTCAGTCACTGTTGTAAAGGGTTCAAATATGCAAAAGATGGTGGAAAACTAAAGAATCTGCAGGACCTGGAGAATTTTTCTGAAGAACAGAGCTCAGTTTAACTGTTCAGAACAAACAAGAGACCCATGAAGAACCATCACAAAACAAACAAACAGTTGTAGATCATCCAAGTAACCACACACAGTATTAAGAATCAGTGGTTCACATACTTATGAATGGGGATATTTTAATAAGCATTTTGTATTATCTCCTTTATTTTGTTAAAATTATTCACATTTTCACAGATTCTACAAGTGGTTCACATACTTTTTCTTGCAACTGTATACACACACACACACACACACACACAGACACACACACACACACACACAGTACGTATCGTGTAAAACACTGCTTAATTTAAGTTTAATTGCAATACATTCTGGCTTTTTTTTATTAGATTGTATTTATATTTTTCTTAAATACTTTAATTTAATTATATATATATATATTTTTTTTTTTTTTTGTCTATTGTTTATAGCAAGAAAATGATGAAATCACACAATTTCTTTGTTTCAAACTGTTTTCAGACATTTCTCCAAATTCTTGTAACAGGGTTGCAAAAATGGCAACAACCTGACCTCCTGAAGTGGACAAACATTTGCTGAAGGTTTGCAACTTTTAAAACTTAAAATTTATTGGGGAAAAAAAAAAAAACTACCAGCCCTTTTTTGAACTATACTAGTGAAAAAATGCCTTATCTGAACCATGTTAATAAAACATCACATTGAGTAATAGTGAGAGCAGCTTCTAAAATACGATAGATAGATAGATAGATAGATAGACAGACAGACCCCAAGGAAAACTCTACTTCTAAAAAAGCTCCACTTTAAAACACAAACATTTTTCGGGGGTTGTTTGCACAGTTTTCAAGGTAAGCCAGAAGTGTTTCTCTGAACTTTTCCCCAACCTGTGCTTTCCCCAAGCTGAGTGGCCGGTCTCCCTTTAAACCAGCGGACTGAAACATCAGAAAAGCTCATTAAAGCTGCATCGCATGAGAGCCGGGGGACCTCTCACGACATCACCTGCCGCAGTCAGCCAGTCAAATTAAGAGCCACTGCACTGGGCCAGCAAATACTTTGACCCTAATTAAAAAAGATGGATTTTCTCTGTTTCAAGTATTAATTAGGTAAACAAATGCATTATAGTAGATTTACATCTGTAATTTAGCTCAGACTCTGCAAACGGCACTGAAGATTTAATGTGTCTGGCTAGACAAAAGGCTGCTTAAAAGTTTAAGCCATAAGCAGCTCTTGCAGTCATCTGGAAACCATCGAGGGACAGATAGCACCTATAAAAGCGGTTCAGCAGCAGAACGTCCCTGAACCTCCAAGTCTACCATAATAGTCCCGGCCTATAGGTGATAAATAGCTTTTCCACTGAGCAGACCCCTAAAACCTGCTGGTCTCAAACTAGGAACAGATAACGTCAGACGTCCATTATTGAGATCAGGAGAAGTTCTCAAAACAACAACTCAGTCTGGCAAGACTGACGGAAAACTAAACTAAATCACAAAATCATTACATTTTTTTCTACACTGGAAACGGTTGATGCAACTGTGAAGCACGTTCAAATGATGCTCAAATGAAACAATTTTATTTGCAATCATTTTTAAATTGATTGCAATCAATTTAATTAACTTCCAACAGCTGCATCAAAAGCAGCTTGTGGTGGCAAAACAGAGAATTACATTTTTTGGGGGGGGCAATGTTAAATATGTTATCAAAACAAAGATGTGTACATTAATTTTGTAATTAATTAATTCTTATAAATGTAAGCAATACAATTTGATTGTTTTGCTGTTTTTGATGCTAAAGTCAAAAGCCATAACAAATAAGTTTATGGTCAGCAAGATATTTTAAATTAATTCTTTTATTCAGCATAAATGCATTGAATTAATCAAAAGTGACAGTACAGACTTTTTCATTATTGCAAAAAAAGTTGTATTTCAAATAAATGCTGTTCTTTTGAACTTTCTATTCATCAAAGAATCCTGAAAAATAAATCTGTTTCCACACACACACACTAAAATAGCACAATTGTTTTTAATTGTGATAATAATAATGGATAAATATTGCTTAAGTACCAAATCAGCATATCAGAATGATTTCTGAAGGATCATGTGACACTGCAGACTGGAGTAATGGTTGCTGAAAACTCACAAGCAGCAATTACATTTTAAAATATATATTAGAATATTAGATTATATCATATAATAGAATATTTGTTTTAAATACAGGTACATCCATACATTCTCCAAAGCACTAATTCTCTGAAGGGTCGCAGGAGGGCTGTAGCCTATCCAAGCATCTCGGCCCAGAAACACCCTGGACTGATGGCCAGTCCATCACAGGACAGCTATTTTGAATATTTCACAATATTACAGTTTTTATTATATTTTTAATCTAATAAATGCAGCCTTGGTCAGTATAAGAGACGTCTATCAAAAACATTAAAAAAAAAAAAAAAAATCATCTATATGTAATAAATCTTAGACATAACACACACACGTGCACGCACACACACACACACACGCACACAAACCAAAAGAGAAATTAAAATGGCTAGAGCTTGGTAATGAGGTGTCTGTCTAAACGCGTGGCACATCTCTGCATTGACAGTTTCCTGTGTAAACAGATTTCTTGATTATAATGACAGCAATCTAGTTTTGTTTTGCATTTACATCAGAGTTGTTGTTGTCTGCTGAGAACTCTATGTCATGCTTGAATTTTAAAATTTTTGTTATCCTGACCTACGGAACCATTTCGATTGCACTTGAACCATTTTGAGAAAATGAGAACCAGCACCATTTCTGTGGAAAGGAGCTAATAGAGGTTCCCAGAGCGCTTTCTTTCACAAGCCCAAGGAAAAGAACTCACTGGAGCGTTCGGGGCGATTGAGTTTCTCCTGCGTGATGCTGCTACTTTCATCTTCTCCATCAGCGTCGGAACCGGAGCTGCTGTCGCTGCAGCTGGCCGAAGAGTCTTCAGGGTCTCTGTGCCCTCTGGGTGTCGGGCTGCTCTCAGGCATGGATGACAGGACCTACAGGCAAACAATCACACAAACACATCCGCAGGGAGAGATGATGAGAGAAGATCCTAGAAAAATGTCAGTTCTGCAGCTTTCAGCCCGAGTCCAATTAACGCTTGCCACTAATGGAAGAATGGAAGGGCGGCAGTGATGCATGCCTAGCGAACCCTGTCTTGATTTTCTTGAAGTCTTCATTAATGTCACAGCAGAAACATGTTCATTTGGTCTGAAACACATACACTGTATGTCAGGGGAACTAATCTATTATGTCCTTCAAGAAGTATTGAACAACGAATTGAATAACTGTCCAACACTTGGGATACACTGACTATTAGCCTCCTGAATGCACTAATTTCACCTTTTCAACTCCAATTTGGCTCAAAGGTCTGTCTAAATTAACACTTAGAATGTAATCTCCAACAGAGTTTTGAAAGAATTCAGAAAGATCCTGTTCTCCTTGTCATTTTTAAGAGGAACTGCTTGCGACTATTTAAATTGCTTAATTTCTGTCTTGTCAGATTATTCCAGATGGCCCTGTAATGGGACCTATTAGAGTGTTCCAATCTATCAGAGCAGATACAGCAAAAATGAAACCTACATTCTGCTAAGTCAAAAGTAAAACAATTAATATAATGTCATGTGTTTGTAACTGTTTGTAACATCTCTACGAGGGAATCTCATGAAAACTGTCGAAAGCATTCTTGGGTCATATATCAACCCAAACTAAAACAACAAAAACAACAACAAAGGAATTTTGCATTGTGACATTTTCGATAATCAGGTTCTAAAAGTAATAATCCCATACATTTTCTCCGGGGATACACAGAATAAAACTGTAAAGCAGTGGTCTCAAACTGCTGGCCCACGGGCCTCCCTCCCTGAAACTGATCTCAAAAATAAAACATAATCTGGCCCACTAAATTATTATTATTATTCTCTAGTTGCATCATACCATATTCCATATGCAAAGAAAAAGTCGCCGTTCTAAGGGGCCGTTCACATATCGCCTCACATAAGTGGCCGCGCCTTCTTTCCAAAGTGATTTCGCTCCCGTGGCGTCTGTCATTGCTATGCAACCATGAACTGCACTCTCCACGAGGACGAGGAAGTTTCAGCAAAAGAAAAATGTTCTAGTCCTTGCATTAGCTTTACTACTAGATATATTTATGGAGATGAGAAATAAAAACCAGCTTGGATCAGCTGTTTGGTTGAGCTTTCGATGTTGTTGCAGAAAGGCTGAAGCTGATCAGTTGGTCCTTGTCACATGACCTGCGGTTCGCTTGCTGCATTCTGAAAAGTCAAGATGTTTTTATTTCGCCACGGCATAGGCACGCCTGGAAAAACGAGCGTGCCGCACCGCATACATGTCGCTTCTATTATGAGCGCGCTTGCCTAAATTACAGTAAAAGCACGCGCAAGTCACGAGCGTCGATTTAAACCACCAAAACGCGTCCGATGCTCAAACGGCTTCTTGGACAAATGTGGCTCATCTGTGTAAGCAGAAGCGCTGCCAGGTGTTTGGCAAGAAATAGAATAGTATACAAATGTATTCAGGAATTGCATTTGTTCAGTACAAAATGTTATGATTTTTATGTTATTTAAGCTAAAATAAAGTAAGGGAAACTGTTAAAAACTAATACTTTACATAACAATGATAAACACTGCTGTTTACATTTTTTGTTAAGTATGGCAAAAATATTTTCGTAATGAAATCTGAAGTAAATGAGAAATAATGCAAAGGAAAGTACATTTTTAGAAATTGTGCGCTTTCTTGTGCTTGAATGATAAAATGGCCCTCCTATGAGGTGTCAATCACAGCAACGGCCCCCAGCCAATTTGAGTTTGAGACCCCTGCTGTAAAGAAAACTTTCAAGACAGACCCATCATGAGCTCTGAGATTAGATTATACAAATTCAAAAGCAGTAACTACTCGTTTTGTGAAGTTATGAATTGGTTGCTTAAGACTATGATCTGTCCGGTGACAGACAGTGCTCCACTGCATTCAGATTAAGAGAAAATTGGGCACGAAAAATGATATATAAACACTAAATTTTCAGTTCCCATGTTGGTGTAGTTATTGCCTATGTCGGGCAGTACATTTTTGTAAAAGTCAGTGTGATTTCACCAATTAGAGAACCATGAGAGTAATAAGAACTGTGGTAAATGAGATCAGCAGCGACCACCGATTCCCATGAATCATTGCAAATGACGTAATCAAATTAGTCTCCCAATGTTATCAAACTACTTATATTTTACAATAAACTAAGTACCTTCTTCATTGTACTTCTTTTCATAATTCATGCCATTTTGCATTTAATTATGTCATACATAATCATGATATATATATATATATATATATATATATATATATATATATATATATATATATATATGTGTTGGCAAATGTAATTGCTTTAAGTTTCTTTAGATTGAAAAAGTGAGTTTATTTACATACATTTGTGACTACATACCTTAGGTCCTTTTTGTTTAGAGGTTTTTCCCATCAGTTTCTCATCATCCAGTTCACACTGCTCCAGGAGGTCTAGGATATCTTCCTCCTGCAGAACAAGTCACAAACTAATGCACAAGATCATCTTTGTTTTTCACATATAAACTTTTCTTGTCTCTACGCACCTCACAAGTGATTTTACTGAATGTCAGAAGAAAATAAGAGAAGTCCAAGTTCCTCAAATACGTGGTTTGAAGAACTGCTTTGATTGTTTTAATACTCTGAAACATTCCCTGAAGTAACTGTATATTACTATAGGCCCTATTATACACCCGGTGCAATGGCGCCGCAAGTGTTTTTGCTAGTTTCAGCCTGACACAGTTATCATTTTCATGTCCTGCGCCACGTTGTTTAAATAGCAAATGCATTTGCGCTGGTCTGAAAACAAGATGTGTTCAGGCACATTGTTGGCACGTTGCTATTTTGAGACAACTGAAAATGACTACGCCGTTGACCAGCAAAACCTAGTCTATAGTCAAAGGCGCAATATTTGTTTTGTTATTTAAAGGGTGCGTTAGTAATATGCGCCTATAGGCGGGTGCACAACGCGTGTACACTCTGCTTATTACACACACAGGGACGCGCAGCAGCACACAAACAAATGTCAATGCCAAATATTAAAAATAAAATGATTACAATGTAAAAGATTATTATTGTGTGCATAAAGATAAAAATGCTTTGGTGGAATCCGGCTTTTCCTGTAGATGGATCCGTTTCCTCGCTAGAGAAGTGTTCATTTTTTGAGACTCTGATTGGTTTATTGCACATTACGCCCAAAACACACCCATTACTCATTAAGAGAATACAGACAACCCTTTTAGACCATGCGCCGGGAGCATCGACCATTTTTTCCGTCCTCAAACTAGCAAAAGTGGATTTGGACACACCCTAAGCGCACTTGCGCCGTGCGCTTTAGGCCATGCGCTTAGATTGTTAAAATAGAGCCCTATGTGTTGATATACTGGTAATTATTTTTAACAATCCAAATCAATCAGTTTGCATTTTAATCATATATTGATCATTTTTAACTAGATATTTACTGTAAAATTTATATTTTTAAATCAAATACTTTAGATGAAATAACGGATGCTCTGACTGACCCTTCTGAAGCGATACTATATTAAATACATAAACATCAAGATTAAATATCACCAAAAGGCTTGAAAACAATCAAAATATAACTGTTTTGGATATATCACATGCCAACTCATATTATTAGTGTGAAATCAGCAAAAAATAAAATAAAATAAATACAACAAAACGTAATTTCAGTGAGGCCTCTTCATTCCAAAATATTTTAAACCCATTATTATCTTGTCCAAACTATAAGTAATCAAACTGAGTAATTTATCAAAACAGAACTTTGCATGACACCTAAACAATTTCTTGGCATAAATCAAAGCCATGTGTTTAACCCGAGTTCAGGAATCCATCTGGAATCATTCCTTCATTCCTTCTGGACTTCATATTCCTTCTTACAAGTCACTGTATCTGAACCACACTTTGAGTTTAACACATCATAATCTATGCAGCATTTCTTCTTGTCATTTCTTTCAAATAAAGCACTCTGTTGTTGACTTTGAAGTATAGGTTCACTGCAACTGCTGAGTTCACATGAGAAAAGACTGTAAAATTACAGTTCCCTGGTATTACCAATCACACATTACTAAATCCCGACTAAAACGACCAATTCATTTTCCATTATATTTTATTAATTAAAACCAATGATACAGGCAAACAACACCAGTTAATTTAAAACACTGTAAAACTCATTATCAGTATGATTCAGTATGATTAATAATACTGATTCCAATGATAGTGTAACCTTTTTCATAAAAAAGTTCCAATAATTCCAGCGGTATTTAAAATGATGTATTCCTCTTCCACAACAGTTGCACATTCACACTGTCTGTTCCTGGAGCTGCTTGCAGATCCCGTGATGACACCCTGGAGTTCTTTTAAGTCATCCTGAAACATCTTGCACTCTGCTCTTGGGATGAATGGTGTGACAGACCAGCCTGGACAGATTGCCAGTGGTCTGAAACCATTATTTGTAGATTACCTACAATAGTGGACTTAAAATATCTTGGAAATGGCTTTAAATCCCTTCCAAGGCTCATAAGCCTCTACGACATTGCTTCTGGGGGGGTTGGTTAGGGGATCAGGCAGTTCTTTTGATATTGGCATGACGTACTCCAATGCGTACTCCAGTTTATTGAGGTTTATATAAGGTTAGCTTTCCTATTTGATGATCTAATTAGCACTTTATTCTAACTAATTGGTGCATTTAATTAGGTACTTGATGTAATCATAAATTCCAAGTATCATTTGATAAATATATTTTCTTTTATCTATTAATTATCTGATTTCCCTATTATGTAATACCTCTTATGTAACATTTTTTTTTCAACTTTAATAGAGACCTTTTTTGCCCTTTTTCTTCATTACTAACTCAAGATGATTATACCACCTTGACAATTTTAATTTATAAAAAAATAATAATAATAATAATAATAATATTCAGAAACATGTAAATAGAAGAGGGGTTTTTAATTTAAAGTCATTATTATTTACATTTTTATTTAATAACATCAAAAATAACTTCTAAAATTCAGTGTATAAAAATATTTTTAATTTTACATGGGAGATATTATTAGGCTTCAAATCCCAAACTAAATTTTACTCTAAAAACAGCCTTAGTGCCTGTCAACTGGTTCATACAAATAAATGCAGTAAGTCCAAACAAAACAAGATTGGATAATGACAGAAGTTCAGATGAGAAAAGGGCAAGCGTGCAGTTGTATAAACAAACAATAAATGTATTTTGGTGAGGATTGAATCATCACAGTCTCAACAATTTGATCAATAATGTTCTGAATCTTCTGAAAGTTTTTTTCTTTTCATTTTGTGTGTGTGTGTTTCATGGACTCTGATGTTTCTCCATTACAAATGTTGCATGCTTTTCAAGCAGAAACATTATCCCAGCAGTAACTCAATAAGCCAGGCATTGATCTGTTGTTCTGTTTCAGATGGAGAAAGATTTTAAGTGTATTAAACTCGGTTCTTTTGCTCATCACCGCCTTGTTCTCTAAATTCAGAGTAAGACTTATTGTTCAGGCAAGTAGGTGAAGAGAAAAAAGGCCACAATACTCTGATTGCAGGTGATCTGTCAATATTTGCCAGTGTTGCTACCATTAGATATGAAATTGTTTTTTGTTACCTTGATTTGGGTTGATTTTGGGTAAAATATTGAGGGTAAATAAAATGAATAAAACATTTTCTGATCGTATGTATTCATTAAGTGAAGAATGATATTATTTTAACATTTTAATATTAATATTATTTTGATAAATTAAAAATATATTAGGATTATAATATAAAAAGCTCCCTTGGAAGTTTGCTAAGGCCCCCTGGTTGAGAACTAATAATAAATAAATGATTAAAAGTACAGTTTACACAAAAAATAAAATTCTGTCATCATTTACTCACCCTCATGTTGTTTCTACCCCATAAGACTTCAGTTCATCTTCAGAACACAAACATTTGTTCAATATCATTTCATAATTTTTGTCAATGAAAGTCCACGCAACCAAAATGCATCAGAAAGAACAAAAAGACATTGAAATGTAATGCATTTGAATGGAACGGTTTAATCCAACCTCACTGATGACAGAATTTTCATTTTATCATGAACTATGCATTTATCTTATGACCTACAATATCTTTAGACATTATACTACTAGAATTAATCATAATGTTATATTGGATATGTCTGTAAACATGACAATCCCTGATATCTAGATCATTTTATTAACAAAAGTAGTATAATATTTGTGACAAGCAGGACGAGGCAGTGGCGTGATTGCTGAAGAGCGTCACCCGCTCTTGGCACCGGTGTTGTATCTCTCACGGAGGAGCTCCGGAAGCATAAAAGGAGGAGCGCCGACAGTGAAGGACGAGAGAGAGGACCAGGCCTGGATTTTAGGTTATGTTTTATTATGTTTGTGTGGCAAATGTAAATGTTTGTATGCATTTCACTTTCGTTTTGTTGTTTGTTTATTTTATATATTAAAGTCTGTTAAACGTTCTTCCCGTATCTACTGTGTTACAATATTAAATTTCTAATAATTTTTAGTGACATCATTTAGATTTTCATTACCATTTTCCACCCTCTCTGTGATCCTTAAATTGACTTTTTTTTTTTGCTGCTGTGCTTCTAAGTTGTAAATGCTTCTTTGCACGTGAAATGAGAAGCAATGCTTTGCTGCGAGCTGTGAACTGTAAGCTTGCTTTCGGGTCCAGTATAGTTTGTGCTGCCCTTGCTGCCTGCTGCATCTTTTTGCACCGGCTGCATTACATTGTGAAGCTAAAAACAATTCTGAAATGTGCCTTTTATAACATTAAAACCAGGCTGAATTACTCAGGATTATTAAAAATAAGAATATACAGGGCGACAAGAGCAAGAACTTCCCCACAGTTCACTCTTGTTAATAGTTCTTGTAGCGTTTAGGAATAATAAGCATAGCATTTATCCTGCTTTCTCCTTTCAGTGAACAGTTCTTAAAATAACTTCTTTTTTTTCCTTAGTGTGAAGAATATTTTTTTAATAATCTAATCTAATTTGTTGACATGTAAATTTGACCAGTTATTGTAATCCAGTGATTCTGGAACAAGCCACTTTTGTAGCAACAGTAAAAACAGAGTAAACAGTAATGTAATTACTGTTTAGACAGAGTGAGTACATTAGTAAAGTATTCCCATGAAAAAAATACTAGTAATTAGTAATACTAATGACTTATTTTGAGCAACATCCCCAACTCTCTGTGAATTTGTGAGGAATAGACAGGCCCTAGACTAATGATAAATGCTCAGAGTTGCTGAAAGACTGAAGCTATAACAATACATAAACACACTGACAGACAAGAAGGTCAGAGACCACATGGCAGTGGCACAAACTCGGGCTCTTGAATCTTGCCCAAATAAGCCAGACACTAGCTCCATAGGAAACGGCTCACACACTCCCCTGCCACATCAACGACTCAAAACTACAACCTGCCTAACAACCATCTCCATTCAAACTCATCCCAAAGCCAGATTTCAGATTCCATCGATGTGTGCTATGAGTATGGAACCCTTCCAACAATATGCCACATTCATATGCATGTGTACAAAAATCCGGCCTTGAAAATCCCTGTAAAATGAACATCCAGAGGTTTCAGAGAGGTTGTGCAGCACAATAATGAAGTCCATCTGAATAGAAAATTTGAGAGCAGAGGCTTTCATAAAAAAAAAAAAAAAAAAAAAAAAAATGCTCAGAAATGCAGTGGGAAAATTTGTATATAAGGCTAATAAAGGTTTTAAAACATTGCTTAACAATTACATTTTTTTATTTTATTATTATTAAAAAAGAAAAAAAAAAACACAACAACAAACAGTCATGATAGTTTCCAAGCCCTTGCGGTTTAAATGAACTGCTTCGATTTTGAACACTTGTGAGACATTTTTGTAGCAATCAACAAGATAATATTAGAATATTTGGTAACACTTTACAATAAGGTTCATTTGTTAACATGTATTAACTAACATGAACTAACTATGAGCAATACATTTGTTACTGTATTTGTTAACGTTAGTTAATAAAAATACAGCTGTCCATTTTTTGTTCATGTTAGTTCACAGTGCATTAACTAATGTTAACAAATACTTGATTTTAATAATGTATTAGTAAATGTTGAAATTAACATTAACAAGGATTAATAAATGCTGTAGAATTGCAGTTCATTATTAGTTCATGTTAACTAATGTTAACTAATGAACCTTATTGTAAAGTGTTACTTGATATTTATTACCATAATTTCACAAAATAATGTATTTAGTCAAATGCTGCCATTCATGCTTAGATCAGTTTTTTTTTTTAATTTTTTAGATTAAATCATTAATGATGTCAACCTAATTGAGATCCTTACTGAATCCTCGTTCTCATTCTATCCTCTGAATCAACTCCAACATCATATCTTACAATCGTAACGGACTTTATACTTTATAAATGACTTTATATTTCACAACTGTATTTTTATATACCGCAGTTGCAATTTCTCTAAAAAATTTTTTACAGCTGCATATTTCTATTTCTACTTTATATTTCACAACTATGACTATTTCTTATTTTAAATTATATGTCATGATTAGCTTTTTTTATTTTTATTTTTACTCTGAAGCTTCTGTGGATGTTTGCTTGTAATTTGCTGTATTTTTTTTTTTTTGTAGCTTGTAGTGTCGCCAAATACTTTTTCACGCAAAAGCTAGCTTCATTATAGCTAAACTACTTTAAATCATGAATAGCTGGTAGTTTTAGAAGCAACAGTTTTAAAATAGCTTTGCCAACACTGTCTATAGATTGGTCTCTAGATTATGCATGGCTCAGTCAATGGCTCTGTTTTATTATGTGCCAGGCAAAAAAAAAAAAAAAAAAAATTTCAAATCAAATCAAATCTCATCGCTTAGAAAAGTAATAGCACACCTCTCCTCAACTTAGCCACATGATTTGAGGTATCATTCATGTCTGTAGCACAATGGATTGTTTAAATCCCTAACCCTTTGAATGAGCAATAGTAATACTGATGGTTGCCTTGAAACGGCAATAATGAAAAACAGATGGCCACAAAAAGAGTTAGGACGTAAAATACTCTTCCACATATCTCATTTTAAATGCAAAAGGCCAAGTAGTAGGAAGTAGTTGTAGGGAGGAAGAGAAAGAGGGGAAAAGAGCAAAAGATTTTTGAGTTGCGTCTCAGGTACATGCCTTCATTCGTTTCAGTGGATTATTCATTTCCTTTTGAAGTGAAGCTGCTCGCCCAGCGAGGAATGTCTGAAAGGCAGCTGAAAGGAGACTCTCATATTTCTCCAAGAGCAGCTTGTCATCTGGGGGGTAAATACGCCTGTACAGAGAGAGGGAGAGGGAGAGAAAGAGTTTTATCTGATTATCTGATTTAGCGGCCTGGTCTGCCTGCTTTTCTAATCACTTAAACAAACCTCAATCGCTCTTTTCACACATGCATTTGTCCATTAATGCTGTGTATATACTAATGATTAATAAACTTGTCTTTATATTAGACGTTAAGACTAAACAAAAGCCAGAGACGTGTAAACTTTTGTCTATATCTGTGTGATGGATCTTCAGATCAGTGCCATATTGGGGTGTGTATATAATCAAAACCAGCCACTGGCTTTGCTTCAGGACCCAGATTTTACATTAGACATCAGATGGCGACACATTATAGTGCCAAAATTGTGCAAAAAAACCTAAAACCTTGAAATTTTTTAATATTACTGGTAAAACTGTACATTAAGTACGCATAGTTAACATTAGTTAATGCACTATTTATTAATGCAGTATTTATTAATCTTTTTTAATGTTAGTTAATAAAAATACATGTTTATTTTTGGTTCATATAAATAAATGCATTTTCATTGTTAGTTCATATTAACTAATGTATTTATCTAATGAAACCTTATTGTAAAGTGTTACCATATCACCATGAAATAGACCAAATTAATAGAAATTAGAAAACAATTTCAATTCTGTGTAAACATAAACAACATCATAAGTGTGATTTTCCAGTTTAAATGGAACAAACAACAAGCTAAACATTGTATTCGCTAGTTAACCAGTCACAAACTTGAGTTTGATTGGACAGCCTTTGATGTCAGCCACAAAATATATGGGTGGTGTTTTCCCTCTCTTTTAAATGTAGATAATGCAAGGCATAACGTAGAGACCATAAGATGATGTTATACCATGTTAAATAAATGTTCACAACATGATTATATCATTAGTTGATTTTTTCATTTGCATTTGCATTTAGGAGCATTGTACTCCCTTTTTTTTAAAAACAGACTGACCCACCATTTGAGAACCACTGATCAAAATAATGGGCGCCTTAATCTAAATAAACAGTGAAGGTCGAGTGTGCGACACGTTTTACCTCCCATATTTCCACATTTCCGTCTAATAAACTAACACTCTTGGCGTGTGACATTTAAAACGGCTCTTTTGGATTCCGGCTTCAATGTAATCAAAAGCTCAAGTAATGTAAATGTTCAGATCAGACGATAAACCGCCCCAAATCCATTAAGAGCTACAAGCACGATGGACAAACTTATGTGGGAGAAGTAATCTAGTAAGAGTAAGTGGGCTTAGTCTTCAGCATATGGCATGCTGAAATCTGGGTCTGACCCACAAACCTCAAACACTTTTTTTCATGTTTCAGCATCTTTTGGGGTGTTTTTATTTAGAGTTGAACAGAACAGCAGTTACGTGCATAAACATAAAATGACCTATTTAGAAAAAGGAATTTGTTTCGTATTCTTCCTCTGAGGCTCTGACGTGGAGGCTCCGTATTAAAGAGCGATTTGTTGCAATTACGAAGTGACTCATTGTATGAAAAATGCAGCATATGCTAAATGGTGCAGTTTCACTATGAATAAGCCACCCTACCTCTACAGTAAATACAAAGGATTAGTTGAGATGCATGTGTAATGAGGTCAGGTTAATCAAATCTTAATGGTAGGTCTTCGTTAGACAGATTCTGGTGTCTGAGTTTGAATGTAACAAATGACTACAGTAATAAAATGCAAGAAGCATGTGGCTGCTGAGGAAATTGGCTTCTTTACAAAACATTAGTAGTCATTAAAGGAGCGACTTGGAGTTGTTTTATGTTCTGCAGTAAGCAATATCCTTGTGTGACAAGAATATATAAAATACTGACAACTTTTGTTCCGTCTACACCAGGCCTCTCAAACTTATGGAAGCTTGTTTCCGCAACTTAATAATAAAAAAAAGGTAATTACCACTTTTTTATCTCACAAGTCTGACTTTTTTCCAGAACTGCGTGATATAAACTGGCAATTGTGAGTTATAAAGTCTGAATTGCGAGATATAAATAAATTAATTCACAAATACAAATCAATTTCAAAGATAATTGCGACTTTTTATCTCACAATTCTGACCTTTTTTCTCAGAATTGCATGATATAAACTCACAATTACGTGATATAAACTCGAAATTCTTTTTCCACCTTAGAACTGGACTTTATAACTCACAATTGTAAGTTTATATCTCGCAATTCTGAGAAAAAAGGTCAGAATTGTGAGATAAAAAGTCGCAATTATCTTTTAAGTAGTGCTGTCAAAATTAGCGCCTTAACGCATGCAATTATATTTATCAGTTTAACACGTTAAAAATATTTAATGCAATTAACGCAGCATTGTTTTTTTCCATCATAATTTGGCTAGCGTTACATTTTATAATCAAGCTCTTATTCACGCATATGCTTTTAAACCATTTAAGCGCCAAACGAGAATGCGCTGTCTGTGACTCGTGTGCAAAGAAAGAAGCGCACCAGTATAGAGTTCTCTTTCGAGCTTGAACAAACAATAACATAGATAATTATTCCAAAATGCCCATTTAGTCAAGTATCCTCATAAGAGCAGTCTTAAATTAGTTAAATAACATCTTAAATGAAAGAGATTTGAGAAAATGAGATGCATGTCAGATCCGGCAGTGGCAGGTCTTAAAGTCACAGCAGCCTAATAAACCAGTTACTGTGATGTCTGTCATTAACGTTAATAACACAGAAAAGTATAGCTTTAATAAGGATTAATCTATATTTTATTTATAATTTATGCAGTGAAGAATGTAAAGTGTTTGATAACTTTATTCTATTTCTGTATATTTCCTACCTGTCTAACAGTAAGTAAATATGGGTAAATATGACATTTATTATAATGGATTTATGTGAAGATTGTTTTAAGTTCACTCATTAAAAGTTATTTTTTTTAAAGCCTAATAAATGTTGAAATTGATAGCTTTCAGTTCCCTTTCAGTCGGTCACGTTTGACGTACATCAGAACTGATCGACGAATCTGGGATCACTTTGAAAGACCAATCTACTTCGAGTGTAAACTAAACAAGCTAATGGACACTGGCATGCAAACTTTGCATCAGACGCTCCGCCCCGCTGTGCGGGTATAAATAATTTCCCCCACTCCTCTATCACATCACAAGCATGCTGAGACTGCGTGGGTGGGTGGTTTATATACTCACATGAGAGCATGAAAATCACCTTTCCCACCCCCGTGCCTTTTTCCCCGGATGTGCATGGAAAACTTTTCAGTATGGAGCAATATCGGTGCCAAAATATGGAACATAAAAAAATCTGCATAAAAAGTTTTTCCTCTCTTACTACGCTTGGCAGGCTGCTTGTTCCCTGCATGCGTTGGCCACCCTGCAAAGTAAAAAAAAAAAAAAACTATGGAAGGCCAAAGCACTCAATGTACGAGCGTAGTTCTGAGCTGGGGTTAAGTTGCGCACAGTGACTAACCGTGACTAATGTCACAGCGCAGGCCCTCGGCCAGACAATGTCCATCTTAGTGGTCCAGAAGCACCCTGGCTAAACCTTGGAGAGTTGTGAGACATTGCCAAAGTACGCTTTCTCAATGCTCCCATCTCACGAGGTGGCCTTTTTCAGAGACACAGTCAAGGATTGTGCCCAGCAGTTCTCGGCAGTCTAGTAGCAGGCTGAGGTAGTCAAGATCTTGCCTCGCTACTCTTGTCCCCTTGTTCACAAGAAGGTGAGGATGACAGCGTGTGATGCAATGTCTCACCGTTGTCGTTCCCCTTCAATCACCAGCAGTGTGCGGTTTGAGAACATGACCAAACCTTCTCACGCACCCTCTGTCCAATCATAGAGCCAGGTCAGTGTCGCACCGCTCACTTAGGCGGGGGCCACCCCAGTGCCTTTCGAGTTGGGTCCCTGCCCTCCACCTCGCTGCCCCACTGCAGGAGCCTGCTAGCGTTCCCCAGCCTGCCCCACTGGTTCATTCGGACATCAGACTTGGCTACGTGATTCAGTTCGCCTGGTGCTCTTCCAAGTTCCAGTTCTACGAGGCGTTGAAATTGAACCTATTCGTTGAATGGTGCTTTTCCCACCAGGAAGACCCCTGAAGATGTCCAGAAGTCATGCTTTCCTTCCCGCAAGAGGGGTTGGAGCAAAGGATGTCTCCCTCCACCCTGAAGGTGTATGTTGCCGCAATAGTTATACATCATGATGCAGTCAAAGGTGAGTCTATAGGAAAGTATGACCTAATCATCAGGTTCCTCAGAGGTGCGAGAAGGTTAAATCCTCCTCATCCTACCTCGGTACCCTCTTGGGACTTGTCTCTGGTGCTCACGGCATAGGTCTCCCTTTGAACCTTTGCAGTCAGCTGAGTTTAAGTATGTCATTGAAGACAGTATTCCTGACTGCATTAGCTTCCATCAAGAGAGTAGGGTACCTGCAAGCATTTTTGGTCAACAAACCATGCCTAGAATTCGAACCAGCCAACTCTCATGTTGTCCTGAGACAGCCTGCATATGTGCCCAAGGTTCCTACCACTCCCTTCAGGGACCAGGTGGTGAACCTGCATGCGGTGCCCTTAGAGGAGGCAGACCCAGGCCTGGCTTTTGTCTGTCCCGTACGCACTCTGTGGTTATATGTGGACAGAACGCAAAGCTAAGGACCTCAGGACCAGTTCTTCGTCGGTTACGGAGGCCAGCAGAAGGGAAAAGCTGTCTCCAAGTAGAGGTTAACCCCCTGAATAGTGGATGCTATTGTCTTGACGTGCCAATCCCAAGACGTGCCTTGCCCATTCAGGTTGCAAGCACACTCAATTAGAAGTGTTGCTTCCTCCTGGGTGCTGGCTCAAGGCGCCTCGCTGACAGATATGTATAGAGCTATGGGCTGGGCGTTCGCTAGATTCTATAGCCTTTGTGTAGAGCTGGTATCTTCCTGTATACTCGCCCTGAGTGGCCAGTAGCGCAAGGGGCCCACTCTAAGTGTGGGGTTGCAATGCTACTCCTGCCCGCTGGGCCGGATACATGCGTCTATTTGCTCCAGTAGAGTTCCCCAAAAATGGCTACAGTTCCTCTGTCACCCCCGGCAGTCTGGAGTGTCTGAAGCCAGGCCTATACTTAATTTGTGGAACCTGTGTTAGGCTGGGTGTCCATATGTAGTGATCCCTGCGGCGATCCCATATGTGTATTCTTCCATGTATTCTTTCCCTCGACAGAGCCCACTCTGTCATCTCTGATGTTGTTCTTTCCCCCTAGAACTAGGCTGGAACCACCCCATAGACTTCCATATGTTGTACTACCCTGCTTGGCTAGTTCATATGTGTAACTTCCACATTTCACCTCCCTACGAGCAGGATGTGGCTTCCGCATAGGGCTGGGCGATACAGCTTAAAAATGTATCACGATATAATGTTTCATATTGTTCGTATCGATAAATGTTGAAAAAAAAAATGTATAAACTATTTTCAAAAAAAGGACAGTAGAAAAAAAAGCTTGAATTTGAACCAATGCATTTTTATTTAAGGCAAACAACAGATAATTTTAAAATGTAAACAAATCTTTCTTATATTTTATATGAAGATCAAATAAATAAGTGTTAAAGAAACTTAGAGCTGCACAATTCTAGATAAACTGAGAAACTTTTTTGTTTGTTTCAAACCAAGATCACAATTCTGAATGTCAACTAAACAAAATAACATGTAATTTATTATTCTGACAAACTATTAATTGCTGCAGTCTATTTTTTAAATATATATATATATATATATATATATATATATATATATATTTATATATATACACATACATACACACACATACATAGGTGCTGGTCATATAATTAGAATATCATCATCAAAAAGTTGATTTATTTCACTAATTCCACTCAAAAAGTGGAAAACTTGTATATTATATTCATTTATTACACACAGACTGATATATTTCAAAAGTTTATTTCTTTTAATTTTGATGATTATAACTGAAAACTAAGGAAAATCCCAAATTCAGAATATTACTTAAGACGAATACAAAGAAAGGATTTTTAGAAATCTTGGCCAACTTAAAAGTATGAACATGTACAGCACTCAATACTTAGTTGGGGCTCCTTTTGCCTGAATTACTGCAGCAATGCGGCGTGGCATGGAGTCGGATCAGTCTGTGGCACTGCTCAGGTGTTATAAGAGCCCAGGTTGTTCTGATAGTGGCCTTCAGCTCTTCTGCATTGTTGGGTCTGGCATATCGCATCTTCCTCTTCACAATACCCATAGATTTTTGGGGTTAAGGGGTTAAGGTCAGAAGAGTTTGCTGGCCAATTAAAAACAGGGATACCATGGTCCTTAAACCAGGTAATGGTAGCTTTGGCACTGTGTGCAGGTGCCAAGTCCTGTTGGAAAATGAAATCTGCATCTCCATAAAGTTGGTCAGCAGCAGGAAGCATGAAGTGCTCATCTCCATAAAGTTGGTCAGCAGCAGGAAGCATGAAGTGCTCTAAAACTTCCTGGTATATGGCTGCGTTGACCTTGGACCTCCGAAAACACAATAGACCAACACAAGCAGATGACATGGCACCCCAAACCATCACTGACTGTGGAAACTTTACACTGGACCTCAAGCAACGTGGATTGTGTGCCTCTCCTTTCTTCCACCAGACTCTGGGACCCTGATTTCCAAAAGAAATGCAAAATTTACTTTCATCAGAGAACATAACTTTGGACCACTCAGCAGCAGCCCAGTCCTTTTTGTCTTTAGCCCAAGTGAGATGCTTCCGACGCTGTCTGTTGTTCAAGAGTTCAAGGAATGTGACAGCTGAAACCCATGTCTTGCGTACGTCTGTGCGTAGTGGTTCTTGAAGCACTGACTCCAGCTGCAGCCCACTTTTTGTGAATCTCCCCCACATTTTTTAATGGGTTTGTTTCACAATCCTCTCCAGGGTGCGGTTATCCCTACTGCTTGTACACTTTTTTCAACCACATCTTTTCCTTCCCTTCGCCTCTCTATTAATGTGCTTGGACACAGAGCTCTGTGAACAGCCAGCCTCTTTTGCAATGACCTTTTGTGTCTTGCCCTCCTTGTGCAAGGTGTCAATGGTCGTCTTTTGGACAGCAGTCTTCCCCATGATTGTGTAACCTACAGACTTAGACTGAGAGACCATTTAAAGGCCTTTGCAGGTATTTTGAGTTAATTAGCTGATTAGAGTTTGGCACCAGGTCTTCAATACTGAACCTTTTCACAATATTCTAATTTTCTGAGATACTGAATTTGGGATTTTCCTTAGTTGTCAGTTATAATCATCAAAATTAAAAGAAATAAACATTTGAAATATATCAGTCTGTGTGTAATGAATGAATATAATATACAAGTTTCACTTTTTGAATGGAATTAGTGAAATAAATCAACTTTTTGATGATATTCTAATTATATGACCAGCACCTGTATATATATATTTATTTGAATTAATTATTTTTTAAAAATCTGTTTGGATGTATGATTCAATGACTCACTCATAAATACTCATTACTGGATGAATCAGTGTATTTGAAAGAATCTGCTGAATGAAGATTCAACATCAAATACATTTTTTAACAGTCACTTGTCGCCACCTGGTGATGAAACAATGTAATTGATAAATGTCGTTTTCAGCGCCAAGTTTCTTTCAGAAGCTGATTTGCTCAATTTTGATCGATAACATAAACATTAGTGTTTATATCTGAACTATAAACTTTTATCTCAGTATTTATGTGATAATTTGAATATCTGTAACACAGAAATAAAGATACTGTGTGGTTGAAAACACTCTGCAGCTGTTAATATACATGACAACTGCTCTCTCAAAACGAACTTTGAAGCAGATCAATTGTAAGACGTAAGGAATCCATGAAACTGCCACAGTGACATTTTGTGTGTTCTGATTTCACGTGACGATTGTGCAACTGAACTCCAAAGCAACTTGTTTGCGTGTCACTCATAGCGCGTTGAGAGTTGTTCATGCAACCGATCTTCATGTGTGTTTACATTTTAACACATTTAAGTTAAACTATATCAAGAGTTATATCGTTATCGATTAAGACGTACCGTCGATAAATATCGATACCGTTTTATTGCCCAGGCCTACTTCCGCAGCATTCCTTTCCCCTAGAAGGGCATACTTTTCAGCGTTATTCAATAGTAACACTGAGTGGGACTTGCGGAACAGCAGTGACTGACCTTCTCTGCTTAGAGCCCTGATTTCCACTCCCAAGAGTTGGGGGTAGACCAGGAGGCTCAAGCAGAGCACTGGAAGGGCCAGTGACAGTGGCGTGTTAATAGATATCCACAATTTGTCAGTCACTTCCAACATACGTCGAACATGACCAACTGAAAATGGAACATCTCGGTTACGTATGTAACCCGGAGATGTACGTCCCGTTGCCACAGTTGCTGTATCTCCACTGTACGGCCGGGTCATTAGCTTAGCTCCTCAGCAGAAAAACAATTATGCGAGGCATCCATTTCCTATTTATACCCGCATGATGGGGCGGAGCGTTGGATGCAAAATTCGCACGACAATGTCCATTAGCTTAGTTTACACTCAAAGTAGATTAGTCTCTCAAAGCGATCCCCAGTTCGTCAGTTCTGATGTATGTCTCCGTTCCCTCCTTCAGGGAACGAGGGTTACATACGTAACTGAGACATTATACTGTAATGTCAAATGTCTAAATATTGGTTTTTGTTTTTTTAATCAATTTTATACAGACATCAGTACCAGTATTAGTATCAGTGATATTGGCCTTCATTCATAAAAAGATGCCATTAAACAAATATCTAAAATATACTGTCTTTAAGTTGTTTCTACATTAATTTGGAGAGCAACTGTAAAATTATTACAATACAAAAATATTAAAAAATTCTCCATTGTTTTTAATTACAATTTATCACGATTGAGTGAGGTAGATAATATATTGCCATTTTTTCATTAATCCTGACTATAAGTTGGTGTGGCCTTGAATAAATGAATAAATGGATCAATTAACTGATTAATTAACTAATGGTATTCAGTTTTATTAATTTTTAATTTTTCACATGGCTTTTTGATGCAACATTGTGTAAATGCAAATCCTGCAAATAAATTTAGACATGGCCTTTAATATCGATACCTCTCTCTCTCTCTCTCTCTCTCTCTCTATATATATATATATATATATTGTTTATTTTTATACCAATCACTGAACAGCACATATGGAAGCATCTTTATAAACATCTTTATAACATCAAAAACTATAAACACTGGATTCGGACATGCCTTGGTGCCTTACTATCTTATCTTTCTGCCTACGAAGGCAGAATTGTTCAAGTTTTAGAAACAACCTTAGTCCTTGCTTTGTCCTCACATGAGAGCCTAAGAAATTGCTTCATACTGTCACATATCCCAAACCAAGCCACAAGAGACCCCACAGGTGTAAGTGAGCATTCTTACAGGATAACAATCGTCAAAGTGGCTTCCCTACCTGTAGTTCCCCAGGTGCCGCTTTTCGTGCTCGTCCCTGGAGACCTGCTTGCGGACTTGGGCCAGTCTTTCTTTCTGAAAGCACAACACAAGTGAATAAGTGGTGAGAAGTAGGAAGAATGACAAAGAAATAATGCCCTGTTTCTGCTAGTGCTATCCTGCAGTGTAATTTAGCCACCCAAAACCGAATAACAATGTCACAGAATGACTCTTTTCCCATATTACGAGGCACCTTAATGAAGTCTGAGAGTTAGCAGGCGCGTATAACAGTCTCTCCTCTACACTTGTTAATACAGGGGGCCCATTCATAATTCATATAGATTTAACTCCCACTGTACTATTTTAATACATCAAAAACTATAATTGTGGAAAGGTCAGCTGGTCAATTTGCAGTGGCGCAGCAGGGTGTCTTCTATAATAGTCACTGATCTCTGCTAAATGCTGGTACAGGCATATTCGCTCAGGCCCCAATGCCCAAATCTCACTCCTCTTTTGCGTCTAGCTTTGCCCTTTGAAAATACCACCTACCTGCAGTCATCTCAACCTCATTCATCTTTTCATATAATAAAGAGTTGATCAAATGACCAATCAAGGACTGGTGCACAAAGCTCCTTCTACTTACTCTGAAAACATGCTTTGTCTGTATGCCTGCATTTCAAAATTTGAATACTATATACTATATATATATATATATATATATATATGTAAGATTCAAGTCTGGAGCCATGGCTCTGACATCAAAACATTATTTTGCTTCCTAACTTAAACATGACCTAATAAAACACTGCTTTCTAATAGGTGAATGGGTCGCACCAGTTCCTCTCTCCTGCGCTCGAGTAGGTGTCGTTGTTTCTCCCATTCCGATGATCCAGCTGTCAGTTTTCGTGTGGAACCCTGTCCGTACAGCCGTCGCTGGGCTTCCGCTTTCTGCTGGGCCAGATTCCGTCGTTTATCACTCGCTCTGGGTAGAAAAAAAAAATAAAAAATTCAGGAAATGTTCAAGTAATAGCACTCAAAGTAGCCCAAACTCCCAGCCGAAATCCTGACAGACTCCGAGACTCCATACATCACTCGATTTGACAGCATTCAGCACTTCAAGATTTCATCGCTCACTGGCCCTTCAAATTTGCTGTTGTAAGTGGCCACTCAGGGTCAGTGGGCTCCTAAGTCACTGGGGAACCCTCTCGTTTTATTGATACGACTTTCACACTTCTGAGTTCTTGTCGCTGAGTTATTGGTTTTGTCTTGCCACTGCTAGGGAAATAACACAGGAGTCGCTTTGATATGTTACTAGTAAGAACTCAGCTGGATCAGTTGGGACACAGTAAACGTCTGTGGAGACTTCCAAGAAAATCACTGCGACAGAATGGTAGCAATGCATCCTTGAAATCTGATCCACTGCTGTATTGAGCTTGTCTGCTGTTGTTTCCCACTCTAGGACCATTGTTGGGCAACTCTGGTATATTTAGTACAAAGGGTTAACCTGGGATTTGAAGGCCAGGTCTACGGTAATGAATCAACGGATACCCCGCATACTGACATACAACTATACATGCACAGATGTACACAGGCAGTCAGTCACACAAATTTAGAAAGTATGCACAAGCAAACATTCACAACATACAAACACACACATAAACATAAAGGGATATTTTAAATACAATAAAGTCATAAAAAAAAAAAAAAAAAAACATGATTTATCCTTCAGTTTAAAAAAAAATTAGTACCCACAGTATTTACAGTAATCAAATGAAATGGTGAAATGCTGGTGCAGTGACTCTCAGTGCAGGTCTGGAGATTAAGTTCATGTGTTCATGTCCTTATATAGTGAGATGATAGATACTAAAAACACCACAAGCATCTCGCGTACTTGAGTATGTGTATAGACGAAACTGCTCATTCACTCAAAGACGCACAGAACATGCAGACTTCATATTTAAATAGTCTTTTTGAGCATTAATATTCACAGACACCAGTGCATATCACAATTTTTAATTAAGTGTACAGTCCTACTTTTTATATATTCATCCAAAATTTGCCAAATTCCACATTATATTGTAAAATCCATTTTTATGACTGGATTCCACGATTCTGTCCTCATTTTCTGCATTGTGGAAATCATAGGGCCCTAAATTTATTTTGCAAACTACCTGGCTATGGTCTAAATCCCTTTTAAGCAGCGGTACTACTTTTTTTAGGCGCATAACATTTTGGTTAAGGATTACTGTTGTAATTCTTATACGTGTTAACAAAACAAAAAAAGTACTTTACAGAGAGCATACTACTGTATGTGTCACATTCCTCTTTTGTCATCAGAATTGATATAAATGTGAATTTATTTTTAGTTAAACTTTTAATAATGCTTTTTTTATTACAAGTGATTATGCTTAATCACTGTTATAATTAGGAGGGGGTCCTTTCTAAGGGGTCCCTGGCCCCAAAAAGTTTGAGAACCCCTGATTTAGACAACTTTAGGCAACTAGACAATTCCAAATATCCTGTCGCTAGAGCTTAACTTTAAACAATAACACTTCTTTAACCTCAAACACAAATACACTGGTCCCAAACAATTCAAAGCAAGTGAGATTGATATCTTGTTCGAAATGAAGGCAAAAAGTATTGTGACATTTTGTGGTTGTCAGTCCTGAGTTGAGTTTGTCTTTACTTTAGAAACCTGTATGAACTGACTTCATACATCTAATAAAAACCTTGATATCAGTTGCATAAAGGTCACTGCAAAAATGACTCTGTTCTGTGAAAAAAGATAGATAGTCCTGATAATAAATTTGTTTGCAAATGTCACTTGTTTTAATATTTTGTTATGCCAAGCAGTGACTTTCAGATATTTTTAAGTGTAGCTTAGTGTAGTGTCCAAAAGTGCCCGAATACTTTCTGGGGCCTTCACACTGCAACAGAACATATTGTAAATACTAGAGGTTCTGCACGTAATGTGCTCGCAATAAACAAAACCTCTACAATCCTTTTCATTCTTTTTTCAAATCAAACAGTAGCAAAAACAAATGCACGAGGACCCATCAGAGAGTTTCAGGTAACTTTTTAGTAGAGATCAAGGAATCAATATTTTGAAAAACACAAACAAATGGTGGATGGCTGACAATGGAGAGTGAGTTTTCTGATGAACTCATTCTTTTCTCTTTCTAATGGGACTCTGGAGAGAGTATTGCTCCATACCTGATGTTGAGCAGTTTCAGGGCGTTGAGTAAAACCCCCTTCTTCACATCGTAATCAATCTTTTGATCTGTCCCAAAACTCGGGGCACGATTGATCTGTAGAGGTAAAAAAGAGAGAGATGTTTCTGCTTTCATATTGTTTTCTTCAATTTCGAAATCAAAACCTAAAGCAATCACCAACTTTTAAAGGGGACTGAGAAGCCACAGTAAAAACGGTCACTATTACCCATTACTGAAATCAGAGGGCATCAGCTCTCATTAAAATCAAGTTCTGTCTCAATGTCCCAAAAAATGCAATTGGCGCTGATGTTGAGAATAGAGTGGCTCATGTACTTTCAAGTCATCTGAAGCTAAAAGACAGCTTTGTGTGTGAAACAGAAAGAAATGTACATCATTATTCACTCATAAACATCCCTTCCAATGAGTTCTTAACTGCTGAGAGTCAATGAGTCAAGAACCAGATCAGTCTAATTTGTGAATGAACCATTGTGCACCAGCTCAAGAAATTCACTGAAAAAGGTTAGACTCAAATAATTTTGGTAATAAATCAGGTATTGACAGTACATCACTATATCTCTTATGAACTCTCTTGAATGCACCATGTTAGATTGTACCGATATCCTGCTCAGCAAAAAAAATATTAGATAGAATCTCCACGTCATATTGGAACTAGCCTGTTTACCAGATCATGCCAGAAGACATCCATTTTGTTTGGTATCCAAAACTGTCTGCAGTTTTGTCTAATATCCAAAATCAGTTTTTTTGTTTTTTGTTATTTTTCTGGTACGCAAAACTGTATTAACTAAGTCTTCTATCAGCCTGAGAGACTGACAAACACACAAGTTGTATGAACCATGTTTATGTTTTTTTTTGAATTATTATTATTTGAAAGGGTCAAACTTCATTGTCAACTTCATTGTCCGCTCATTGTAATGGCATGGAAAAAAGAATGGAAAACAAATCTTAAAATTTTGATCCCTGAGAGAAAGAAAAACATATTGGTTTGGAACAGCATGAGGGTGAGTAAATGATGACCTCTATGGAGTGAAGTGCTGCATGCAGGTCACGCAATGTTCAAAGTTCAAACAATTGCAACTTTGATCTTGTTTGCTGCCGAGCTTTCAAAGCACAGCCGGTGATTACCAGACAATTCACATGACATATCATGGCATAGATGGTGCCATTAAATCAAAAAATGGAAGACAGACTGGATGTCTATTTACATCGAGTGGCACAAAGGCATATCATGACAAAATGTGATCTGATGCTATTTGCTTCTATTCAGTGCTAAAGACGTTTCCTGGCTTCCGTGTTACATGACAAAACAATCCAATCTTCAATGAGAATCCAATCTTCAACCAGATGGAACTGGAATAAATATTCTGAATGTTCCGATCCCAATCTGACTTCTGACCTGTAATTAGGGGTGTAAGAAAATATCGATACACGTGAATATCGCATTATTATGTTTGGCGATACTGTATAGATTCTCAAAAACACTGTATCGATATTTATTTAATTATTTATATACATCCAATATTTGTGGGTTTGTGTTCGGTTTAAACCACACACTGTATAAAACCCAACCGCTAGATGTCAGCGTTATCTCAGAACGTTAACTGACGCATAGCCGGAGAAGCGCAAGGTGCACAGCTAGCGTTAGCATTAGCAAACCCAGCTCAAAACAAGATTATTCCGCTCCCGTGGTATACGGAGCTGAAGTGTGGACTCATTTTGGCTTCAACTATAAAGAAACCACTAAGGAGATCGACAATAGTCAGTTGTTTGCAAAATAGGCCATGTTATAATCCAAAACTCGGGAAATGCATTGAATCTAAGAGCTCACTTAATATCCCGACGCCATCCGCGCTGCTAAGAGATGTGTTCGATAAAATATGTAATATGTACTGCACGTTTTCCTCTCAGTAACAAAATAAACACCCAACAAAAGTGACAGCGGTGGCAGCAGAAAGAAAGCATCTGATCATAGCGATGTGGATATGTTTGCACCAGCTTTGCAGTTCAGCATTTCAGAGAAGGCACGTTTATTTAAATAGCACTTTATACAATAGACTGCTTTAAAGCAAGCAGCTACAGCATTAAATATAAAACAAACAGACATTCATGAAATTGACTACGCACTAGTTGTTAAATAGTTTAGAAATTAAAAACTGCTATACTGTGAACCTAAAACATACACCTAAAGAATCCTGCAGTCACTTTACTATTTTCCCTTAGATTGCACAAAATAGTGATTGGTAATATAAATAAATATGATACTGTATTGATTAAATGAAATAAATGATAAAAAATTAAATTAAAGTTGTTTTCAGGTTTTATGCATATGGTGGTGTGTTCTTTATGACCGTTTTTTCTCAAATTAGATCCTCTTTCTAAAAAAAACAAGAAATGTCACAATATATCGCCTTTCTTACAGTATCACAATATATCACAATATATCGTATCGTAACCCCTGTATCGTTATAAGTATCATATCGCGAGATTCTTGGCAATACACAGCCCCACCTGTAATGCTGCCTGAATCATAAATTATGCACCGTTCATTTTTTGGCCAGAGGAGAACTGGCCCCCCGACTTTTTTTCTCCATTCTGTCATTTCTGAGTTCGGGTTCCTTGCCACTGTCGCCTCTGGCTTGCTATGTCGGATACACATAAATGATTAGTTCACTTCAGAATTAAAATTTCCTGATAATTTACCCACCCATGTCTTCCGCCTATGTCACGTGTGACCTTTCCAACGTGATTACATAATGCGTGGCACATCGTAGAGCTAGTGCAAGACGAGCATTAGTGGTTAAAAAGTATGACTGTGAAAATGACTGATCGTTTTAATAGACAAGACACTTATTCCTCAGCTGGGATCATGTAGAGCCCTTTGAAGCTGCATTTAAACTGAAATTTGGACCTTCAACCGGTTGGTAGCCGTTGAAGTCCACTAAATGGAGAAAAATCCTGGAATGTTTTCCTCAAAAACCTTAATTTCTTTTCGACTGAAGAAAGAAAGGATGACATGGGGGTGAGTAAATAATCAGAATTTTAATTCTGAAGTGAACTAATCCTTTAATATTCAACAATATTACTGATCTGCCAGTATTGACACCATCATACGCAAACTGAACTGAGCTGGAAGATGACATGACTGTTTTCTCCAGAGCTACTGTATGAACTAAATTAATTCATAATTTCTACAACGGAAATGAATCAATACTTCTATGCTATACAGCCAAAATTATGTTCCTGCTATCACTCTAAAGGTGCTTTGAAACAATCTGCATTGTAAAAAGAGCTATATAAATGAAGGTGACTTGACTTGAAAAAAACATCTGCTGTTGTTCTTTAAATATGATGTCTGATCGGGACAAAGACACCATAGCAAATGTGTTCAGCCAGGCAACAAACCAACCAGTCCATTATGCTGAACCTGTCAGGACACGGGTTTGATCACTCCTTTTGTTTTGTTTCTTCTACTCTGCAATCAGCGCGGCCACTTATTATCGCTCCCCTGTTTCTCTTTGTCTCTTGATTTTTGTGCTATATATATTTTTTGTATCCCTCTGTTCTCTGTCAGTGTGTTTTGTGTCTCCAGCCTCTTTTGCCATTATTTTGTTAAGTTTGGGATCCCTGTTTTTGTTTTGTTTAGTTTATCTTTTGTTTATATTTTTCCCTTCTGTCCAGTTGTGTCGGTTGCCTGTTGGACAACTCTCCTGGTTTTGACCATCTGATCTGGTTGGTTTTGGAGTCTGGATTCTCCCTCAGTACACTGCTTACCTGCTTGGACTTTCTTGCTGCTGTTTTCTGACAATCAGCCTGATCTTGACCGTGAGCTTGGATACTGTCTGCCCCTTGTTTCTGTCTGTCTGACCTCAACTCTCACTTCACGACAGGATATCATTTGCTGATGGACTGATCTGGATTTCGACCCCAGCCTATTTGAATTTCCCTCTGCCTATTGCCCAGGGTTGGTTCGGAGCCCAGCGGCTCACGCTGTTTGTGTTAACAATAAAGTGACGCTGAGCATTTTTCTGTTTTTGGGGTCCTTCCTTTCAGAGAATGTAACAGAACCACCAAGGATAATGCCAATAGATGTCACTACTTGATCAACAAAATCTTTTATCTTTTCGCATGAGGGATCTATTCAAGTGCTGCCACTTCATGGATGTCTGACAGCTGACTGGGAAAGAAATCATCACTAAATGCAAATATATTGTGGGAGCCCTTTCATTCTATCATTATCCAGTGTGATAAGCATGCATTTACGTTTTAAATTTGTCAGATCAGCTTTGTTTGGTTTCGCTTTGGCCAGAATAATGGCATGATCTAAACACAGAAAAACCAAAGCTTTGCATTCTGTTTTACATATTTTCTTGAATTAAATCATTTATAACCATTCAGAATCATTTGAGCAGTTAATTAGAGATAATTGAGCAATAGAATGTCTTTCCGTGCATTAGTATAATCTGTCACATTCCTGCCAACACAAGCTAATTCATCAGATGCCAGAGTTATTTTCTCAGTGAAACTGAAAAAAACTGCACAGGAAATGAGACCAGCTCGTGATATCTGCACAATCGCAGTGATGTATGATAATATTCATTCATAGCTTTTATGCTCGGTACTACAGTATTTGAAATGTTGACCAGCGTTTTTTGCTGTTCATATTGTTGCAAGAGAAAAAAAAAAAAAAAAAAAGAACAACTAAAATTCAAGAAATACAAGTGAAAAATGCTTAGAACTTTCTTAATAACCTGCCATAGTTTAGTTTAAGAAACATACAATACCGGTCAAAAGTTAGAATTTTTTTTTTTTTTTTTTTTTTTGGGAGGAAGTCTCTTATGCTTACCATGGCTTAATTTATTTGATCAAAAATATAGTAAAACAGTAATATTATTAGTTTAAATATAATCACAGTTGTTACTGGCATTTGACCTACCAGCGAACTGCCATTCACAAATCCTCTCCAGTGGCCTCATGTGATAGAGTATCCATCGAATGTGCACTTCAGAATCTCGGTGGAAGTAGTAAGTCATCCGGGAACTTTTCACCTACTGTTCTTCGAATACTATGTATTTGGACATACTACTCTTTTGGCATACTGTTTTTTGCATACTATATAGTAGGGAAGTATTCCATTTCTGACACAGCTTAAGAGTCCATTAAAACAAAACAGAAACCAAAACTGAATGTGACATTAAGGCCCCTTCCCGGGAAGGTACCTCCTGGCACCGTGAGAGGAACAAAAGTGGAGGGAGGGTGGGGGTCTTGCGAAGGAAGTTGCAAGGAGGAAACCATGGGGAACCAGCAGCGGAAGATACCATGGGGCTCTGAAGGAGTGAGAGTCCTTGAGCAACCCAGATAGGAGCCAGGAAGAGGATGACCCATGGCGTAACCAATGGAGGAGCAATAGCGGATCCCAGGGTCCGCCCAACAGAGGTGAAGCTGGGTGTGTTGGAGACCCAGACACAGTCCGAGGGACAGCGAGACCAGAATACACCATAGGAAAAGGGGGCCAAGGCGGAGCAGTGGTGATGAGCAGCCGAGGTGGAGCTAGGGTGACAGAAGACTTAGGCGGTGCCATTGTGAGTGGGCACTAAGGAGAATTCGGAGGGAAGGAGTAGCCTGACAGAGCTGAAAAGTTTGGAGGGATAAGGCAAAGTCATAATCGCAGAAGTCCATGGCAGAGGCAGAGGGACGGAGGGACAAGGGAGACCAGTGGAGCCGAAAGAATGACAGTCCCAGGTGGAACTGAGGGAGAGAGGAGCCAAGGTGGAGCCAATTAGTTTACGGGCCGAGGTGGAGTAATGGGCTCAGAGGGCCGAGGCGGAGCCAGGGAAGAGCTGGAGACCGAAGAGCCCAAGGCTGATGAGCAGTTGAGCAGAGCCACCGAAGGAGGAACCAGTGCTAAAATGAGGTAGTGATCAGAGTCCATCAAAATGAAACAGAAACCAAAACTGAACGTGACATAATAGTTGAGCACCAAATCAGCATATTAGAATGATTTCTGAAGACTAGAGTAATGGCTGCTGAAACTTCAGCTTTGCCATCACCTTAATAAATGACATTTTAAAATATAATAAAATGGAAAACAGGTATTTTAAATTGTAATAATATTTCACAATATCAGTTTTTACTGTATATTTTTGATCAAATAAAAGCAGCCTTGTTCAGAGACTTCTTTCAAAAACATTATAAAATATAAAAAGCATGAAAGACTAGGAAATAATATCAAATTAGGATACAAAAAGAGTGTTATTGATGATGTATCTCAAATAAAACATAGAGCCAAGAAAGAATTACTTTAGCAAGTCGGAGGGAAGGAGTAGCCCGACAGAGCTGAAAAGTTTGGAGGGATAAGGCGGAGCCATAGTCCCAGAAGTCCATGGCAGAGGCAGAGTGACGGAGGGACAAGGGAGACCAGTGGAGCCGAAAGAATGACAGTCCCAGGTGGAACCGAGGGAGAGAGGAGCCAAGGTGAGCCAATTAGTTTACGGGCCGAGGTGGAGTAAGAATAACTTTATGCGCCCTCCAAAAGCTTGCGTTCTGCAAGTGAACGGCGCCTTGTGATGCCATCCCAAAGGGGCACAAAATCACTCTCATGGAACTTCTCCTGGTCTGTTCCTGGCTGGTGGAATGACCTACTGTGCTCCGAGCAGCTGAGTCTTTAGCCATTTTCAAAAAACTGCTAAAGACATATCTCTTTCGTCAACACTTGACCCAGTAATATTAGCACTTACTTTTTATATATTTTACTTTTCTTTTTTCGATTTCTATTCTCTTTCTCCATCTATTTGTATATATTTAAAAAAAAAAAAAAAAAAAACCTTGCTGATGAAACCGTGACTTGACACGGCACTTACATACTGTTGTACTCATGTTGATTTGATTGCTTCTACTATTCTCATTTGTAAGTCGCTTTGGAGCGCTTTTGGAGTGTCTGCTAAATGACTAAATGTAAATGTACTTTATATTATTACTGAGTAATTTTCTCCTTCATATAATACTATTCATTTAGCTGTCAGGAATAATATGTTTAAATAAAATATATTGATTATCCGATAAGTCAACTAGACATTTTGGTGAAATAATGTTCATTACACAATATGCATTTTATAATATATATATATATATGTGTGTGTGTGTGTGTGTGTGTGTGAATTTTCAACCTTTTTGTTAACAGCTCACATCGTTAAACATTTTGCCATGCCTCATTACATTACATTTTTTAGCAGCAGGTAAGAATCCTGGAGGGTTTTCTTCACCTCAGATAATAATATGCTCTTTTGTATTCCATCTTTGACAAATAACAACAAAAACATTCGCTCACTCTGCTGCCAGTTCCGATATGGCAAAAATCAGTTTTGGGTACAGCTTTGCACACACAGCATTAATGCTTCAGCGTCAGCACGGACAAACGGTTTGAGAAAGATGGCAGCAACAGAGAGAGGTGACAGCACTCACAGCCACCCCTTGCTGGGCTCTTAATAGAGCTGCCCTGCTCGGATGTTAATCTCCCTCAGAAAGGTGATCGCTTAGGAGAGGACCGTAAGATAATATTTACATCACAACTGAGCGTCAGAGGGGGGTTTGGTGGGAGGGTGGACTAAATCAATGAATTTACTGTATCAGCCGTAACCTTAGCAGCAGTAACTGTAGCAGCAGTAGCTGATCCGGCTCACGCTTTCTTAGCTCTCCAAGCTGGGCCACGTCACCTCTCGCTGAGTAGATGCCCCGCAGATGGCCCGTTTCACAAAGCAACAAAGACACCTCATCAAGATCTGCCACGCAGGAGTCCTGCAGATTTAGGATGTCAGCCATGTTTTCAATTTTTTTCTTAATAATTCAACACCTTTTGACAAAAATCGTTCTGACGCAAGTAGACTTTACCAAAGCTCCTTGACACCATCAAAAGATTTTACTGATATTTAATTTGCACACCTTCATTGTTGAGAGTTGTGGTGTGAATGTGGGGTCAAACTACAGGAAATCCGGCTGTTCTGAGATTAATGTATCCCTGTAGAGACTGCATACAATCAAAATTGGGTCTGTTAGCTCTGAAGTTGTCCATATGCTACTGCACACTATAGCAGATAAACACATTTCACATTTACAAGCTTTCCCTTCCTGGAAAACAAAACAAAAATACTGATGATCTTATAAAAATGCTTGTCCAATAACACTTTCAAAAATGAAAAGATCTCTCTTTTCAATGGACCTTACGCTCCAAAAAAATGCTGGGTAAAAAACAGGACAAACCCAGCAATTGGTTTGTTTTAACCCAGCGGTTGGGTTAAATGTTTGCCCAACCTGCTGGGTAGTTTTATTTAACTCAACTATTGTTTAAAAATTACTGTATTGCTTGCTTAAAATGAACCCAAAATATGTTGGAAATGAACATTTATTAATATGTTTATTAAATTATAATTTATTAATAAGTTTAATGAATAATAATTAAACAATAAAATGTATTAAAATGCTTATTAATAAATGTTCACCATTTGATTATAATTGTTGCCTCTAGTAATTATGTGTCTAATTTTTAATTTCCAACCTAATTTGGGTTCATTTTAAGTCAGCCATAGTAATTTTTTAACAATAGTAGTGTTAAATAAAACTGCCCAGCACGTTGGGCAAACATTTAACCCATTCGCCGGGTTAAAACAACCCAGTCTTGTTTGTCCATTTTCAAACCAACTTGGGTTGTTTTTAACCCAGCATTTTTTTAGAGTGTAGCCAGGGTAGAGATATATAGACTGTTATGGACATAAACTCCATTTAATAGGTTCTAGGCTACAAAAATAATAATGCTAATAATAAAAAAATGACAATAACACAACAAAATGACTAAAATTTTCAATAAAATTGAAAAAGAATTCAATATATATAAGATATATAATAGTATAACAAAGATACTAAGATAACTAGGCTGAACGATCAATACATGGAACACAACTGTATCTCATTTCAGTTGGTCAGGCAAACAGATACTACTCCTATCCCAACGCTGCTGTGTTGGGCTGTTTAAACTTTTAAGATACTTGCAGTTGTCTCTTTTAAATCAGTTCACTATTTTATTAACAGACAAAGTGGCACGCATCATCTTTAAAACACAATATACATTTCCTCAAGTGTCAAGTGTTTGTTGAAAAATAAATAAATAAATAGCACATAAAAAAAAGGGAAAATACTGCTGTATTGATTTTTGGTCATAGTTAATCAAGTAAAATAAATAAAATTATTTTCACACAATTTCTGAAAGTAACTTTCCTCAAAGTTTTGGTATATTCATGGCCTGACAGTAATCCAAGAAACCACAGTGAGTGGATTATGATTTCACTATGCAATCATTTCAGTGCATACTGTTAATTTAAATTAAGTTTACTTAGATTTTAAATATTTGCCTTCGTGTTGTATATTGCATTCTTACAGTGCATAAACATATCTAAACTTTATGAAAAAATGTGAATTTTGTTTTTTGAGAAAACAAAGAGTACATTTATGAACGGATGCGTGCTTTAAATTTTCAGGTGTAATATAAATCTCTGGGATACATTTTTTTTTTTTTTTTTATAATACATTTTTAATCTATAAAAAACAGTATGATATTTGAAATGATCCAAAGCATACAATGCATTACTATGCAGCTGTACTGAATGTGCCATCCCGTGCATGCAGGATAAACAACATCAAGATAAACAAAACAACACTTGCTCAAATTCTCAGCACGCTGTACATGCAGGAATACTGATCTGAGTTCTGCTAATGGAGCAGCTGCGGAGAGAGGCGTGCGGATCGCATTTCACATCCTTATCAATCACTGTTTTGTTCTTTTGTCGCATTTGGAGAGGCTGCTTCCAACAGCGAAACCCAATCAGTGTTTCTGTGTGTGTTCGGGGCCAGCCGCTGACCTGGCCCCCTATCAGAAATTCCCAAACACACATTGGCTGTCATACAAAATAAACACTCAGGTGATAGAAAGATTTGATGCAGGCCTTTATAAAAGATACTATTTTATTTTATTTTTTTCCTGTGAGACTGCATTAAAAAAGCTAAGTAGTTTAGTTTTGTTCTGATATAGACAGATGAATAGATCCCTGTAATAATTTTTAATAAACCTGAAAAGAGCAGTAATAAAGAGCAATACTGCCACCTAGAGTTTCCACTCACTGAACCACAGCTTTATGACTTAATTAAGAGCATAAAAATTAAATAGAGAAGCATGACGTTAATACATGCAAGGAAAATCAAATTAACCCAATAGTAAATAAGCTAGATATGGTGTGTACGTAGATGCATATATGGCAAAGCAGACATCTCATACCATGACGCATGTTTGAATAATTTATGATCATCTTGTGAGAAATCTTAAGGAAGCTGGCAGTTGTAAAATTCTGTTTTATGCATGAATTCCTAATGCGTAAAACCAAAATTCATAGTGCTTAAAAAATGAATGCATCTGGTAGAATTTAAAAATATTTTTAAAACCACCAAATACACCAAGTGTTTTAAGGTTCTTCATAAATGTTTTATGTTCTTCAAAATAAATAAAGAACTCCACTATCTATGTACTGTAATAAACCTCAAAATGGCCTGACTAGCATAGCTAAATTAAGGGTAATGTAATGTAACAGTTCTATTAAAATGCTACTTTTGTGTTCCACGGAAAATAACTGCATATAGGTTTTGAATGACACGAAGAGTCAATAATGAATTACAAATTGTATTATATTATTATATTATATTATTAAGTTTTTACCTCATGACTTAAAAAATACTTTTATATCATGTTAAGAAAAGTAGGAAGTGGAACATTAGATAAGTGTGCTTTCGACCATCTTGGGTGTGCGGGGTGAGCTCTTAAAGCTCTACTTGACCTGCGCTTGGCAAACACTTGACAAGCACTTCCTGTCCCTGGACACTTGCTGCTTCTCTAATGATTGTCAGAAAACCAACAGCGTCAAGGACACAACCTTCACGAGAACTAAACACAAAATAAAGTCAATTTGTTTCATTTTTTCCCCTTACTCTGTCCTTATTGCAGGTATAGTCACTGCAATAACATTAAACCCACATGGAATCCAAGATATTGAACAGAAAAGTGTTTGTGTTAGTGAAAATGGAGCTGGAATACAACCAGCATAAGTAAGTGAGAGAGAGAGAGAGAGAGAGAGAGAGAGAGAGAGAGAGAGAGAGAGAGAGAGAGAGAGAGAGAGAGAGAGAGAGAGAGAGAGAGAGAGAGAGAGAGAGAGAGAGAGAGAGAGAGAGAGAGAGAGAGAGAGAGAGAGAGAGAGAGTGAGTGAGTGAGTGAGTGAGTGAGTGAGTGTGTGTGTGTGTGTGTGTGTGTGTGTGTGTGTGTGTGTGTGTGTGTGTGTGTGTGTGTGTGCGTGCGGTTTTGTGATTTGGACACAAATTTGTATAATGACTTGGGTATTACACTGGTATTTCGACATAAACATAAATTATGAGGACATTTCATGAGTCCTCATATTTAAAATAGCTTTAAAAACATACTAAACAATGTTTTATTAAAAAAAAAAAAATGTAGAATGTTTTTTGTGATGCATAGGTTGTACATAGAATGTACAGTTTGTACAGTATAAAAACCATTACGCCTATGGAATGTCCACACTAAGATAGCAAAACAACCTGTGTGTGTGTGTGTGTGGTTTTGTGATTTGGACACAAATTTGTATAATGACTTGGGTATTACACTGGTATTTCGACATAAACATAAATTATGAGGACATTTCATGAGTCCTCATATTTAAAATAGCTTTAAAAACATACTAAACAATGTTTTATTAAAAAAATATATATATATATAGAATGTTTTTTGTGATGGGTAGGTTGTACATAGAATGTACAGTTTGTACAGTATAAAAACCATTACGCCTATGGAATGTCCTCACTAAGATAGCAAAACAAACCTGTGTGTGTGTGTGTGTGTGTGTGTGTGTGTGTGTGTGTGTGATTCAAGTATACCCTACGTTATGGGGAGAAAATATCCCCACAAAGATGGCAATATCCAAAATCCTTGTCCTTGTGGGGATATTTTTTGGTCCCCATGAGGAAAACAGCTTATAAATCATACACTGCAAATAAATACATAAATAAATAAATCTTGTTTTCCCTTTGAAATAATATTTTTCTGACCCCAATGGCAGATATATTTTTTTTTCTTCTTTTTAGCAAAAACTCACTTCATTTTGATATATTTTTCATAAAATGAGACTTTGTATCTTAAGTCATTTTTTTTCTCAAGTAAATATATCTTGATTTATGAATGTTTTGATATTTGAACTGGAAAACAAAACTAAAATACTAAATAAGACATTTTTTTGCAGTGTACTAAGTGATGTTTTCTGAAAACGTAAAAATGCAGAAAGCTTTCTGTGATGGGTAGATTTAGGGTTAGGGGATAGAATATACAGTTTGTACAGTATAAAAATAATTGCGTTTATGGAAAGTCCCCATAAACCATGGAAAGCCTATGTGCGTGCGTGTGTGTGTGTGTGTGGGGCTATACTTTGTGTATAAATTTGTCCCCAGAAATGTGAACATTTACAATAAACTGACCTTACTATTTACTATTATGTTTCTATTTTCAAACTTGTTTCAGAAATGGATTATTCATTTCAGTTAAGATTACATTTCTATTTCATGATTTTACTTTTAATGACTACATTCCAAAAAAAAAAAAAAAAAAAGTTTGTAATTTTTTATTAAAATGTAATAGCTTTTGAACCAACTTTCCTTTTTGGCAGACACCATAAAACTCTAATTTTTCAGAGCCTCCACTACAACCTGTCATATAAAGAAATCTTTATACATCCCAACAAATTACCAATGATCATGCCGTACATGTTTTTCGATAATATATTTCACAATATTTTCCACATTATGGAAGTAAAAACGAAGTTTTAAACTATAATATATATAATAACTTCATATAGAGAGAGAGAGAGCTGTGCAAAATACAGTTTACATTCTGCAACGATACAAACAATCACACAAGATCTGTTATATAGTATGTATTGCTTTACATGATTATACTATATGGAGGATGTACTATATATGCAACTTTTAATATATTTCCATATATGTAATATATAATAATAATAATATGTGATATAACGATCAAGCATATTTGCTACATAGTACTGTACATACCGCTTAATGTGCTTGTCACAATGCATTGTGGGATTGCCTTCTGAAAAATACACGCAATGCTGCATTAAACTGTAGCCAAGTAGAAGGCAGCATAATGTTGCCACTTACCTTTTAAAACAGCTGTCTTGTCAGGAGCACCCTTATTATGCTTTCTAGGTAGGCGGCTTGCTACGTTTTGGAACAGAAATGCTATCAAAAGCATCCATACACTAGCTTACTCATTGAAAGATGTGGATTGAGAAGCCATGTTTCTCCTCTGTCTCTCTCTCTCTCTCTCTTTCTCTCTCTCTCTCTCTCTCTCTCTGTGGCTCTGCCTTTGCATTATTCGTCATGCCAGCTTAACGGCTCCAGTGTGAGCAGTTTCTGGAAAGAAAAGAGGGGGAAAAAGACAGAGATGGCCCAGGGGGGGAGTGATATCAATGTTGCACCACAGCATTTGACTAATGGCTATTCAAGTCCCTCAGATGCTTCTGTCTGACCTGTGGAGTGGACGAAGCTTCCCAGCAGCCCTGCGAATGAGCAGCACCCAGATTAACATGTTAATGATGCGCTCTGGTGAAGACGTGGACAATGGTGCCTCATCACGTCTAGCGGATGATGTGAGGCGAGCTAAAGAGAGTGAGGTTTCTCCGGTTTCCATGTTTGTGTTCCTCCTCGTATCAATGGCTCAAATGTTTTGAATGTCAATGGAAGGAGAATAAAACCCGCAGAGAAGATAAAATCAGTACAAAAGCCTCAGAACATTAGCTGTTTGGCCAGAGCTAAAGTGCTGCTGCAGCTTGTGTGTGTGTGTGTGTGTGTGTGTGTGTTTGAGTACGTGCGAGTCAGTATGTGTGCAAATGTGTATGTTAAGTGTTTATTTAGCCAATGTGTGTTTTTGAGGGCACATAAGTGTTGGTGTTTTTGAAATGTTAGATGTTAGATATGTTTAGTTGCTGCATTCGAGTGTTGTTTGAGTTGTTTTAGCGATGTATGTTTTGTGTGTTTGCGACCATTTGTGCCTTTTTAATTTAGGTTTATGTTGAAGTATGTATGTTAGTATTCCTATGATGAGTGTTTGAGTGTGTTTACATTAATTTAATGGTATATTTGTGTGTAATAATTGTATGTGTGTGTACCTACTTAACCATATTTTAAGGTGAACATTTGTACCCAGAAATGAGCTGCATTTGTGAAAACGTTATAAAAAAATAAAGGAAAAAGTAAAACTTTTAAACTGTATTTCTGTATGTATATTTTATATGTGTAATATGTGCAATATATGTATTTTATATTGAATAAAGACCCATTTATACTGTGTGAGAAAAAAAAGTGTGATTTGATTAAGCTTTTATATTTTCACTGTACTGACTTTTTAAAAAAAATTGTATCTGAAAATATTTACTTTATATTGCAGTAAGTGTATGTTTTTCTACCCACTATTAGTGTACAGTTAGATGTATAAACCTGAAAAGATATTCAATTTCAATTCACTTCATTTTCAAAACACTTAAAAAAAAAAAAAAAAAAAAAAAAAAAAATATATATATATATATATATATATATATATATATATATATATATATATATATATATATATATATATATAATACATGTAGATTTATAATAATAAATAACTATATGCAGATTTTGTTTGTATTTCTTACTAATCAAAAAATTATGCTGTCAATAGCATAACAATCACAATTAATTATTTTCCTAACCTGTCATTTGAAAGCAAAATTAAAATCATGCTATTGTTATTATTATTAACATATTTAACTGCATATTTGTTTAATACTTTTAGTGAGCATGTTAACTTTGACAGCCCTGGAAAAAAAAAAAAATAAAAAACATGTTTTTCAGTGGAAAATTAAACATCTCATGCGGCCCCTGGGGGTTTCCCAGTTTGAAAATCCTTGTTTTAGTGTTTTAGCAGTGTGTATTTGTGTGTGCATGTGTTGGTGTTTTAACAATATGTGTTAATTAAGTGTTTTATATAACAGTGGGCATTAGAATAATAATGTTGCATATGCTTATGTGTGGTTAAATATAAATTACTCACCCTCATGTAGTTCCAAACCCGTAAGACTTTGGTTCATCTTTGGAACACAAATGAAGATCTTTCTGATAAAATCTGAGAGCTTTCTGTGCCTCCATAGACAGCTTTGTGTCTAACATTTTCCACTTTTCTTCAAAAAGTTCATAAAGAGATCGTAAAACTAATCCATATAAATTGAGTGGTTTTGTCCAAATTTTCTGAAGAGACACGATTGCTTTATATGATGAACAGATTTAATTTAGGCTTTTATTCACATATAAACCACCTCACACATCAGTTGTGGTAAAAGGAAGGTCAAGCATGTTTGCTTGACGTGCGAGAACCAATAAGGTTCATTCTCGTGTGTTATGCAGCACGTTTGAGCTTTCAGAAAAGGTTTGTTCTTGCGCATCAAGCAGTTTCGGTTGAGCTTCTGTTTATGTTCGCTGATCGATGTTTATATGTGAATAAAAGGCTAAATTTAATTAAATTTAAATTTAAATGTTATAAAGTGATTGAGTCTCTTCCAAAAATAAAAAATAAAAATTGGACTAAACCACTCAATTTATATGGATTCGTTTTATGATCTCTTTATGAACTTTTTGAAGCGTCAAAGTTGCAATTGCAAAAGCTGTCAATGGAGGGACAGAAAGCTCTCAGTTTTCTTTAAAAAAAAAAATCTTCATTTGTGTTCCGAAGATGAATGAAAGTCTTACGGGTTTGGAAAGACACGAGGGTGAGTAATTAATGACAGAATTTTCATTTTTGGGTGAACTATCCAATATCCAATATATGCTCTTGAGAAATTGTGTGTTCGAGCCATTTACCTGTTGTGTATTTGTGTGTGTGCGCGCGCGCACATATTGGTGTTTTGTTGCAATTGAGTGTTGATTGTCAATGAATGTATCAGTGTTTGAGCCGTGGTCCTTTAAAAACACAAGTTTTAGAGCTCTCAGTAAGATATGTGTGTGAGTGAGAGAGAGAGAGAGAGAGAGAGAGAGAGAGAGAGAGAGAGCTGTCAGTTTGAAGGTATTGTAAAACCCCAGATGACATTTCAGCCTCATTTGCAAATAAGAGGAAAAAGAAACTAAAAATAAAATGAAAAACAGTTGATAAGCGATGAAGAAAAGGAGAATATGACATTTCTCTGTCAAAGTAAGAGGTTACATTTTACTTTTTTGTTGCCACTGCAGCAGACAGTAAAGTGTCTTGATAAAAGAATCAGAAGACCTGCAGATGTACGGAAACCTGAATAAATTATAATTGTAGATCAATCGTAACAATTTCTGCTTCAAAGAAATAAATTTTATAGAATATCTGATAAGAGTGAGCCATCAAACCTGAAATTAAATAGAGGATGATGGAGGAAGTTATAAAAGAATACCGTAGCGGACAATTGCCAATATTTATCCACTAAAGATTACGACAGTCAGCTTTTGAAACTTTCATAAGAGAACAGACAGCAGAAAATAACACCTCCTGCCTCTCTCCGTCAGACGCTGCAGTGTGGATATGTGTCTTGACTAATCACTTGAAATCGGAAATAAATGTTCGCTCAGTAAATGTAGCGTGAAAAAGAAACAGCTTTTTTTCCCCCTCAGTGAGGAGCTTGTGGGATGTTAATTGATGGGAGTTTGTGGCGGCTGCTAGTAGCACTAAGGGATCATTATCACTGGGGCTGAACGACTGCATCTACCACCACAGTTTGTGTTCTCTCCCAAAACCTGCAAAGAGACACTAACAGTGCAGAACTGCAGGGGAACGACCGTCACTCAACACCAGACATTCCTAAAACCTGCAACAAAATTTCACAATGACTTCACTTAAAACAACAACAAAAATTGCACTTTTCTCTGGACCCGTGGTCTATCAAGGGTGCTCAGGTGGGACATACAAGTTCAAATAAAGCCTGCAACGTGATCCAGTTCCACAAAAAAATACCCCCTCTCTATTGTTTATGTCAATAAAAAAGTGGCAAAAGTTAAAATAAAAGAAAATACCACATAACAAACTTGCCCTAAAAAAACTAACCCTAACCCTGATCCTATTACCTTAATAATATCTCCTCTCTAATGTCTCACTTAAAAAGTGGCAAAATTCCAAAAACTAAAGTAAAAAAAAAAAAAGAAAGAAAATCTGATCCATGAAAAACAAACTTTCCTAAAAAAAGAAGCACAGTGAGCACGTGTGCCAAAAAGTGGTGCTCACATGGGAGTCGTAGGTTTGAATCCAACCTGCAGTGTGATTCTAATCCTTTAATAAAATACCCTCTCTAATGTTTCTATCAAAAAAAAAAAAAAAATGTTTCTAATAAAAGATCAAATTCTTCTGAGGATTTAACCAATGGCAAAAAAAAAAATAATCATCCCAAGGCATTTTACATTCTAGAATCGGTTAGTAAGATGGAAGCTGCAGCCAGAAGTTTGGGTTAAAAGATTTAGGTCATGCTTTAACTGCCACAGAGAAGTGTGGGCGATCCAGAAAACCTGACATGGAACTTTCTGGGTTAGCAAACGGCACATTACCCCACATGTAAGAGCGCCAGCATTCCTGCATCCTAACCGTCTTAACTCACAGTCCTGACCTACATTTCTACAGCGTGTCTGTCAAACGGAGGAAAGAGGGAAGAGAGTCTGCTCTTGCTCTGGTGTAAGCAAACTCAGCCCTGTGTTTATGCTGAACGTCAGTCCTGAATACGCTGCTATTTAAGCATTTATCCTTGCTGTTGTGCAGGAACCCCACTTTAAATTTAAAAGGCAGCCACATTACTCAAGTCAAAAGCATTAAAAAAATGTGTAGGGCTGCCAATATAACTTTTCAAAAACCTATTGTTTTAATCACGTGCCTTTTTTGATTAGATCAAATTAACCCTGAAGCATCACCTTTTTGGCAGTCATCAAAATCACCCTTACTGTGGGTAGGCAGTGCAAAATGAGTGAAGAACCATTCACACGGGACACGTCCATGCACCCAGCTAGAAAACTTTTTACTTGACACATCGCCATTGAAACCATAGCCAGAAGATGCCATGGGAAAATATTGCAGACAAAACAATAAAATGTCTTATTATGTCTTATGCAAACATCCTCTATGTTTATGTCGGACAAATTGATAAAGATGATTTCCAGAATGGATTGCTGTGGACCGTAGGTTAGCTAACTGTTCAATGATTTAGACACTAAACAAAGAATATTTTAAATGATTAAAGCTTCAATTGACAGCCCTACAAAATTGACATTTACCTCAATAGGTGCCTTTCGCACAGAATAGTTCTAGGAACCAGCCACTAGAATAGTTCCCCGGGAACTAATTTCTCCCCCGGGCCATGTTCCTCGTTGCATTTGCACCAGGAATAGGAACTCCAAAGCGGCAGACAGTGGCGTCTTTAAGCGTGGCATTTATCAAATGCTAAAAAACGGTGAATGGAGGATGCCGTGATCGGAGCTGTGTTTGTTGTATCGTGGGTTTCGTGATAAAGGAGATGGAATGTAAACGCATAATCTACACAACTGAAAGAGCAAAAAGTGGGGCTAAGAGACAAAATATCCTATGACAACTTTCAGTATTACATATCATCGAGGAGGAGAAAAGAACACAACCCTGCAGACAACAGGTAAATGCCATTATTGCGGTTTTCCATGTTCGTGAAGTAATAATGTTTACACTGCTTTTTAAAACTGTCGGTGCCGGTGTTTGACATGCGTTTGACCAATCAATGTATGCTTACGTCACTGAAAGTTCTTATAGTGCTGGTTTAGACCCTACTCTGAAGTAGGAGCTAATTTAGTTCCCCCCAAAGGAGTTCCTAGAACTAAAATTGTGAAAAGGTTCCTCCGGTGCGAAAGCCTCAAATATAAGTCTTCCCAGCCAGCAGTTGTTAGTTTAACGTTAACATTTTTTAAAACAAATAATGCTAAATGTGTCACATGTAGTATTATAAGGTGAGAAGATTAATCTACTTGCAGCAGGCAGTAAAAACATGACAAGGACTGACCAAGAACTGAAAGAAACACAGGGCTTAAATACATTGAAAAAAAATTAAATAAATAACGAAATGAGACACCTAACTAAACTAATCAAAACTGATGAACACAGGAAAATGACTGAAAACAAAGACACAGAACTGAAATAAATCACAAAACAGAACTCAGACTACCCGTTACAAAATGGTTTTAAAAAGGTTAACAAAATACATATAATTCAACATTGACACTTTCGTTGAAACAGCGTTGTGATATCAGCATTGATTTTTCTTGCCTGCTAAAATCAAAAAATTTGACAGTGATTCAACCTTGATCAGTGATTTCCATTTATCCATGAATAAATGTTTAAATGCCAGCTAGGTTGTGAATATTTGGTGTCCTCTACAATTCACCAAAAAAAAAAAATAAATAAATAAAAAATAGCTGCTATATGGTTAAGCAATAACCATGACAAACACATGGTGAAGAGGCATAGTCAGCAAATCATTTTATGTTTGTCGAGTTAAAAGAAGTCCATCCTGGGAACGGCTGGAAAATGTTGTTTAGATGACTGTCATCCAACATTATAGAATACCACAGCAAAAGGAAATGAAAATGAGAAACAGAACAAAAAAATGCCAAACCCCAGAATCTAAGGAACCAACTGTTTTCAAAAACACAAACAACTGCCTCTTTAGATCATCTTTCAGTGGGAGTCCCTTGTTTAGCTGAATTACATGGAAAGTTTTGCCTTAAATGGTGAAAAGTTGAACAAAAGGACACAAAATCAACATTCTTTAGCAAAACCGAGGTGAATGCATCCTATTCCCCTTTCCAAAAAAAATTAAATTGGGTATCATTTGGCAATCATTCCAATCTATATCTTTGTTAAAAACCTACTGAGCTGCTTACCTAGACTGCATTTTAGGCATCATAGGAAATGCAACCAACGTGAAACCAGTTCCAAAAGATCAGCAGAAACATTGTACCTCTAAGATATCTCATTCTAAAAGAGCTTTCTAAAAGATCCTTCATGAATTAGGCAATCCCTAAATGCATTGCAATGACCTCGGTGAAATAATTAATCCAAGATGGTAGACTGCATTCAATACTGAAAAGCATTGATTAAAAACCCAGTATTTTACCCAATATTTGCATATCCTACAGTGTACTTTTGCAAGCTTAGCAACTCGCTAACATAAAACTATCACTGTAAAAATGTTTTAATTGTTTACTTGTTTTAATTTTAATTTGGAATGGACTATAAAAATGCAACAGTAAAAACTTGTTAATTGGTTAACAGTAAGTTCCTAAACTATATACAGAGAAAAGCTGTATTTGATCTAACCTTACATTTTGTGTAAAGTAAAATGTACAGTACAGTAAAATATTGTTAAATGCACCATTTTTCAGGTAAAAAGAACAAATCATCTAGTGATTAACAGTGAAAAGCCATAAACTGACATTCCCAGAATTCCCTGTGTAACAATTATTTTTAATTTTATTATTTCTTAGTTTTTGTTATCAGTACATTAGGGTTTTATGTTACTAAATGAATATTTATTACATTATTTTAGTGCCATGTATGTTACCATAAAGGTGTTTTGTATACAGTATGTGTGCATGACATTGTCCTTCTTTACCTTGTCTTGTGAAAAAGCTACTTGCGATGAACTTTGATTCATCATGAGGCTTTTCTCTTTAGCACTTGTGTTAATGTGGATGTAAGTATATGTTAAAAGTACAAAACACTTTTTAGTAGCAGCGTGGTCTTGCTATTTCAGCAGAAAACCCCAGTGAAAAAAAAAAATACTAAAATGTATTTGAAATACATTTATTTTGTGCTAAGTATACTACAAATACACTTACATATTTATGTGCTAAATAAAATTACCCTGAAATTTGGTATACTTAATTGGTATACTTAAAGTCTGCCAAATTGGAACAACTAATTTTCACTTAATGCACTTTAATTGTGCGGAAGTAGTGCTGAGGTCCGAACTAAAGATATGCTTAAGTATATTTAATTGTGCTAAATTGGAACTATTGCAAGTATACTTTAGGTGCACTTTAAATATCTTGCATTTAAAGACATATATTATACAGAGATCATATAATCCTTAATCCTAATAGTGATATTAAAACACTTCTTAGGCATTATATTAAGAAATGTGCATTGTGCAATAAAGAAATACTCCAAATAAAGTTTAATTATAATTTTAATTATAATTTTATTTCAGTAAGTCTTAAGCGATATGTCAATAAATGTGTTAATGGATTTGAAGTAGACTTAGTATGAAATAAATGTATTTTAAATAGATTTTGGTATAGGTTATTTATTTATTTTTTTTACTAGGTTGTAAAATTTGTTGTTGTTGTTGTTGTCTTAATTACGGGTAATTGTTCTAAACTGTAGAATTTACAGTTGTTCTGTAAACATGTTTAAATTTTAACTGTATTTTTACTGAATTATTCTGGCAATCGCAGCTGGCAGTTTTTTTTCCTGTAAAAACAACTACTTTTTTGGGCCAGATTTACTAACAGCTGACCCTTTGTGTGTGTGTGTGTGTGTGTGTGTGTGTGTGTGTGTATAAAAAACTGTCAAGATTTACTAAAGACTATGCAGTGAAAAATTAGCAATGAAAAAGTGTGGACAGATTTTTTTTTTTTTTTTTGTCAGCACATATAGATAACACTATAAAATGTAAATAATAATAAAATAAGAATAAAAATTAAAAAAAGTGTTTAGATGGTCAAGACGTACAAAAAAAGCACTACTGCAGTATTATTCTCCATCACGCTTCTAACAGGTAATGACAATCAAATGTGTACTGTATACTCTATATCAACATAAGTGGGATCAAAAAGTGGACTGATTAAGGACAGAAGGTGAAAACAGACCTCTAACAGCCAGGGCTTGAGCTTGCGGTCGAGGATTATGTCAAAACCCAGCACCTCAAAGCAGACGCTGGCGCTCCCTGGTGGCTGACCTGGGCGGCACATACGGTAGGCATGGAGGACATGTGGTTCGGCCACTATCAGGGTCTTCACCACCAGCTCCTGCGAACACATGCACAAAACACACTTTCGTTATGAAAGACAACACAACAAATTTAAACAACTCCAAACTGTACATTCAAAGGTGGACGTTTGTGAATTGAATTGCACTAATTGCAAGATATGCATGACATTGTGTTAACTTTCGGTGAGGGCATGCTCGTGAAATCTCATTGCATGTGCAAACAGCCCGTATGAGGGACTCATTAACATCCCAGCACCCTGAAGAGACATGATAGGTCAAAGACTGACAGCACGCTACAGGAAGACAGGGGCAGATCGTAGGAAGACAGGAACAGACGGCCTGTATCAGCTGCTGTACTTGCTTATCAGAGGTCTGGCAGGCCGGCGGTCTCCCTGCATGATTAAACAGAGGCTGTGTTGAAGTATGAGGGGCAGATAACCGGCAGGACGTTTACCGAGCGTCCCGCGGGCCCCAAACGTGCAGTTCCGGAGAAGCAGGTTAGATCCCAGCATGCATCCTCCACAGAGAACAGAAAGAATTGTGTGTGTGTGTGTGTGTTCTTCAGATAGACTCAAAATGTTCATGCATATCTGTTCTGACACGTGAATGACAATTTAACATTAGTTATCAGTAGGGTCTTCAGACCGGCTTCCACATTTGAGAAATTATTTCAACAAAAAAAGAACAACTTGTAAAACAATACAGAGACACTGGATACGCTGGCTCAGTGGTGACACTTCTGAATGCCTGGCAAAGGAGTCAACAGATGCAGACGTGCAGTGAGTGGATGAGCTCTTAATTTAAAAGATGGAAAAATTACAATTAGATCAAAAGAGAGAAGTGGGCAGCAAGGAGAAAGAGGCAGTGCAAACAGAAGCAGGGGAGAGATAAGGGCAGAGCTGTCACACTGGTAACACACTGACAGGAAACAGATTCATTTTTGAAAGGACCATTTGATACAATTAAGAAACCTGAGCCAGGGAGGCTGATTAAAGTAGAGCTGCATGATCTATCGAATTCTGAAAAATACTGCAAATCTCTATAAGCTTATCATCAGGGTTGTGATATGCATTGCGATATGAAATTTAAGCCATTAATCTGTAAAGTTAATGTAACTGTGGAGAAAAATCTGGTTGAGCGATGTCTTCTGACGTCTGTGAAGCGATGACATCATATGCGTCATTTGTAGAACTTCTTTTAACTTGACACAGTGCCTTAAAAAGACATTGCTTGTAGCACAAATGCTAAAAAGAAAGTGAAATGCATTGCAACTGTCCAACTAGAGCAAGTTTGCATAGACAAAAAAAAAAAAAAATATTTGCCAAGGCCCTATTTGCATTAGCTAGTTAAAATGAGTTGCAAAAATCATATCTGAAGATCTTCAGTGAGTCCAAGCGCAATGTGCTATATGACCAGTGCGTGGAAAAACTAATGGTTAGGGATGGGTGGATTGATCCTGAAGTTGATACTTTCAACACTGATGTTGTATCGAAAGGATTGATCCTCATACCTCACACTAAAATATTGATCCTAAAGTGTTATTAACCATTAATTTTAAATTCAGTACATAAAATAAGCTTCTAAGTGGAAAATAAACTATGTTAGCAAATAGTTGTGTAGGTTAGAACTATCTCTCCTACACATCTGAATATACGCAAATGCTGAAAGACAGAACCGATCAACCTTCAAGGCTGACGCTTCGCTCACAGTTCTTGTTCAGATAGGGCTGCATTTCCCAAAAGAATCATAAGCATAAGTCAATCTTAAGAAACCATTGCCACCACTGGTCTCTGCACTCAGCTTAGGCTCACGATGCGTTTGGGAAACAAAGCCCTGAACGATGCTTATCAAATGACAGAAAAACACTAGGGAGTTATTTCACAATAAACAAATTGAAAGTGTACACAACTGTTCAAAGTTTTCATGTCAGTAAGATTATTTTTTTATTATTTTTTTTTTTTATGATTCAGCATTCAATAAATGGCTTCTGAAGTGAAGTGAAGCGATGTGTTTGTGTAAGAAAAAATATCCATATTTAACAAGTTATAATGTAAAATATCTAGTGGCCTCTCTTACTTTTCTTAGTGATATTTTGTGGCCCAAGTGATAATTGTCTTCTCTTTGACTGACTGAATGGAAACACTCAGTGTTTCACTCAATATGCTATTGAGACAGGCATATGTTCCTTTCTATGTGGTTGTTTTAGGTGTTTGTTTTTGCAATAAATGTAATTGTGCATTTATATGTGTTGCTGTGATTTTAATCTGCCATAATTTTAGTCTGAATCAAATGTAATTTACAAACGAATATAGCAATGCAATCAATTCTGAACTAGAAAATATAAGTTCAGATAACTAAAGTGAAGTTTTCTTTACTAAATTTAATCAGTTCAGATTACTTTACTAATTTGTCAGATAAACTTATCCAAATAAGTAAGACAAACTTATCCAAATAAGTAAGATAAACTGTAGCGTAAGTGTTTTGAACTGCGAGAGTTTAACACTTTCTTTGTAAGAAGAATACGGAAGACAGTCTGGCGGAAGCTACATATTTTAAATATGTTAAATATGGATATTTTTCTTACACAAATGCATCGCTTCACTTCAGAAGGTCTTTATTAACCCCCAGGAGCTGTGTGGAGTACACCTATAATGGATACCTTCTTGTGCCTTGTTTACTGTCCTGCCAATAAATCTTGTCATCGCTCATTTCTGCGTTTGGGTCCTCTCTCTCTCAGAACCCCTGACACTTATGCTACTAGTATGCACCCTTTTAGGGATAGAAAAGGTACACCTTTGAGGTTACCGCCCCAGTGAGAAGCTAAAAGCACAATTGTAGTACATTTTATTTCTGACAGTGTAAACAAAAGCATAATCTAATAAATCCCAGTTAAGGCGCAGTTGAATGTTTAAAAAGCATGGCTTTTAAATATATGTGGGCATAAGTTCCCATGTTATTCTAAGAATAATTTAAAAAGACAGTTTAATTTAAGCACAGGTGTCAAATTCAGTTCCTGGAGGGCCACAGCCCTGCAGAGTTTAGCTTCAACCCTAATTAAACACACGATTCAGCTAATCAAGTCCTTCAGGCCTATTTAAAAACTACTAGTATGTGTGTTTGGAGCAGGGTTGGAACTAAACTCTGCAGGTCTGCGGCCCTCCAGGAATTAAGTTTGACACCCCTGGTTTTGAGGTATCAGTATCAGTATTGATATAGGTGATACTGGCCTTGAAACTATCTGATCGAAAATAAATAATCTTTCATTGTGTCATATTATCAAACAAGTTATATTGTACATCACATTTTTCCATCATATCATGTAGCACTCAATTAAAAGATAACTAAGAGAAGCAATAGAAATAAAAACAACTCACTGATACATCGCCCCAGAATTTGGCCACGTCGTAATCGTTGGTTTGAAGGAACTCTGTGAACCACCCAATAGACCGCTTACTGCCTTTGTCCACAGTTTCATCTCGCTCAAAGTTCTCATTGTGTTTGTTTACGGAGTAGTTGGTCAAGTGCATGTACAGCTGATTCTGAGAACAAAAAAAAAAATGAAAGTCCATCAGAGTAAAGATGTCATTTTTTTTTTTATTTGTGAAAAAGCACAATGTCAGTGTTTTGTCAGCTGAAAGAAGTACATCTATGTAAATAAAACCAATATTATATCAATTGTCCTTACAACAATTCACAGAATGGTTTTAAAAAGATTGCCAATACAATAATATTTTATGAATATATGTAATGCAACATTTTATGCAAGAATTGATTTATTAAGATTTACAATTTATTTTACACAAGAATGTTTTTACGAAGATTTCCAATATGACTTTTTTTGTTTGTTTACATTTCAACCATTTACATTAGAATGGTTTCGTGAAGATTTACCATGTATCATATGCACTTCACAATGTGGCAACTTATTTAATAATGGATTTACCAAAAAATTACTATGCAAGAATTGCTGAAAGATACGCATTTTCATCACATTAAATATGGTGCCTACTCTGACTAATATCTGTTACCTCAATTATGTAGTGTTAAAGTCAATATGAAACAGCTTTTGCAATTACTTTTCTCTACCAGGAATTGCTGGATTGTGAAAAGCGTCTATGTGAGTTGTATGGAGTAAAGGGTTTTGACCATTAATGGAGTCAGTTTTGATGACTTTTTACTAGTCCATTTACTACATTGAATTAAAACTTTCACATCACTTTGATGACATCATAACTTACCAGGTTCGACTCGTTTGGCGTGTGGTACTTCTCTGTACCCATTCGAACCAGGCCGTCATTGTAGAGGAAGACACGCAGTGGATCACAGGAAGTAACAAGAATGTAGAATCTCAGGTCAAACTTGTAGCCCTCCATTAGGAAGGGCTTATCCAAGTATTCCTGCACAATGAAGTGGTCCTGGACCGGGAGCTTTTCGCAGTTTCGAATCAGAGATATCCTGGGAGAAAATGGGTAAGATTCTATCACATCCCAAAAAATGTGGTGCATATTTTATTGTTAGTTAAGAATCCAAAACTCTGAAGTGTGTCAGAGAGAGCGTGTTTATTAAGGAGTTGACTCTGTCGCTGGTCCCTGGACCCTGACTAGACCCAGGTTAATAAGACCAGACGTCTTGGTCTGTTTTAAGCCCTGCCATTATTTATTTCCTTTGATTTTGAGGTTGAACAGATCTCCAGCTCTTGGCTGTTATAGAATACAGACAACGATGTGTTCACCAGTACCAAACACAAGGAAAAGTGAAGTTTGGATGTTTAACAAACAAAGGGGCCTTAGAAAAACAATTTTGAAGGTAAAATATATGGCCATTGGTCTGCATTGACTTAACTGGTTACATGTTTCTCTTCATCCGGTTTGCATGTGGCCTCAACAATTACCTGAAACGTCAACTTTCCAAGAACCGCAAGTTGCTGAAGGAGGGCTTGATCATCACAGTTCATTCGTTAGCTATGTCAGCTGATAAATATTGCAACAGAATTTGTTTACTTGTTCTTGGAGCAATTCGATGTATAGGTTCAGCACTATTAAAACACAGCTGAACATTCCCGGGAAATGTGTTGTTACGAAAGATTCTCCTGTGACTCATGATACATTTGACTCATTTACGGTTGTTTGTTTAGTACAAGCATAAAATTGCAGAAAATGACAGGAACATGGGCCACAAAAAGACCCGCATAACATTGAGATGTTCCATTTTCTCAATTAAAACAATTAAAAATGATTTATTGTGATTGAGTCTCTAGCGTAATAAGTGGCTCTTGAGGGATTTCTAGGATTTATTACACCTCAAATGCATTCTGTTTTCAATAAGAAATGCCACATCTATCATTAAAAGATGTTTTGTTTAATAAATAAAATTTGTATTTATAATTAAAAATTAAATATTAATTGTTTCCGCTTTGCAAAGGGAGTTCAGAGTACTTGAATTTGATGCTTAGCCAAAAGCAGCACACTGGCCAATCTTCCTTATCTCCACCGTACTGGCACACAGTCCTGCGCTTGGCGTCTGCCGGCTCAGGTGTGTGTTTAGCGTCCAGTAGCTTGTGTTGTGTTATGTTGTAGAGGATAATGGGGTTGTTTGAATTGCATGACATGATTGATGAGGGCTGATGGCAGGTAATCAAAACCCACTTTGGCTGACTGTTTAATTTGGCACCAGTGGGGATCTCGTCTTTTACCCCGCCACAGTTTTTAACAAGCCTCTGCTTAGACACAAACAATATTCATTTAGTTTTCGGCCTGAAAAATAAATTACGTAGGAAGATATAACTTAATTTCCTGCGTCACGCTACGCTTTTTCAAATTTAATCTCCAGCCTAGCAGATCTTCTTTCACTTGTTAAATGCAGCACAATAACTCAACCTTTGATGACTTCTCATTTTAATAAGTACCGGCTTGCTGTAGCGTATGACCATAGAAATATTAATTTACTAACAGATAAAAGACAGTCATAAATAAATCTAGTGCCCCATCTGCTGCTGTATACTTTCAGCATAGGTATGAGGTTTCAGCATTAGAATAAAGGATTGGGGTTAGGTTTATTATTAGGGTTAAAGTTCAGTTTCAAGTTTACCATTAGGATTAATGCTTGTGGTGGCACAATATTATTTGTATAAGTCAAGTCAAGTTACCTTTATTTATATAGCACTTTATACAATAGAGATTGTTTCAAAGCAGCTTTACAGGGATAAACAGAAAAATAATAGCCCCTTTCACATATACAGTCTTTACTGGTAAATTACCAGTAAATTACCGGTAAGAGATCATGTGTGAACAGGACCTTTTCAAAAATACCAGTAAATTGGTTCTGGCAATTTACCAGTAAAGAAAGTTGTAACATTACTAGTAAATTACCGGTAATGTGCTCTGTGTGAACGCAGAATGAAGATTACTGGTATGAGCACGTACGAAGTCGGAATGTGCTGACATAAGAAGTCTGCTTTGGGTCAATCATAGTTCTTATGGAGATGAGGTGATTACTCTGCGCTGTTTACAGTAAGTTTTTTAATAGTTTTTATATTTAAATATGCGCTAGATGGTCATCTTTGACTGTTGCGACACATCTCACAGCTTTTTCAACATGTCGCGCTCGAGACCCTGCCTTCTTTTCCATTCATCAGCATACTCAGACGTCAAAAATTGTTAAAAAAAAAAAAAGTCAAAACCTCCTCATGCGGGCGAATGAAGACAACGGAGCAGCGTTGAAAGATCATTTCTGATGACTGACATTACAGAACTTACCGATATTTTGCTGCTGATGTGTGAATGGTTTCCGCTTACCGGTAAAAACACAGAACTGCGTTGCTTGTGTGAACAGCAATTTACTGGGATTGCTGTGTGAAAGGGGCTAATGATGCAAACAGAGTTCAATTCAGCTGTAAAGCATCTCTAAAAAGAACAATGTCATTGTTCAGCTGAGGTCAGTTCAGTGTAGTGTTGTCACAATACTAGAATTTCCAACTTCGATACAATACCTTGAAAAACATCGATATTTGATACCATTTTCGATACCAAGGTGGAAAGTTGCCATACCGTCATACAGATAATTTGTTATCATCTCATAATTTTTTGACAATTTGGGTAATTTTGTTGTAATAGCTTACACACAGAACAAGGAGGCTTTATTTAAATGATTGAACTACTTTTACAAAAAAAAAAAAACAGTAATAAAATAAGAACAAATAAACAAATTGCAAACGATGGCACAAATAAATACATTTAAATACTGAGACAAATGAACTAAACATGTTTTAAGTTTTTCAGGTGGGTCTAACAGTAGTATTCAGGTAAGAAATAATACAGAAATGAAAGTAATCAAATGTAAAATAACACTGGATAGTTTTCAATGTACAAATGAAATACAGATTAATGTTTAAAATGAAAGTTTCAGTCTATAACAGCGAGTGATTTTCTCTTTGTCTTTGTTTTTTGATTAACATGACAGACAGCAGCAGGTTTATTAGGCTGCTGTCACTTTAAGAGCTTAGGCAGGGATCCAATATACTGATACACAACATGAGTTTTCTTTCAACTATGTTATGTTCCAAAACTGACTGTATTTACCTGAATACTCGACAAGATGGGCATTTTGACATACATTTTTATGTATTTGAGAGTTTAATCGCAATAAGCCACGAAATAAGTTCTTGCGAGCTGTTTGAGTGGCTTTATGAGAACGCCATTTTAGTGCTACACTACAGAGATCAGTGGTGCGCGCGCTTAAATGGTGTGAGCTCGAAACCTGTGGGAATGCCTAAAATTATGCAAACACTATTCAACTGGAGTGAATGAGATGAGTGACGGTGTGTGTCCACTGGCGAGAAGCGAGCGGAGCAAGCATTTTTAGTGCATTCCTACGGAAGTGCTCCGCGCCAGTGGACACGCACCGGAGGAGGCAAGTGCGTGTCAGTTCATGTTAAGTTTCTGGAATGCTAGGTTAAACAAAATGTTACTGTAAAATGTTTGCCAATTTTGTAGCAATATGCTGCTCATGGGAGGAAAAATGACAAACAATCTATATTTTGAGAAATACTCCAGAACAACTCTCAGTCATACAGGATGCAAAACTTCCAGTCTGTTGTAACTTACCCATGACCCATGGCTCCATTCGCAGGCTTAACGATAAATGTTTTCTGCTTGCGTTTTCGTTTCAACTCCTTTACATAATTCTGGAACTGTGTGCACTCAGCTGGGAAGATCCAGGTTTTGGGGATGAAGCTATATTCCTGAGGCTGACTTTTAATCATTCTAAGGAAAAGAATAGGGTATTGAAATTAACAAAAAAGAAGAGTAAAGTTAATGTTCCATGGCTGGAGGGCAGCTGTAATCAGTCATGTATCTGATATGGTATCATGTTTTCAACTCACTTGGCCATGTTTCTTGCCAAGCAGTCTTTCCGACAGATCTCACCCATTCCCGGGAAATGGTTTATCCTCTGAGGAAAATAATCACACTGTTAGAGGGCACTCGGTTATTCACCTCTTAGAGGAAAAACACAACATTAGAGCCCAAGTCTTGAACTGAGACTATAATATTTTGACATTTATGTCCAATTACAGACTTAAAACGAAAGGTGGTTGTCAGACCTTTCTTAACCCCTATTTAGTTCCCCACATTGTTTTTAATTTAAAACTAAAAAAGACGATCAATTTTGACTCTAAGGGCCAAAGTAATTGGTTCTGCATCAGAGCCCATGTAGTTGTAGGTACTGACAGATGAATGAATTGCTTTGAATGCAAAGAGGAAGGGGGGGAGGGTGAGTTTTTCTGTATTCTTTGAGCAAATGAGGCTGAACAGGGCCATTAATTTGACTCATATGACCTGTAGCTTGGCAGCTGAGCCAATCGCAGGAAAAATAACCTTTGGTATGTGTGAAAGCACAACATGCTTTCCTCATAAAAGAAAATAACACAGAACACAACTGTATGAAAAGTGTTTCATGAAGCAAAGCATCGGTTTCACTTTAATGGCAATAGGTCCTTTTCATTGCCATTAAAGTGAAATAACTGAACATAAACATACAAGCTTGATAAGAATGCTCATTTTAGAAGAAAATTTCAGATGGCACTTAGAAGATTTTGCATCTGAAGTCTTCAAATTTTTACTTAAATATTTTACTCATTCTCATGTCATTCCCTATTACTTTCCTTCTTCAGAAAATAAAATAAGAATTTTTGAAGAAGATAATTTACTTCTCCAAGTAAATGCAACAGCATTGGTTTTGATATGTCCAAATGTGCAATTCCAGTGGTTTATTGAGGGTCAGTAAATTATGAAAAGTATTTTTATTTTTGGGTGAAGTATTCCTTTAAGGTTGTTTTAATTAAGATGCCTCTTAAGATACCTTATTTTTGCACAATTTTAGAGATGGTTCTCACTGCAGAACATGAGATCCAGGGGGCGAGGTTGGATCCAGATCCAACTCCTCCCACTTTACATATCCCTAAACCTACCCATCTCTGCCCCCTGGATCTAAACCTACCCATTTCCACCCCCTGGATCTAGATCCAACTCCTCCTACTTTACATATCCCTAATCATATCCTTCACAGAGATGGCAATGAAAGAATGCAATGCAAACTCAGTGAGAAAAGAAATAAAAAATGGCAGATGATTTGAGAGAATGACTGATTGTTAAACTTAAACATGCTTAATTTCCAAAATGGATTAGTAAAAAAAAAAATACAGTGCAATTAAAAACAAATTACCCAATATTTTTGTGTGATATGCATAAAAAAATTTTTTTTTTTTTTAAATGACATGAAATAAAAAGAAAAAAAGTAAGCTCTATATAGTATAAATGTAGGTAGTATGAATGAATTTTGGACGTACTACATCCGCCATGTTGTTACTTTCATGTAACCTACCAGCATCATTTGCGTCACTTCACTGCCATTCATAAATCCTCTCCTGTGGCCTCATGGGATAGTAAAGTGTCCATCTAATGTGCACTTCAGAATCTCGGCAACAGTAGTAGGTCATCTTGGGACTTTTTGGGTACTGTTTTTTGAGTACTACATATTCGTACAAACTACTCTTTTGGTGTACTGTTTTCACATACTATATAGTATAGGAAATATTCCTTCACAGCCTATGACATCCCACTATCCTGTGCATTCGATCCTGTGAGGTTTGCTAAAAAATATGAAAATTGTGGCTGGTGGTCAGTTAGTGTTAGTGTTAACCATTTAAGTAAATATTCACTTTGTTATCACAAATAGTCTCTCTATTTTGTTGTAGATCATTAGACCGTTATGCGGTCTCAGAAGCCTGTCTGAAATCAGTTTCGGGAGGTACCCTCATGTGCAAGGGAAAAAGTTGGACAAGTGGCTAAGCTTTCAAACGCAGCCACAGTCCGCTGGCCGCTCAATGAACTGACTTGCCCTAAAAGGACTTGGGTTTAAATCTTTTCCTGACAAATTTGCTGATCTCGAGTGACCTCAATTGATGCTTCACTACTGTATAGTACTTTAGGCATAAAGGTTATATACAGTAATGACTTCTGTTGATTAAACTGCAAATGCCTGTGAAGGATGTTAGGAAAATGAGTATAAGCCATGGTAAAGGTCACATCTCTTAAATACAGGAAAAATAAGAGGAAACCGTAGCTACATCTTTGTTTTTAACATTTTTTTTTTTCCTCTTCCATTCTTTGAACTGAAAGGAAAATCACAGTACCTGGTAGTTCCTGAGCTCAGCAATTTTCTCATGTTGCACTGCAGAGTCGTTCCAGATGAGATTGGCCATCTCATCATCATCTCTGGCTTTATGAAAGATCATCTCCTCAATGACTATACGAACTGCAAATAAATCAAATTAGATTCCTTTGATATGCATTGACACCGACAATACTGGATCATATTTCTGTTTCCATGACTGAATGGGCACAAACAACTGACTTCATCATGCTTTAATAATTATTATGCTTAACTTATGCTTTTGCATCAACTCAAGTGTTTTAAGAATATTATGTCTGCATTTCATTATCTTTCCAAAAAACATGACATAGCTGTAGTACTTGGCAATATTATAATCATGATGTTGTTTTTCCATAAATATCAGCATTACTGGATAAAATCAAAACGGCGTGGCTTAGACTGAAATCCGGTTAAACCAAAGCTAGAAATCTTGACATGATTGTTGAGTTATTATACAACTGTTTATTGAGAGAATTAATGTAAAGAATTATACATACTAACCGTAAGTTAAAATATACATGGTGTTGTCAAAATTTTAAAGTATTTAGACAAATATACACTTCAGTAAACTTTTTCTCACATTAAAGGTAGGGTAGGTCATTTTAAGAGAGGCTAGCAATAGTGAGCTAGCTTTGAAAGCATAAGAGCCCACTATCACGCGTGTCCTCTAAAACACATGAATGCGTACAGCAAGGAGCAGGTTTCCATCTCTTCCAAATTACCGTAGTTATGGCCTTTTCAACGCGCTCATCAAACAGCTGTGGTAACTCGGATCAGTCTACAAACACGGTGAGTCATGTCATCCTCTCCTAGCATTGTTACCTGTTCCATTTGCCACATGTTCAGTATAGCTCTCTCTGTCAGCGACGAGGGATTTACATGTCATAAATGTAGGGAAATAGTCAGGCTGACAGAGAGAATCTCAGAATTAGAGACACGCATCCAAACTTTAATCGAGGATAGTAAGAACGCAAGGGCTTCAGATACTGTTTTGGATGCGATTAGCTTAGTGAACTCTGTACATTGTTCGGTTCCGGCTGTAGAGCCCGTGCAGCAGGGCACTTGGGTAACGGTGAGGCGGCCTAGCCGCGGAAAACACCACTTTTCCGTTCCAATAATAACATCAAACAGGTTCTCCCCACTCAGTGATGCACCCACTGAGAATCCTGTTGAAAGTGCCCTAGTTATTGGCGATTCTATTACACGGAACGTGAAAATAGAGACACCAGCCACCATAGTCACATGTTTGCCGGGAGCCAGAGCACCTGACATCAAAGCAAATTTAAAAGTGCTGGCTAATGCTAATGGTAAATACTCTAAAATTATTATTCACGTCGGCACTAATGATGTTCGACTTCGCCAGTCGGAGATCACTAAAATTAACATTAAAGAGGTGTGTGAACTCGCAAATACAATGTCAGGAGAAGTAATTTGCTCTGGTCCCCTTCCTGTTCGTCGGAGTGATGAGATAGTTAGCAGATTATCATCACTCAATGGCTGGCTGTCTAAGTGGTGTCCGCAAAATAATATAGGTTTTATAGACAATTGGAAAAGTTTTTGGGGCAGACCTGACCTGTTGAAAAGAGATGGTATTCATCCCTCTCGGGATGGTGCTGCTCTTCTCTCTAGTAATATGGCACATAGTCTTAGAGCTGAAACATGACAAACTGTGGCCCAGGTCAGGAAGCAGACATACTGGCTAAACCGACCGTCTGCTAGCTGCCTCACGTTACAGAAGTCAGATAATTCCCAACACATAGAAACTCTTACACCTAGATATTATCACATAGAGACTGTGTCTGTACCCCGAATTAGTAAAAACAAAAAACTTCCAAACCCATTTAATGGTAAAAATTTAATTGATGTTCAACAAATAAAAAATAGAGATAGTAATGATAAACAAATGATAAAGCTTGGGTTGTTAAATATTAGATCCCTTTCATCAAAATCACTTATTGTAAATGATATTATCACAGACAATAATCTAGATATGCTGTGTTTGACAGAAACTTGGCTAAAACCGGACGATTACATTACTTTAAATGAGTCTAGCCCTCAAGGTTATGATTATCGACACAATCCTCGTCAGAAAGGCAAAGGAGGAGGTGTTGCTGTAATTTATAGTAATATTTACAGTATTAGTCAAAAGTCTCTCAAATATAATTCCTTCGAAGTGATGGTACTTTACGTAACATTATGTAAGTTGACATTTGTGTTGGCTACTGTATACAGGCCACCAGGACACCATACAGACTTTATCAAAGAATTTGCTGATTTTCTATCGGAGTTAGTACTAGCAGCAGATAAAGTACTTGTTGTTGGTGACTTTAATATCCATGTAGATAATGAAAAAGACTCATTGGGATTGGCATTTGCAGATATTCTAAACTCTATTGGTGTTAGACAACACGTGTCAGGACCCACTCATTGTCGTAACCATACCTTAGATCTAATATTGTCATATGGAATTGATATTGATGCCGTTGAAATTCTGCAGCAGAGTGACGACATCTCAGATCATTACCTAGTCTCGTGTATACTACATTTAGTCAAAACAGCTAAACTGCCTCCCTGCCATAAATTTGGTAGAACCATCACTTCTACCACTAAAGAACGCTTTATAAATAATCTTCCTGATCAGTTTCATCGCCTTAGCATGCCAGACAGCTTAGAAGACCTCGATGTTGCAACGGAAACTATTGCCTCTGTCTTTTCAAGCACATTAGACTCAGTTGCTCCTTTGCGTTTGAAAAAGATTAAGGAAATTAATCCAACGCCATGGTACAATGAGCACACTCAGGCCCTAAAGGTAGCAGCCAGAAAAATGGAACGCAGCTGGAAGAAAACAAAACTAGAAGTATTTCGCATTTTGTGGAGGGAGAGAATGGTTGAGTACAGAAAGGCCTTAAAATCTGCTAGATCTGCCTATTTTTCTAAACTTTTAGAAGAAAATAAACAAAACCCTAGGTATTTATTTGATACAGTGGCTAAATTAACAAGAAATAAAGCTTCAACTTCTGATGTTTCCAAAGAGCACAGCAGTGATGACTTCATGAACTTCTTTACTTGCAAGATTGATAATATTAGAAAAAAAATTATAACCACGCAACCGTCTACTACAGTATTGCGTCAGACGGTGCATTGTAGTATCCCTGAGGAAAAATTCAATTCATTTACTCCTTTAAGAGAGGAAGAATTGTCTAAACTTGTTAAATCGTCAAAATCGACAACATGTATGTTAGACCCTATACCAACTAAGCTATTGAAAGAGATGCTTCCAGAGGTCATAGATCCTCTTCTTAATATCGTTAATTCATCTTTATCACTAGGATACGTACCAAAAACTTTTAAGTTGGCTATTATTAAACCTCTTATTAAAAAAAACACAACTTGATCCTAGAGAATTAGTCAATTACAGGCCAATCTCAAATCTCACTTTTCTGTCAAAAATACTAGAAAAGGCTGTATCATCACAACTATGTTCCTTTTTAGAAAGAAATAGTATCTATGAGGATTTCCAGTCAGGATTTAGACCATACCATAGTACTGAAACTGCTCTCATTAGAGTTACTAATGATTTGCTCTTATCATCAGATCGTGGTTGTATCTCTCTATTAGTGTTACTGGATCTTAGTGCTGCATTTGACACTATTGATCACAATATTCTTTTAAATAGACTCGAAAATTATGTTGGCATTAGTGGAATTGCATTGTCATGGTTCAAATCATACTTATCTGACCGTTATCAGTTTGTAGAAGTAAATAAAGAGAGGTCATATCGATCACAAGTTGAATATGGAGTACCGCAAGGCTCGGTACTAGGACCATTGCTTTTCACTCTGTACATGCTACCCTTAGGAGATATCATCAGGAAGCATGGTGTTAGTTTTCACTGTTACGCTGATGATACTCAGCTCTATATTTCTTCGCGCCCTGACGAAACTTACCAATTCACAAAATTAACGGAATGCATAGCTGATATAAAAAATTGGATGACCAGTAATTTCCTACTACTAAATTCAGAAAAAACAGATATTCTAATTTTTGGACCAAAAACTTCCTCACGTAATAACCTAGAGTACTGTCTAACACTTGATGGCTGCTCTGTTAAGTCTTCGTCGTCAGTTAGGAACCTGGGTGTGCTCTTTGATACCAATCTTTCATTTGAAGGCCATGTTTCTAGCATCTGTAAAACCGCATTCTTCCATCTTAAAAATATATCTAAATTACGACATATGCTCTCGATGACAAATGCGGAATAGTTAGTTCATGCGTTCATGACCTCAAGGCTAGATTACTGTAACGCTCTACTAGGTGGTTGTTCTGCTCGCCTGATAAATAAACTACAGCTCGTACAAAATGCAGCAGCTAGAGTTCTTACTAGAACTAGGAAATATGACCATATCAGCCCGGTTCTGTCAACACTGCATTGGCTTCCTGTTAAACATCGTATAGATTTTAAAATCTTGCTAATTACCTACAAAGCACTAAATGGTTTAGCTCCCCAGTACCTGAGCGAGCTCTTAATGCATTATAGTCCTTCGCGTCTATTACGATCTCAGAATTCAGGCCAGCTAATAATACCTAGAATATCAAAATCAACTGCAGGTGGTAGATCCTTCTCCTATTTGGCACCTAAACTCTGGAACAATCTTCCTAGCATTGTTCGGGAAGCAGACACACTCTGTCAGTTTAAATCTAAACTAAAAACACATCTCTTTAACCTGGCATACACATCACACATTATCAATTTATTTTTTCAAATCCGTTAAAGGATTATTAGGCTGCATAAATTAGGTCAGCCGGAACCGGGAACACTTCCAATAACACCAGATGTACTCGTTACATCAGAAGAAGAATGGCATCTACGCTAATATTAGTCTTTCTGTTTATCCCGAGGTTTACCGTAGTCAGCCGGATCCGGGCCGTATCCGGGTGAGATCGAGGACCTGCGCCATGACACAACCACAACACAGCCCTGAAGTATCAGCAGAGATTGAGTCAACTAGATCATCCACTATGAAGGCCTCATCAACATGACAATCCTCAACTGGATGGAACTGAATTAAACACTTTGAATGTTGCGATCATATCTGACTTATGATAGCAGCCTGAGTCGTAACAAAGCACTGTTCACCAGAGGAGAACTGGCCCCCCGACTGGGCCTGGTTTCTCCAAAGGTTTTTTCTCCATTTTAACACCTGTTTGCCACCTGATGTCACCTGTTGGAGTTTGGGTTCCTTGCCGCTGTCGCCTTTGGCTTGCTTAGTTGGGGACACTTGACAATTGACATTTGATATTCAACAGTGCTTTGATCTGCCTGCATTGACACTATTCCTTACGAGCTGCTGTGCAGCCAAAATAATGTACCAGTTATCACTGTAAAGCTGCTGACACAATCTACATTGTAAAAAGCGCTATATAAATAATGGTGACTTGAATAAATAGGCCTATAATGTAAGGCTATTAAATAGCAGTTAAATGGCGTGAACACAGCATAAGCTTGTTGTTTTGGTTCTGGAGGAACTGTAAAAGGTGTCTGCTGTTTCGGTTGCAGTGTCCGTGACTGACGTCTGTCTAACTTTGCATAGCATGAAATGTGCTGATGCATGTGATGTCTGTGCTAGCAGGGTGCGTGAAGGTATAGAAATACATACACTGACAGGTAGGCAGGGCAATCGTATGCATGTTGGACCGAATGTAATGATTGGACAAACATTTTATGGTCTACGCCTTCCACAGACTATATATATGTGTGTATATATATATATTATATATATATATATATATATATATATATATATATATATATATATATATATATATTTATTATATATATATATATATTATATATACACACACACGTACATATAACTACATTGAGACCACTTAAAGTTGCGGTAAGTAGATTTTGAAAAAACATTTTGGAAGTTAGTTGGGCCGACACCAACAACAAATATGTAACCAATCAGCATTAGGGGCGTAGCTATAACGGTTGAGGAGACAGAACAAGTAAGAGGGAGATTTGAAAAAAAAAAAAAAAAAAAACTGCAGACAGAAAGAGAGATGATGAGACACAAAAGAGCTCAAAATAATATCACTGGAATGAAGGGTTATGACTGGGCAAGATCTTTAGGACCCACGTTAAAAGCTTCCCAGCGCAGGAGAGAGATAAGCGGGAAGACCGGAAAACAGATTTAGAGGCTCCTTTGATTCCACTTCACATGTGAGTAAAACTGGGTTTGAGTGTCATTGATTGCCTAGAGCTGCTGTGCTGTTAACTAACAACGAACTCTTGTTTGTATTTACTTTTGTGTACTGTACGTTCATTTTTTGTGCTTCTATGTCATTCGTTAATTATCCGCGCTTTATTTTTAGGATTCTATCAGGATGTGAAGAGACTTTCAACCAGTATAATAAAAAATCTTCTGGAACAAAAGACCTACACTACCTCTAAAGTAACTTTGATACACAAACTTTGTAAAGCAACTTGTTTAATCACATTTTTCAAATGACCATAGTTATAGCCAGATGACTTATGAAACTGAAATTGCATCAAGTATGTATGCCAAGTTTTTTAAGCTTTGGTTTAACTGGATTTCAGTCTAAGCCACAGATTTAAATACTTAATTAATAATAAATAATTAAATATTCTGAAGTAATAGTAAAAGCTAGTAGTAAATAATGAGCAATAGTTTAAAAAAAAAAAAAACTGTGTTTGTCATACTTTTAATTGAGTGCAATTTTGACACCGCCTTTATTTTGACTTAGTATAAGTATAATGCTTATACTAATATAGTAATTCTCTCAATTAACAATCATATAATTACTTAAAGGGTCAGTTCACCCAAAAATAAAAATTCTGTAATTAATTATTCACCCTCATGCTGTTCCAAACCCGTAAGACCTTCGGTCATCTTTAAGACACAATTTTTTTTTATATATATATCCAAGAGGTATCTGAACCACACATAGGCAGCAAAGACATCGTAAAAGTAGTCCATGTGACTAAAGTGGTTCAACCTTAATAAAGCAAAAAGAATACTTTTTGTGCACAAAAACAAAACAAAAATAATGACTTTATTCAACAATTTCTTCTCTTCAATGTCATTCTCATATGCTGTTTATGTTGTATAGACAGTGCAGCACTTCTGATTCTACATCAGAACACCAAACGCTGTATTGGCCGACGGTGTACATGTGAGCAGCATGATGCATGTGTGTGCTGCTGACGCAGGAGCTGGCCAATACTGAGACGCCATTCTGACGTGGAACCCAGAAGCGCTGCACTGTATTTACTATGTGAATAGCGTACAAGACTGATATGGAAGAGAAGAAAAACAAAAATATCAAAAATATCTTAATTTGTGTTCCTAAAATGAACGAAGGTCTTACGGGTTTGGAATGAAATGAGGGTAAGTAGTTAATGACATAAATTTCATTTTTGGGTGAACTATCCCTTTAATAAAAGTTAGGTAAAATCATATTTAAAATTGATTTACATTACAATAACAAGTGAAATAAGTACTTTGTTCTTTGTAAAGAGTAAACACTATGATAATTGCCTTAGAAATTAACATTTATTAACATTGATGCTTTTGGCAGATACATTTACATAACAATACATGGTTTCAATACTACTCAAATAGTAGTACTGAAGCACAATTACTAACATATTTTACAAATTCAATGAGGAATGGATCCATTATTGTGTTTTCCACAATTCCAGGCTGATGTAAAAAAATTTTTTTTAAAAATTGCAGCATAGAAAAAAGTTCATTAAATAGGTCTACTGTTAAGTATTATTATTATATTGCTGTTTAATAAATATTTGAAGCAATCCCTATATAAAAACCCTTCTTCAATGGGTATCTAGACCTTGCTATTTATTTTATTTTTTTTATTCCACTGCCCTGCATCTCGCATTTTTAAATACAAAAACGCTTTGTGTGAATGTCTCCTTACATCAACAAGTTTGACATAATGAACAAATTGATGAAAGAACGTTTTTTCCTACCGATCTCATATTTTGTTCCTGCAACGTTGGCTGTGATGAAACCTTTCTTCTTCTTCTTAGTGTGGACCTTCCTCTTCACTCCATTCTGATTGGACAGTGCCGGTGGCATGTTCATGGGGGACGTTCCTTGATCGTCTGTGGAACAAAAAGAACATTTAGTCACTGAACATTTACTGAGGCTTTTATGTTGGCTTGAGATAGCCAACATACTGATATTCTATTTAAACTTGTTTTTCTAAAATTTCTGACTGTAATTCCTCCTAGAGCTTTAAAGCTACAACAACCAAACTCGGCACAGACTTTCAGGCTGATCCGACTCGTGTTGCTACATCTTTTCTAACTGATCTATGTTCCCTGAAAATGACTCATAAAAATCCCATAGACTTACATTGACAGAATGTTCAAATATTCAAATCTCTCTATTGAGCAACTAGCATTATCTTTCTGAAATATGCTAGCTTTTCCAATATTGCCTTTCATGCAAGGTGTAATGTAGCTGTCTGTAAAGTTGTAAAGTCGAAAGTGCACAAAAGTGCACAAAGTTATTGTGCACTTTCGACACAATAACTTTTTTTTATTACCCTCTCCATGAGGGTAGTTACATCTACCCTCTCCTTTCTTCTTCCACCTCCTGAGTAATGATATTTTACCCAGGCGCTTCTTACAATCAGGCCGAGGGCTGGGCCCACGATAAAAATTTTCTGTTGGCTCGCCTTTTGGCTTGATAGTAAAGGGGCTCTTTCAGGCTTGAAAGAACCATAGATTCCATCCTTCTATGATGGTAAGTCTCCGTTCTTTGAGCTACAAAGAGTAAGCCTGGTCTATAGTTATATATTTAAATATATTGACCTTAGTTTTCCTGTATAGTTTTTCCTGGGTGTGTAAAAAGAAATAGAAGGGTAAATTAGGGCCCTGAAGTTCCCATTAGGTTGGTTATCTTTGTGTTGGCTACATGGCCACCTTTACAACCACCACATTGTAGAGTAGCTATTATCCTCTGGTCATAGCTAGAGTTTGTATTAGAGATTGGCACTTTTTATTTCAGATAGATCTATGTTAAGCATCGGCCTTCGGGGCCGCCTGACATTGTTTAACTTGGGTTGAGCATCGCTCCTCTGAGCTCTTGTTTTATATAGTTTATTTCAGAGTTGCCTCCTCTCTATTGAGAGTTTTAGAGACCCCGGGCAGATCCATGCTTATGTGTGGCCCTATAGGCCCACAGCTATAGCTGGCCTAGGCTAGAACTAGGGTTTAGGTGATATACTGAAGCATTTCACCTTTTTATTACTACCCCTGTCAGGAGAGTGTAGTTTTTCCTAGTTCTGGCCTCCTCTTATCAGAGTTGTCAGGCCAAGGCCCATTACCCCTTTGGTGTAGGTGCAAGATAGATAGCAGGTAAGTTAGCAGACTTTGCTAAGTCTCCCTGGTGCCGTTGTCTCAGGTGGTAGGCCCCTTATCACTATGTGAAAAAAGAAAATGCTAGTGTTGCTGTGGCCCCACTTTTCTAGAGCATTCTATACTTTGTTTAGTCTTTTCCCCTGAACTCCTTGAATTAAGATTCAAGCTTGAGTGAAACAGTGTTAGCTTTATTTATGCTCCTGTTCCCTAGGGTTCAGTACAATGTCTAATCTGTCTTTGGTGAAAAGTGCCCACCCTTGGAATTCACAATTTCAGGGTAGTATGAATGAAAAATGAAGCATTCCCCTGTTTCTCAGGGCTGTTAATGCTCCAGTTCTATTTTGCCCTACACAATGTGAGCCCAATAACTCTATTGCTGCCACAGGTTAGCACCTGTTTTCAGTAGTAGGCTTTGTTCTGGCGTCCTTCAGAGTATGGCGACTAAGTTTGTACTCCCCTTGCTAATAAGGGTAAAAAGTGTTTTTTTTACTGAGTATATGGCCTGTTGGAATGCATAGCTCAGGTTGAGTTTGTTTAGTGAACCTCACTATTCAGTTTGGTTCTTATGTAGCTCCCTTTAGTGCCACAAGATGTTGATTGTGTTGTTTGGAGTAGAAGGCTTTGTTTTGGGCCTCCTTCAGAGCATATAGCTTGCTGTATCACAAGTTTTGTTGGTAGATGTTTAGTTCGAGTTTTGCTCACTTAGAACTAGCACTGCCACAGGTTTATGCCCGTGTTTATTTGAAGTGGTAGGCCGGTTCTGGCCTCCTTCAGAGCAAGGCAGCATATATTCTTTGTACTCCCCTTACTGTATGGGTAAAGAGAGTACATTGCCTGTTGGAATGTGTAGATTTTAGCTCAGGTTGAGTTAAGCTAGGTAACCTCACTTGATAGTTTGGTTCTCAGATTAGGCTCCCTTAGAGCTTAGACACTGTCACTGGCTGACGCCCGTGTCTTTCTGGAGTAGTAGGCCCTGTTTGGACCTCTTTTAGAGCATGATTGCGTAGTTTGTACTCCTCTTGCTTAGAGAGTAAAAAGTGTTTTTACCGAGTACATTGCCTGGTGGAATGTGTGGTTTAAATTAGACACTGCCACTGGCTGACGCTTGTGTCTTTCTGGAGTAGTAGGCCCTGTCTGGGCCTCTTTCAGAGCATGGTGGCGTAGTTTGTACTCCTCTTGCTTAGAGAGTAAAAAGTGTTTTACTGAGTACATTGCTTGTTGGAATGTTTGAATAGAATTAAACTCAGGTTGAGCTAAATAGTTAACCATCGGGGCTGCCTGCTGAACAGTCCCTTCAGACAATAAGGTATTGACTGCTTCTCTAGGCGCTCCTTTTATACTTCCAGGTTGCATCTACTAAGACGTCATAGGCTGTCACCGGCCAATAGGATTGGTGAGATTTGATAACTGCTTTCAGACACCGGTTTAATGAAATCTGAGAGCTTTCTGTCCCTACATATAGATCCAATGTAACTATCAAGGTTAGTAACACCATTAAAGTAATACATGTGACTCCAGTGGTTTAACCTCAATTTTATGAAGCGATGCGAGTGCTTTGTTTGCACAAAAAACATAATTTAATTTGTTGTGTGAACACGCTTTGCATAATATTATTTTGTAAATAAAGTGGTCTTTCCTACCTTTTTGGACATTAAAAGTGGTAGTTGCGTTGGATCTCTATGGAGGAACAGAAACCTCTCGGATTTCATTAAAAATACATTCCTTTGTGTTCCGAAGATGAACGAAGGTCTTACGGATGTGGAACAACACAAGGGTGAGTAAATAATGACAGAATTTTCCTTTTTGGGTGAACTAAACTTTAAAGATGGGACAGTACCTATTTTATTTGGACCAACTTGCTCCTCAGAATCACAGCCTGTAAGTATGATTAATTACTGATGTATATATTTTCTACCGGGTGTTCAAAATACATAGTTATCGTCTAGGTCTCCGGCTAACCGGCTACTTATACAAATCAGCTGTGACTCACTATTACCTAAAATTGTGTCCATTAATGCAGATTATCTGTTGTTCTTACTATTCTGAGTAAATAAAGGATGGAGCAAGATTTGTTTTAAAAACTTTAATGTTACATCAGTCATTCACATTAGTGCTTGGCTATCGTATGCGCTGTTATTGATACAGTTAATGATGCAGTTCCCACATGTGCACCGTAATAAATTAGAAATATACACGTTAGTTTGTTGTTGGACATACACTTGTTAATGCTGATAGTATAGAATTACAGTTACAACATCTCATATTGTACATCAAACCGAGTAGCTTATCACTGAGAAATGTCCTGCTCAAGTCGTCCTTGCGATGTTTCATCATTGGACTCTAGCTCGGATTGATATGGTAAAATCAACGCCGTCTGTCTTTACAATGTGTACAATTGCTGAGCTTTAGGAAGCCTGCGGAGTTGAACTTCAGTTAATGATAAGGGGCATTTAGTTTCCGACAGGTGCTGTAAACGGTAGATCAGAGCAGAGTAGGCTCGTGGAAAGGGGGGATTTAGAGAGACTGAATCATCGGACGAGTTATTTGAGAATCATTGAAAATGTGGTGATGTGCAATGTATATTATGATAAAATAAACCTGTTATAGGAGACCTCCAAAACAAAATTAGGAGCAGTTAAAATAGCATAATAGGGGCACTTTAAACTTCAAGCTTTAAAAGACCTAAAACCTTCAAATTTTAAGCTTTTAGAAGTACTACAAACTTTCAGGATAGGTTTTCTCAAGCCAACATCAAAGTTCATCTTGATTAATTTTTTTTAATCTATTTGTCGCTGTTGTTGATATTGTCCATTTTAGTATCAAGAAATACCCTACTAGAGTGCCTACTTCCAAGTCATAGGTCATAGAGGGTCTGCATGGATGCTCTCTGGTATTCTGGGTGAACTTTTTGGGTCACTGTTGTAAATATCAAACTTACCTCCATCATTGGGGGGTGAGGGCATATCTCAAACAGCTGACCTCTCACTGCCTCAGAGACTTTTGAGGCACAGTTTGGCACCAATCTACTTCCTCTTCGCTGTCTTTGTGACAACAGTTTCAGGAGGTGGCAATATCATCTGTCCACTTAGATCACAAGGCAGGAGACGGCTGAAGGTCGGTTGTAGACCATATATCTTTAAGGAAAGAGGTCGGGGCTTTTTTCACAGAACGACAGATGGGCAGATAGACAAGGTGTCTGAGGAAGAGAGAGCAAGATTGTTAATGTCAGACAAAGAAGAAAATTGAGGGAACTGCACAGTCTGGCCAAACGCTTGCTGTGTCACTCAAACCTATCAGCACCGCTGACAGCAGGTTTCACCTCACTGATCAGCTCTTGTTGCCTGACGGGGGCTTCAGCAGATGAGGGTCTGTCTGCTGCTTGTCAAGCAAAAGCAACATTAGTGCCACTGCATCATCAGCTTGTGAGATTTTCCATGTTTAACATTCTAATGTTCGCTTTACATGTCTGTAATCTGTCACGCAGCAAAGCACACATCTAACAGCACAACACGCTCTTCAAAAACTAATACTAACATCAAACTTAACAGCAAAGCACAAGGATGACAAATGATGGCTAAATCTGGGTGATACATTAATTATTTATCATATATTTATGACTTTGCTAGCAACAAAGTTAGAGATAAAGATTCACGTCCATGAAACAGTTCAAACTGTCAGATTCGCTACATCTGAATCGAATATTTTCCTACTATATAGTTTGCGAAAAACAGTACACAAAAAGAGTAGTATGTCCGAATACACAGTATTCGAAAAACAGTAGGTGAAAAGTACACGGATGACTTACTACTTCTGCTGAGATTCTAAAGTGTGCATACACTATCCATCTAATGTAGAGACAGATTACTATCCCACAAGGCCACAGTGATGGCAGTGAAGTGACGCAACTGACGCTGGTAGGTCACGAGACCGTAACAAAACATGGCAGATGTAGTGCGTCTGAAGTTCACTCATACTACACATATTCATACTATATAGAACGTACCTTTTTAACGGAGCGAAGTAAATTCAAATCTAGTGCCTACTCAGACAGTACGTGATTTCGGACGCAGTGACTGTTTCAGATTTATGGGGGAAAAAAAGAATGAATGGATTTTTACCGCAATAGGGTGGTTGTGTACACACACTGTGGACACATAATTATGTTCAAAAACAATATAAAAGTGTATTTTGCGTTATAGGTCCCCATTGGTTGGAATGGCAGCTCAGAAGAAATGCATAAATACTTTTCAGCCTTTTGACAGTATTCAACATACACTATATTACCAAAAGTTTTGGGACGTCTGCCTTTACATGCACATGAACTTTAATGACATCCAATTCTTAATCCATAGGGTTTAATATGGAGTTGGCCCACCCTTTGCAGCTATAACAGCTTCAACTCTTCTGGGAAGGCTTTACACAAGATTAAGGAGTGTGTTTATGGGAGTTCATTTAGAAGCGCATTTGTGAGGTCAGGCACTGATGATGGACGAGAAGGCCTGGCTCGCAGTCCCCACTCTAATTCATCCCAAAGGTGTTCTATAGGTGTTACGATACAATATATTGTGATATATTGCGATACTGTAAGAAAAGTGATATATTGCGATATTTCTTGTTTTTTCAGAAAGAGGATTTAATTTTAGAAAAAAACTGTCATAAAGAACACGCCACCATATGCATAAAACCTGACAAAAAAGCTTTATTTTAATTAATCAAGACAGTATTATTTGCATTTATAATCACAAATCACTATTTTGTGCTATCTAAATAAAGGGAAAATAGTTAAGTGACTGCAGGATTATTTAACGTTAGGTGTATATGTTTTAAAGGTTCGCAGAACAGCAGGGATGTTAAGTGAGCTCTCAGATTCAATGCGCTTCCCGAGTATTAGACTTTAACATGGCCTATTTTGCAAACAACATGACTTGTCGATCTCCTTGTGGTTTCTTTATAGTTGCAGCCAAATGAGTTCACATGAGCTCTGTACGCTGTGGTTGGAGCCAGAATAATTCTATCGTCTTGTGAGCTGGGTTTGCTAATGCTAACGCCAGTGATGCATGCACCTTGTGCTTCTCTGCGTCAGTATACATTCTGAGATAACACCGACATCTAGCGACTAGCGGCTGGGATTACACCGAACACAAAGCCACAAATCTTGGATGTAAATAAATAAATAAATAAATATTGATACAGTGTTTTTGAGAATCGATACAGTATCGCCAAACATAATATCGCGATATCGACGTGTATCAATATTTTCTTACACCCTTAGTGTTCTATCGGGTTGAGGTCAGGACTCTGTAAGACATCCATGTCTTTATGGACCTTGCTTTGTGCACTGGTGCGCAGGAAAGGGCCAATCCCAAACTGTTCCCACAAATTTGGGAGCATGAAATTGTCCAAAATGTCTTGGTATGCTTTCACTGGAACTAAGGGGCCAAGCCCAACCCTGAAAAACAACTCCACACCATAACCCCCCCCTCCACCAAACTTTAGACTTGGCACAATGCAGTCGGGCAAGTACCGTTCTCCTGGCAACCGCTAAACCCAGACTTGTCCAATGGATTGCCAGACAGAGAAGTGTGATTCGTCACTCCAGAGAACACGTCTCCACTGCTCTACAGTCCAGTGGTGCAGTGCTTTACACCACTGCATCCGATGTAGTGTAAGGCTTGGATGCAGCTGCTCGGCCATGGAAACCCATTCCATGAAGGGAATGAAGGCTCTCTACGCACTGTTCTTGAGCTAATCTGAAGGCCACACGAAGTTTGGAGGTCTGTAGCTATTGACTCTGCAGAAAGATAGTGACTTCTGCGCACTGTGCGCCTCAGCATGCACTGACCCTGCTCTGTGATTTTACGTGGCCTACCACTTCTTGGCTGAGTTGCTGTTGTTCCCAATTGCTTCCACTTTGTTATAATACCACTAACAGTTGACCGTGGAATATTTAGTAGTGAGGAAATTGCACGAATGGACTTATTGCACAGGTGACAACCTATCACAGTACCACGCTTGAATTCACTGAGCTCCTGAGAACGACCCATTCTTTCACAAATGTTTGTAGAAGCAGTCTGCATGCCTAGGTGCTTGACTTTATACACTTGTGGCCATGGAAGTGACTGGAACACCTGAATTCAATGATGAATACTTTTGGCAATATTGTATATATCTCATACATTAAAGATTGTTGAAATGCCGAAAAAAGACACTGTTATACAAAATTACATCCCCCAGCCTAAAAAAAGCAATGACGGTGACCTGCTACAAATCTCCCTCATACCTTATGACAATAATTTGACATTCATTCAAATGTACCACCTTGCAAGTTACTCCTTCACAGTTTGGCATATCTTAAAATATAAAAATATATTTAGCTTTTTTTTTTTTTTTTTTTTTTTTTTTTTACAGAATTGTTAGTTATATACATGATGAGAGAGAATAGTTTACAGATTAAAATTATTTAAAAATGACAATATGTAAACATCCTTAAAATGTCTACGTTTTGTTCTTGAGAAGGTGTGCTTTGAACTGATTAAACTAAATGCAATGTAAGTCACTTTGTATAAAAGCATCCATCTACCAAATGCATAAATGTAAATTAAATTTGTGCACAATGCTTGAAATTGTTTATATTCTGTTTGTGAGAAAGAAAATAGTTTTAATTCTTTGTCTCTCTTTGTCAATTAAAACATTTTTTTGACTTTTATGCCTCAGCCATGACTGTTACTTTATGGCAACCCAAGTGGGAAAATATAACACAACACTGACTTCTGGTGGTAAATTTGTAAAGTGCAGTGATTTCACTCAAATAAAAAAAACAGATCAGTTCAAGAATGAAATAAGGAACAAAACAACATAAAATTGTTGATTTACAGATTCAAATTATAAATGAAGATTTCAAGGAAATGTCCGAAACCATTTAGTCACACTCTTGCCATGTTTACATTAGGTACTGTATTTCCATGTGTGTCAAATGATTTTGATTTTGTGACTCCAAAGATCACATACTATATGCTGTATGTTGAAGCAAATATAACAAATATATTTGGGTCATTCCATGTCAACTCAACCAGAGGTCCCTGGCTGTAGAAATATGTCCACAGAATCTGTAGAAAGACAAACATAATGAAAGCCAAAATATTAAATGTCCCAGATGTATATTTTGCTTGAGTAATCCACTATTTTGTAGAGTGAGGTCAAAACGGCAATTTTCACCTGAGATTTAGCCATAAATATTCATTTTCTAAAGCTGTCATGCCTGTAACTCTAAAAGTATTTAAGATATCCTTCTAGATTCTCATTCTTAATAAACCTTTCTTTTAGAATCTTCATTTTTAAGGCCCTATAGAGTTCAGTCCCATAGATATTGGGACCCCAACATGACTCCAAATTGTTGAATTTTACCCACTGTCTAAGAAACAAATGTAGGTAACCTTTTAAACAGTTGATTAAATGGTTCAGTCTCATAGATATAGGGATGTCAATGCAGTCACGTGTAGTTATGATACTGTGTATTTAAACTCATGCTAGCTTCAGAAACTGTTAAAATGAACAAAATCCCATCTTCCAAATATATATTCAAATATAATATTCAAATATAGATTCTTATAAACACACAGCAAGTTAATGTGCCTCAACTTAACCATTTTCAGTGGATTTTTGGTACTCAGAGTTGTTTTATGCAGTTGTTTTGATAGAGGTAGGTAAACAAGATACATTATTTCTACTTTAAACATTATTTATTCTTCACACATTCCTCTTTAAATACAATAAGTGTCAGCTATGTGCAAAGTAAATCGCATTTAGATGAACTGAAAAGGGTAAAATTCAACAATTTAAACATGGAACCGCTTTGAGATCTATCTATGGGACTGAACTATATAGGGCCTTAAAAATGAAGATTTCAAAAGGAAAGTTAATCAAGAATGAGAATCTAGATGGATATTAAGATATACTGAATACTTTTAGAGTTACAGGCATGACAACTATGCTCTCAGCTGATGGAGAAAAAATTAGATACATTTCTAGTATTAGCATTATTGGTTCTTTAGATATTCCTCTTGTGACGGGTCTCCCATTACTCCTGCTGCTGTCGAACAGTGGGTGTGGCTGGGAGACTTATTGCGAGAATCTGTTCCTACCTGTTCAGGCTAAATGACTGGCACCTGTTTTGTCCTTTATTAAATGGAAGTATGCGAGAGGATGTTGTGACTTGTTTGCTTCCGTTTAGCTTTTTTGTTTTTTGTTCTTGTTCTTTTATTTATTTTGCCTTTGTTGTTACTTTGAATTTGGTTCTGTCTGATATTTTTAACACCATGTGTCAGACAGAAATTGTTATTTTTGTAAGCGATTTTCTGTTTTATATATTTTTCTATTTATGTTAATAAACAATTTTTTTTCTTTTTTCACCCTTACCAACCTACTAGTCCTCCTCTTATTTGTCATGGCTTTGAGCCGGTCGTGACAAATATGGGGGCTCATCCAGCAGTTTTGTGAGTCTTGACAGATCTGTGGCCTGTTGCACAAAGCTGGTTTCAGTTGCTACCCAGGTAAGTTCAAGATTAGTTTGAGCAAACTCTGGTTTTTCGGACTTATGAAGGTGGATTGGTTTTTAGCAGGGTTCATTGCTATGGTAACTTATGCTACACGGCTAATCTGCTCCGGAGCAGGTTTTATTCTGAGTTAGAGATCACAAACCCAAACTCGACCAATCAGCTGTGAGTAAAGTGACATGTATCTGATGCAATAAAGCCACTCCCCCTGTATCTCTCGCTCCAATTTAAATCAGTTTTTAGTGAAAATTTTTTAGAGACAATATTGCTCAACATTTGCTGTTAATTATTCATTATATTTATATTAAATAAATTAAAATTATGAATAATTAATGACATTCATATAATTATGCCTATTATATTAATTGACAATATTAAACTTTGCATAATGCATAATATATAAAGCTTTTAAACAGATTAAGCTTACATGTATTCTTTTGAGCTCTTTGTGAAACTATATTAATTATTTGGTATATTTGTTTGATTCACATGCATTGATATAGTCAGATATTTTCTTCCAGCTGCCTTCTCAAACTTTCACTGCATTAGTGTTTATTCCTGCTTTGTAGAAGTGAATCAAACTGACGTTCTCCTTGTTCCGTGTGATTGGCTGTTTGCTGCATGTGTCACACTTTCAGGTGCACGCGCTTTGCAAACTCTGGATTAAACCTGAGTTGACAGAGAAAGTTTATACCGAGCGTTGTGCAACAGTTGATCCTGATCTAAACCAGGTTGGATTTATCTGGATTTGCCAACTCCAAACTTACTTTGTAACTCAGTTTGTTCAACCAGCTTCATGCAACAGGCCACTGGAGGTTTGTCTGTCATTTGTTACTTGATAAATAATTGTCTGGTTTGTATGTTAACTTACACTTATTAATTAATTATCTTTTTTTAAATTAATTTTGTTAAACTGATGTTTGTTGATTCATTAAAAACATTTTTTCGCAATAATATTCGTTAAGTGAGGATTGGTGGAGGTTTTTAGTGGTTGGTTTGGTTGAATTGTTGATTGCTTCGCGGGAGTTTAATTTGGTAAGTATTGACTACTGTTTGTACATTTGAAGAGAGAAATGTCTTGGATTAGGCTTTTCCCTGTGTAGGTTTAGCGGGATGTCCTTAACGGGATATTCCGATCTTTTTTATTTTAGTTTACTATTTTTGTACGGTGAAAGCAGTTAGAGCATTTGTCTCTGGTACACGTCCGTGTTTTGTTGTAGTGACTCGTTAATCGGTTGCGTTTACAAACGCTGATTTATAGTGTTTAAAAACCCACTGCAAGTAACTGTACGAAGACTAGGGATGAGTTTAGGTAGCCTTAAAATTTAGAGGGAATTGCTTATTCCAATTTCTGTCTCTCATTTTTTTTGAAAGCTTAGTAGCCATACATTTGTCACAATGACCACAAAAGTTCAGGAATTTGTTAGTGCACCGTCCGAAAGCTTGTTAAATGATTTAACCAAGGATCAACTATTAGAACTTGCAGAACACTACAAAATTAATCAAGATAAACGTGTAAAAGAGAACATTAAAACCTTGGTAAAGACCGAGTTAATTGAACGTGGGGTTTCGGAGTCTCAATTGTCTGAGGACGCATCAACTTTTGTTAATGTAACATCAACACTTAACATTTGAGCAGCAAAAGCAGTTGTTGTTAATTCAAACTGAGATGAAAGAGAAGTAGTTAGAAGTGCAAAATCGTATTGAACTTTCTAAAGTTCAGTTGCAACAAAAGCAACTTTAACTTTAAGAGACGGTAAACTTTCTTTAACGGGGGATTTGGAACGTAATTCAAGTTCGTGCAAGTCTGATTCTGTGAATAATATGAGATTGATTCCGAAATTTGATGAAAAAGAGGTTGAACGGTTCTTTTTATTGTTTGAACGTGTCTCGGATGCACAAAATTGGCCAGATGATGGGCGCGCGTTGTTGTTGCAGTTTGTTTTTACAGGCGAAGCCCAAGAAGCATATTCTTCACTTGGTGTAGAGGATGCTTCTGATTATCAAGCTGTAAAGGTAGCAATGAGCTGGTACCAGAGGCCTATTGACAAAGATTTAGGTCCTGGAAGAAAAGTGAAAAGCAGACGTATGTTGACTTTTGTACATGATATCTCTGTCTATTTTAATCGTTGGTGTGTAGCTTCTGATGTAAAAACACTTGACGATTTAAAAGAATTTATGGTGCTTGAACAATTCAAGAGTTCCATTTCAGATCGTATTGCAACGTACATCATTGAGTGCAAACCTGATACAGCGTATGAGGCGGCCGTTATGGCTGACCAATTCTCATTGACTCATAAAACAGTTTTTAATTACAGACCTGATGATGAAACTTTTCAAAAAGAACCCTGGCGAAAATCTAGCAAATTCCGCGAGTCACCCGGCAGACAGTTGCATAACTCTGTTGAAAACAAAGACAGAGCAAATATGTGTAATTATTGTCATTGGTTTGGTCACTGGAAGAATGAGTGTCCATTATTGAAAGCAAAAATTCTAAAGTGAATTCGAAATCTGTATCTTCTGTAAAGTCTGTTGCTTTGGCTGTGGCTCCTTCAACAGTGAATAATGTGCAGAACAATTGCTCACCATGTGTTTCAGCTTTTACTACACTCGTTACAGAAGGTTCTGTTAGACTGGTAGATTCCACAAAAGTCGAACCAGTTAAGATTTTACGTGATACACGATCATCAGAAACCTTTGTGCTGGAGTCTGTATTGCCTTTTTCAACTGATTATTTTTATACTGGAAGTAATGTATTAATTAAAGGCATTGGCTTGATTGTAAAAATTATAGTTGATTCAGGGAGAAGTGGAAGTGGCTGTTCGTTCCTGCTTGCCTGTGGAAGGAATACAGGTAATTCTGGGAAATTACTTGGATGGTGATCGTGTCTGGCAGAATGATTCACCACATCTAGTGGTTATACCATGTCCGATGACCTTGAAACTAGATGATGACGAAAATTTGATCTGTTCTTCGATTGATGTGTTACCGTCATGTGTGATAACATGTTCTATGGGTAAAACACAACCTGAAGAGTAAAACTCTAGAAATCCCTTCAATTTTGTCAGTGTCACGTAATGAATTGATTAAAAAACAAAAAGCGGACTCAACTCTTGTTGAATTATTTGACACAGTTGTCTCATTTGACACAGTTTTAAATCTCTCGTCTGGGTATTATCTAGACGAAGGACTGTTGGTTCGGAAATGGGTGCCACAGGGAGAGTTTGCAATTGGTGATCCTGTGATCCTGTTTGTTGGACCATATACTGTTGCATTTCAGATTTCTGATCTGAATTATTTGATTAATACACCAGATTGAAGAAAAAAGACGAGAGTGTGTCACGTAAACTTGTTAAAGCCTTATTATGCTTTTTAAAGATTTCAATGACCTCATGAAAAATGATGACAAAGTTAGTGTGCCTGATTCTTTTATTAAACCTGTTCTGCTTACAGATTCTTCTGCTAATATTGACAGTGTTGAATTAGCTTGTACTCCAACTTCGGTAGGTGGGGAGGAAGATGAAATCTATCCTGGAGATTGTGTTCTTCAAGGTTGTCTTGGAAATTCGGAAGCATTAAGTTCTATGCGCGTTCGGCTTAATCATCTAATGGATCTACAGCATACTGATTTGATTAATTTGATTACTGAATAAGTTACATTGTTTTCCGATGCTCCTTCTTGTACAAATCAGACACAAGAAGTGCCATTTTTGAACTGTCACTGTTGGCATATAATGCAACAAAGATTGCTAAAGTCAACAGATTTTACTAATAGACTTACCAATCTCTGTGTAAAAATGATGCTGCCATCTTTCTAAAGTCATTTTTACAACCCTGTAATTGGCTTTAAATCTCAGGTGAAAATGGTCATTTTGACCCCACTCGACAAAATAGTGGATTACTCAGTAAATATTCATCTGTGACATTTAATATTTTGGCTTTCATCACTTTTTATGTTTGTCTTTGTACAGAAAAATATATTAACAAAATCAAAAATTTTAGCCAGGGGAAGTTTCTGAAATTTGGTTGATTTGACACGGAATGACCCATCTTAATCTTGTCTGGTTTTGCTCGGGAATCTGTACAATTCATGTTGATGACAGGCAAAACAGATATATTCCATGAAGTCCTGTGCAAGTTTTCAATTTTTGGAATTGATTTGATACTATAGTATGAAGTTCTATAACAGTAAATAAGTAAATAAGTTATGGAAATATTTCACTCAGCATCTCCATGAATATCAATGACTAAATCTAATATATCAGATGCAGTGTTTTTCTTGCTCATAAGTAGCATTGGAGTATCGTCTCGGTTACGACTGTAACCTTAGTTCCCTGAAGAGGGAACGAGACGTTGCGTCGAGAAATTGACGCTTTGGGAACGCAACGCGTGATGTCGTCATGAAGCATGTGTGAAATCAGTCCAATGGTGTGTCGAGACGTCAGAAGCGGGTGACGTCACGGCCAGGAAGCTATAAAGCACGCTCAAACAAAGCAACGCTAGCTTAAAGTGTCTGAGGTAAGCGCTGATATATTCCATTTAACTCTTTCTAGAACTCCCGGGAGCAGAGCGATCGGGGGAAATGCGTACAGGCGAAGCCTCGGCCACGTCTGTACCATAGCATCCAGTCCGAGAGGAGCTGGATGCGTGAGGGAGAACCAGAGTGGACAGTGAGAAGTCTCTCGAGATACAAACAGATCCACCTGAGCCTGGCCAAACCTTTCCCAAATTTGCTCCACCACCTCGGGGTGGAGCCTCCATTCCCCGGGCCTCAGCCCCTGCCTCGACAGGACGTCTGCTCCAACATTCTGGACCCCGGGGATATAAGCTGCCCTGAGTGACAGAAATTTCCCCTGGGACCACAGGAGGATTCGGCGCGCCAACTTGGAGAGTGGGCGTGACCGCAGACCCCCCGATGATTTATATAGGCGACTACCGATGTGTTGTCTGACCGGACAAGAACATGGTGGCCCCTGAGATCTGAGAGAAAAGTCTTGAGGGCCAGAAAGACAGCCAGCATCTCCAGGCAGTTGATGTGCCAGGAGAGGTGGTGACCGCCCCACAGACCTTGAGTCGAGTGTCCGTCTAGGACCGCTCCCCAGCCCGTGAGGGAAGCATCTGTCGTTAGCATTTTGCGACGACAAGGAGCTCCCAGCACGGGCCCTTGGGATAGGAACCAGGACTTCTTCCAAATGGCCAGGGCACGTAAACAACGCCGCGTGACCTTGATCATGCGAAAAGGATTTCCCCTCGGGGAGAATCCCCTGGTTCTGAGCCACCACTCATGTGCAGCAGACCAAAAGGTATCACGTTGGATGCCGCTGCCATCAGCCCCAACAGCCTCTGAAACTGTTTTACAGTGAGTGACTGGCCTAGCTTTAACCGGCTTACGGTAGAAAGGATTGATTCGATGCGAGCAGGAGAAAGACGCGCCTGCATCGCAACAGAGTCCCAAACCACGCCCAGAAAAGTGGTTCTCTGAACTGGAGAAAGCATACTCTTCTTGGCGTTGAGCCTCAACCCCAGGCTCTTCATGTGAGCGAGGACGACATCTCGATGCCGAGCCGCTAACTGTTGTGAATGAGCCAGAATCAACCAATCGTCTATATAATTGAGGACGCGAATGCCCTGAAGACGTAGAGGTGCGAGAGCTGCATCCATACATTTGGTGAATGTGCGGGGTGATAACGCTAGGCCAAATGGAAGAACCCGATATTGGTAAGCTTTGCCCCCAAAAGCAAACCTCAGGAACTTCCTGTGATGTGGAAGGATGGAGATATGAAAGTATGCGTCCTTGAGGTCGATTGTAACAAACCAGTCCTCGGACCTGATTTGAGATACGATCTGCCTCAGTGTCAACATCTTGAACTTGAGTTTCATAACGGACTGGTTCAGTTGACGAAGATCTAGAATAGGACGCAACCCGCCATCCTTCTTTGGAACAATAAAGTAACGGCTGTAGAAACCGTTCTCTGCATCGGAGGGAAGTACATAATCTATGGCTCCTTTCTCCAATAGAGTTTTTACTTCTTGTTCCAGAACCAGAGCCTGCTCGGGGCCCACCACAGTGGGTAGGACCCCCATAAACCGGGGCGGGCGAGACCCGAACTGAATGGCATAACCTTTTTCGATTGTACGCAGGACCCATTGAGAAATATTTGGCAGTAGCTTCCACGCTGTCAGATATTCTACTAAGGGAACCAGTCTCTCGAGACTGGCCTCTGGTATATCTTGAATAACCAGTTCGGTGCCCCGATGCGGCGCACCGGCAGGGGGCAACCGAACTGATCGCTCTGAGACCCTCCTCGGAGGGAGCGAACACCCCAGCACCGCTAAACTTACGGGCGGATGCTTGAGTGAATGTTCGCTGGGGGCCGCTGCGCCCTGGAATACCCGAGATGGCAGGGTTGGCAGAACGGTCCCCTGAGGGCACCGAAGAGAAGTGAGCGCTGTGCGCTGAGGTGTAAAACACCTCTCTCCGGAGGGGACTGCCCTCAAAGTCCTGACGCTGCTGGCGTCAGGGCTTTTTCCCCGCAGCCTTCTTGGCGATAAGGACGGATCGCAGATCGATCCTACCCCTCGAAGGCTGCGGTTGAGACCGACCATCCGTCCCCCCATGTCGCTGAGGGGGAGTACGGGTGGTAAAGCTCTGCTTCTGAGCAGCACGATGTTGTTGTGAGGAGCAGGCTTTAGAAGTGTGGGGCTGCTGGTGTTGTTGAGCAGCCCCGGGGGTATGAGAGCGGCGGGGGAGGAGCTTCTGGAACGCCGCCACTTGTTTATTAGCCTCCTGGAACCTCTCAACGACCGTATTGACAGCATCGCCGAAGAGGCCAGGAGGCGTAAGCGGGGCGTCCAGCAGGAAATGTTTGTCCTTGTCTTTAATAGAGCTGAGGTTGAGCCATAAATGCCTCTCCGTGGCCACCAGGGCTGCCATAGCATGACCGACAGATTTGGCCATCTCCTTGGTGGCCCGGAGAGATAAATCAGCTGCCATTCCCCCGCCCTCATCAATATCCCCCAAAAGCTCGGCCTGGTAGGCCTGCAGCACGCCCATAGTGTGAAGGCATGCCGCAGCCTGACCCGAGGCCTGATAAGCTTTGCCCACCAAGCTAGATGTAACCCTCAAGGGCTTGGTGGGCAGTGTCGGGCCTTTAGGGGCGATGCCGATTGTGGAGAGAGATAGCTAGCAAGCGTCTCCTCCACCTTTGGCATCGTCCCATACCCGTGCTCCTTGAGCCCCACTATCGATGCATAGTGCGTGGTTTGAGCACTATGCACGCGATAGGAGGCCGGTTTCTTCCAGGACCTCGACACCTCAGTGTGGAGGTCTGGAAAGAAAGGGAGACCCCGACGGGGAGGCTGCGCTCGCGAGGGCAGGAAGCGCTCATCCAATTTACTTTTAGGACGAACGTCCTGCCTCTCCGCCGGCCAGTCGATATTTAATTTGGCCACGGCGCGAGTTATGACCTCTACCAGCTCCTCGTAAGCCGGAGAGTGGGATGGCGAGTCCTCACTCTCTGCTACGTCGGTGCTCTCCACATCCAGCTCCTCGGAGCTGGACACGTTGAGCACCGGTGCTTCACCCAGTGTGGAAGGAACCGCAAAGCGTGCTTCCAAGCACTGAGAAAAAGCACTGGATCTGTCAGGTGAGGGCTGAGATAGGGCGGGGCCCGTCTCAAACCCCTCTGACAGATCCATCTGCGATCCCCAAGATCTGGATCGACGCTGTGCCTCGGCAGCAGCGGGACCCGAACCCTGGGGAACGCGAGCCTGAGCGCCCTCATCAAAAAGCGCCAGGCGGGAAAGGATCATGTGTATCCCCGCCCGTGATGTAACGTGGGCAGGGATGAACACAAGATCTAAACTGCTTCTCGGCCATAATAACTAAGGGTAATAATGACAAACAACACCAAATAAGACATACGAGACACAGAGCGCAACTGAAGACACAGAAGCTAGCGTTGCTTTGTTTGAGCGTGCTTTATAGCTTCCTGGCCGTGACCTCACCCGCTTCTGACGTCTCGACACACCATTGGACTGATTTCACACGTGCTTCATGACGACATCACGCGTTGCATTCCCAAAGCGTCAATTTCTCGACGCAACGCGAGTTCCCTTGAAAGGGAACTGAATAATTCCACTGAATAATTTCACTGATCTTTTTTTACAGTGAAACATTTAGTTATATCCTGCTGTGTTTACTATGTTTTTAACTTGGTTATATAAATTATTTAATTATAAATTAAATACTAAATTATAAATTATATAATTGGACCATTATATATGTAGATTAAAGATAGTAGCCTCTTAAGTAGCTTCAGTGTATACTTTTTGTTAATATCTTGTAGCAAACTTTTGTTTTTCTTTTCAAATGCCACCATTTCGAAACTTGACTGCAGTTGTAGCTATAACTACTTTAAATTATGAGTAGCTTGCAGCTTGCAAAACTACTGTTTCAAAGTAGTTTTCCCAACACTACTCGGGGTGTGTTTCCCGTACAACAATGTGCTGCTAAACGTCTTCGGTTACGTATTTAACCCTGGTTCCCTGAAGAGGGAACGAGACACTGTGTCGAGGCGCAGTGGGAACGCCTCTGTGTGATTGCATCGTGAAGCACATGTGTAAACTGTCCAATAGCGTGACAGAACGTCATAGGCAGGTGACGTCACAGACCAGTTAACTATAAAGCATACCCAGAACAAAGAACGCTAGCTTCTGATTGGATGAAGCAAGCCGCTCACAGGCATGCAGGGAGTATGGCAGAGCGACGCAGCACATAAATCGTCAACCCGGAACTCGAGCTGCGTCGAGACGCGGTGGGAACACCATACCCACTATGTCATAATACCAAATACCTGTATGTATTAGGTCGAGAGAACAGAAGACCCCGGAGTGGAGTCAAGATCCAGGTTATAGAACCTGACTAAAGTGTGAGGAGAAGACCACCCTGCTGCATTACAGACATCATGCAGGGAGAGTTCCAGACATGATGGAGCAACCGACAGGGCCTGCAAGTCTCCAATTCTTTTAAGAGATGAAATGGCCAGAAGAAAGATGGTTTTTAGGGTGAGGAACTTTTCTGGAACCTCTTCCAATGGTTCAAACAGAGCCAGGGTAAGACCCTTCAGAACAAAGTCCCAAGCCAGTGTTCTAGTGCGCTGAACAGGCCACGAAGAACCAGCGGATTTCCATCAATGGGTGAATGGTAAGCTGAAATAGCTGCTGCATACACTTTAATAGTGAAAGGAGATAATCCTGTGGAGAAACGTTCTTGCAAGAACTCTAGTGCATGACCCACAGTGCAATAGACTGGGTCTAAATAACGTTCTTCACACCAAGAAGAAAACAGTCTCCACTTAAAGGCATATCATTTCCTCGTAGAAGGAGCTCTGGATTGGAGAATGCAAACCGAGGTGGTAGAGACCGGAATCTATAAGCTGAGCCCCCCAGGGGCCACAGCTTCCACAACTCCGGGTGAGGGTGCAATATCATTCATCCTGCCTGTGACAGGAGATCTCGTCTGACTGGAATCTCCATAGGGGGACCGTCTAAAAGGGACACCAGGTCCGAAAACCATATTCTGGTCGGCTAGAATGGGGCTATTAGCAACAGCAGAACCCCGTCCCAGTGAACCCTCTCCAGAACTCCTGGGAGCAGAGCAATCGGGGGAAATGCGTAGGTATAGACGCCGCCACGGCCACGTCTATACCATGGTGATGTGTGAGGGAGAACCATAACTGACAATGAGTTGTCTCCCGAGATGCAAACAGGTCCACTTCTGCATGACCAAACTTTTCTTAAATCTCCAATCCCCAGGCCTCAGCCCCTGCCTCGCCAGGACGTCTGCTCCCTGATTCTGAGACCCAGGAATGTAAGCTGCCCTCAGAGAGAGCAGCTTCCCCTGGGCCCACAGGAGGATCTGATGGGCCAGCTTGCATAGGTGACGTGACCTCAGACCCCCCTGATGGTTGATGTAAGAGACCAACAACGTGTTGGCCCGTCAGGTCTGGGAGGAAGTGTTTGAGTGCTCGAAACACCGCAATAATTTCCAGACTTTTTATGTGCCAGGAAAGTAGATGGTCCTGCCACAGACCCTGGGCTGAGCGATCATGAGTTCATCCGTCGTTAGCATTACGCAACAACAAGAAGCTCCAAACACAGGCCCTTGGGACAGGAACCAAGGCTTCTTCCACATGACTAAGGCACGAAGGCATCGCCGTGTGACCTTGATCATGCAAAACGGATTTCCCCTCGGGAAGAACCCCTTGGTCCTGAGCCACCACTGTAAAGGTCTCATGTACAGTAGGCTAAAAGGCATCACGCTGGACGCTGCTGCCATCAGACCTAACAGTCTCTGAAACTGTTTTATAGCGAGTGACTGGCCTAGTTTTTTCCGTATTCACAGCTGAGAGAACTGAAGCAATATGAGCAGGCAAGAGCTGAGTCCGCATGTTCCTTGAGTCCCAAACCACGCCTAGAAAAGTGGTCATCTGAAATGGAACGAGCACACTCTTTTTGGTGTTGAGCCTAAACCCCAACCTTCTCATATGGGCGAGAACGACATCTCGATGTCAAACCGCTATGCGCTCGGACAGAGCTAGAATCAACCAATCGTTGATGTAATTTAGTACGCGAATGCCCTGGAGCCAGAGCTGCATCCACGCACTTCGTGAAGGTGCGGGGTGATAAACCTAGGCCGAATGGAAGAACCTGATATTGGTATGTTTCGCCCCTGAAAGCAAACCTCAGGGACATCCTGTGTTGAGGATGGATTGATACATAGAAGTATGCGTCCTTGAGATCGATCGTCACAAATCAATCCTCAGACTGGATTTGTGACACAATCTGTTTGAGTGTAAGCATCACGAACTTCAATTTCTGCACTGTGCGATTCAGAACACGCAGATCTAAGATGGGACGCAACCCTCCATCCTTCTTTGGAACGATGAAGTAACGGCTGTAAAACCCTGACAGCTTGTTGGGCGGGGAAACCCGTTCTATAGCCCCTTTTTTTCAAGAGAGTCAGAACTTCCTGTTTCATAACCAGAAACTGTTCTGGGTTTACTACAGTAAATAGAACCCTGTTGAACCTGGGTGGGTGTATTCTGTAACCCTTTTCTATAATTTGCCATAGTGTTTCAGCCCCGTAATGTTAGAATAATTAGACGTGTAGGGGCTTAAAACACGATATGATGCCGACTTATTCCACAACCTCGACACCTCGCTGTGGAGGTTGGGAAAAAAAGGCAATCCCCGACGTGGAGGTTGTGATCTGGACGGGAGAAATCTTTCTTTGTTTTTTCTTCTTGTTTCTCGGCTGGCCAATCGATATTTAATTTAGCAACAGCACGAGTCACAACCTCTATAAGCTCCTCATAAGCAGGTGTGTGAGGTGGCAAGTCCTCAGGATCGATACTCACAATATCCACCTCCTCAGAGCTGGACATGTGAAGTACCGGTGCTTCAACCCGAGGGGAAGAAACCAATGAGCATGCTTCTAACTGGGAAAAGGCACTGGACCTGGCAGATGAGGGCAGAGAAAGGGTGGCGCCCGTCTCTAACCCCTCTGCCAGATCCATCTGCGAAACCCATGATCTGAGCCACAATTCTGCTTCGGCAGAAGCGGGACCCGAACCACGAGGAATGCGATCCATGGCACCCTCCTCAAAGAGTGCCCGGCGGGAGTGGAGAGTTTTCACATTAAACTTATCGCAATGCTCACAAGCAACCCCCTCGAGGGCTGCCTGGGCATGCTCCGCTCCTAAACAAACAACACAGAGCTCGTGTGTGTCCCCACCCATGATGTAACAAGGGCAGGGAGAAGCACAGTCTAAACTGCTACTTGCTCGCAATAATACTTGCTATATATATATATATATATATATATATATATATATATATATATATATATATATATATATATATATTGTGCTTTTGACAGACAACAATAAATATGACAGACAGATACACAGAGCACTTGCTGAAGAAACAGCTGCTAGCGTTCTTTGTTCTGGGTATGCTATATAGTTTCCTGGTCTGCGACGTCACCCGCCTATGACGTTCCATCACGCTATTGGACAATTTACACGTGCTTCACAATGTCTCGACGCAGCTCATGAAAGGGAACTACCATAGTACGATGCATCATTGAAGAAATCAGCTAGCTAGTCACGACTGTTTCCCAAAACCATATTGTCACAAATTTGTCGTTCAACCATGTTGGTTGATTTATGTCACATAGGTGGTGAAGTACTCTCACGTTGTGAGATCTTTTCTTTTCCAGATTTTTTGCTATACATTACAGACATGGCATCTGAGGACTAATTCTCATTTTTCTCTGTTATTTTGCTTTGTTTTGGTTTTTTTTTTTCAAAAAAATTGTTTGAAATAAAAGATATAGATTGTAATGAATGTCAGCTTGCTTATTTTGCTTCTAACCGCAGCTCGAGAGCTGTCGTTCCAACCACACAAGTTTGTGAAGCTGTTTGAAAATGTTCGTTGGAACTATGGTTTTAGGAATCACCGATTCAGTGTTAAACAATGCTGATTAGGGCTGCGAAAAGAAAAAGAAAAAAAGATTCACCTAATTATTGTTTTGTTTTTTTAAATTGATTTTTTTTATTCCAGAATTAATATGAATTCATATTAAATTGCTTTATAACCTCTAAGAAAACCCTGTCACCATTGTGTCATTGCAATTAGCTCAATGCATAACACTGCAATAAAAAAAAAAAATTGCATCTGCTTTATCAATACAATTTCCATATTATGAAGTAATAATGCAATTAGAACAGTCTCTAAAAGAGACATTCAGGCAATTTATGAAGGTACAGTCAATCTGTTACAGCACAAGACAGCAACACAATGACAGGCAGGCGTGTATATGATGAATGAGTGCTTGAGTAATCTCCTGCTATCATGCATCACCCTGACAGCTCCACCACCCACAATCCACTCACACTTTATTTCCTCTGAGACGTCGCATCACTTCCTGCTAACACCTCTCTCAGCTGTAGAGGGAGTCAGAAAGCACACACTGTGTATTTTTCTGTCTCACATTTGCTTTTGCTCACACTTATTGGTTAGGTTTAGGGTAGGGTTTAATGTACATTTCATTTCTTAACTGTCGAAATAAAATGATGATGCACGTTCAACTCTTTTGAAGAAAATTTAACTCATTTTTATGAGAGAGGTAACCTGCAGAAGGATTAAAGAAGTATATGTGGACTCTCCCAAAGATATGGTCATGGGCCTAGACAAAGAGATGAAAGAATTAATTGAAGCAGCTCGTTTGTGTCTCTGTACAGACTTCAGAAGCATCCCAGCATCGGAAACAAGTGGATGGTTTATTTTAATGGTGACCCAGATCATGTCGGTGGATTATATATTTGTTTGAAGGAGCAGTTTGGAGAAACTTTCGTTGAAAGATGAAGCAGCCAACTGTATTGGATCTGACAGCAGTTGCATCATAAACCGTAAGTAAACAATGCTTTGTCTGTAAATTACACTATGGATATGTTTTTATACAGTTTATACAGACAGACATCAGTCACAGAGCACCGCAAACAAACAGCAGCCACATTCTAACCGGAGGTGTTCAGTCAGACTCAGAATTATGAGTATCCATGTCAACAGTATCAACACCGTAATTAATCTGCAGCAGTCAGGTACAAGCTTTCTAAGTTGTTTATGTTCATTATTATTGCAATGTTATGTGCTTTGAGGTAGTTAAACTACATGAGGTAGTTTAACAGCGTCTCTTGTGACGCTTTGTCGAGAGCAGCTGTGTGTGTGTGCGCGCGCGTTCATGTGTTTTGGAGGAAGCGTGGCTTTGGACGGCGATTTGCAGGGAGTTTGGGATTGTATGCTTTCAATGCTAGCAGGCTAATGTTAACATTTCCCAGATCACCTACTGCACCTTTAATATCATGTGATGTCGAATTTTTTCTACTTAAAGTTTTCATACATTAGATGTATGCATTCTGTCAAATTCTTACACTTAATCATTCAATCCTATTAGAATAATAAGACACTATAAGCTGTTACCAACCAAGTCAGTATCAGAAACCACCAATAGGTGGTGGCAAGTCAGCCCCATCACAAATTGTCCACTTCATGCATAGGTTATCCCATTCGTTAATTTCGCTTTCAGAAGGGTCCCTGTGAACACCTCTTTGCGGAAGCTATGCGCCGTTAAATGAGCAATTGAATCATTCATTCAACTGATTCATTTAGAGATGAAGCAAGTTACTGTCTTTATGAATGGATCATTGAATCATTAATTTGCTCAAAAACGCTGATTAATTCAATAATTATACAGGTTCATATCATATATTATACAGGTAATTATAAAGGTCAACAGTCAGCTCCATCATTCACCAAGAAAACCAGCAAGTCTGCTGGTTCTCTATAATTCTCTATATTTTTACAGTAAAGGAAATATCATTACTGTATAGAATTCTGTATCCTCATTTCATGACCCTGTATCTTCCACCGACCTCCCCTTTCCTCAACCAAATTGAAGAATTCTTCTCTACATTAAGGTGGAAGGTGTACGATCGCCATCCTCATAAGCATGTCATCCTTCATCATACTATAAATAAAGCTTTCTATGACATAACTGCAGAGCAATGTCAAGACTGGATTTGTCATGAACAACTAAGATATTCACTGTGATACTGATGAAAATGTATGGCCAAATGTTGATTACAGGCCTGATTTAATTGAATTAATTTAATAAAAATGATGTATGATCTTCTTTAAATTGATCAAACCAGTTAATCTTTATTGATATGAATCTATAGATGTGCCAAATGATTAATTGACTAACCATTAAAAATGGGATTAAATTATAGACAAAAGGTATTAAACTGAACAAGAAGAGATTTGAGATTTGGTATGATATCATTATAAAATGCATTTGCTGTGAACAAAATGTTTATTGATGAAACACTTATGTGTAATGAAACTTTGTGATTCATTTTTTATCATCTGATATGTGCTGTGACCTATATTCTGAAGTGACTTATATAATTCTATTAACATCAAGCACTCAAAATAGAGTATGCATACTACATACTACAGTTTTTGTACAAACAAATAATGTTAAATCTGATCTAAGTCACTTGAGGTGTTCCACAAGGTTCAGTGTTAGGCCCCAAATTGTTTGTACAGTATATAAATGATATTTGTAAAGTGTCTAAAGTATTAAAAATTGTGCTGTTTGCTGATGATAAAAATGTATGTTGTTCAGGGAGAAACTTGGAACACCTGCTGAATACAGTGGAAATTGAATAAATATACAATAAGCTGAATAATTGCAACCAAAAGAGAAAAAAAAATTGTGGAGATATGGTTAGAAAGCATGCTCGCTGTGTCAGAATGCTAATCTGTCAGTCAAGAAAGCCATAGCAATGACATCTCGGACAGTCAGATGGCAGATAAAAATAAACAGTAAAGAGCTCATAAAATATGGTAAACACAGAAGCTTAAACTTATGTGACACTAGAACAGACCTCATTGGCTCTCAGGTGTCAGAGTGTTTGGCAGTTGGCAAACCACTTGAAGGTTCATCCCATCACCTACTGCACAACACCTGCATGACAGCTGATGTAAAAAAAAAAGATTGGGTTTAGGATAGCCAATATCGATCAGTAAAAAGGTGCTTAATTGGCCCCTGATACTGATCTTTGAGATCGGCTCAAGACATCCCTACTGCTAATTAAATTCTCACATCAGAATCTTTAGCACTATTCAGATCTTAATTGTTTTTCATGGTGACATAAGTTCATTCCTGTATTTATCGGGACTAGTCTGTGAAATACGGCTGCTAATTCTTACCAGGTCAAGCAAATATAATCATATAACCCCAATTCTATCATCTCTGCACTGATTACATATTAAGTTCCGTATCGATTGAAAAGTATTGCTACTGACCTATAAGGCTCCTGTGTATTTAACCGGTCTTATATCGCCCTACAATCCATCATGCTCTTTAAGGTCACAAAACTCTGGACTTTGGGTAGTACCTAGAATATCTAAAGCTGAGTTCACACTATTTTGGCCACAATTTGGCTGTCTGAGACAAATGTTGAGAATCCTAAAAGACTCCTTTGATCCTACACTCTCAGAAATAAAGGTACATGATGGTACAAAGATTGTTCCTCGAAAAACAGTTTTGTACCTTTTCAATAACTGTACCTTTAATGGTACTGGAAAAACCTCTGATGATACTGTTTGGTACCTTTCAAGGTACAATTGAAATTAAGGTACATAAATGTTCTCACAGCAACAAGACTCTGATTGGTTGAAATCCTGCAGCCTTTTTGCCCTTTACCAACATAAAAGTTATTTTCAGACGGTTAAAATCTTAAGTGTTAAACTTGACAATAAAATTTAAAGGTGAGTTTTGACAATTTACGTTTACATTAAGTTCACATGTCGAAAATGTAAATGTTTCAGCCACGTCTCAATGTGAAATTAGCCAATTAAATTAACTTTAGCTTACGGAGCGATGCACTCAATGCCTTTAGCTATTTGTATACATTTTTTAATCTTGTAAATGCAATGAATGGCTTTAGTATTAAATTACCTCAACAACATATTCAATATGACGTTTGATCAACACTGCCTACTGTAACTATTAAGTATTTACGGTTAACTATTACGCATAACAACACAAGACTTGACTGGCCGAAATTGCAACAACCGTTACGAAATTTTCAAACAACGGAGAGCAGGAAGCAGGCAGCGCAGGACTTCTGCTTCTTCATCGTAAGAAAAACTTCATAAGCGAGAGGCTCGACTCGAATTATCAGACGAAGAGAGCAGGAAATTCAGAGGTAATTTTTATGTTTATATTTAACAGAATCAAAAATGCATAAGATGTTACAGCCACCCATTGACACTAACGAGCGTATATCAACAATACAGACAAATTGAGCACGTTCTGTGTGTATTGCCTATCGTTCGGTTTCTGTGTTTAAAAGAATGTGATTACCTGATTCTGCCCTATCTCTAGGTCATATACATGTCATTCATTTTATTAGAGTACTTTAAAAACTCAGCAAATGTGTCTTTAACTTTCAGATCACAAAGATGATGGGGAAACTGTCAGTGCTGGTCTCACGGATAGCACAGCTTTTTTGAGAAGGTAAGTTTATCAAACTTATCCAACAAGTCTGCATTCTCAGCTGTAAGGCAAGTATTAGTAGAAAATGAGTTAGAATTATTATTATTGTTTTAATCTTACAATATTCCCTTATGATATTCTTTCTTCCGAGGTGCACACACAGGTTGAAATTTTAGTTCTCAGAGTTTGTTTGCCATAATGACACAGTAATGTAAATCTTGATAAATAAAGCACAGTAAAACTGCACTTTAGATGAAATCTGTAAGATTTCTGTCCCTTCATTGAAAGTCTATTCATTCAAATCTCTGAATCTTCAAAACAATCATAAAACATGCAAGCATACAGGTAACAAATGTTATTTTGAAATGTAATGTGCAGTATGTAAAGTTGCACTGTATTTCTTATTTGAATTTACATTTTCCATGCCATATGTGCAATGCTTGGAGCAAAATGATGACTCGAATTCAAAAATATAATTTACCATTTACTACAATAGTTTTAACATAACATTTAAATATACATTTTAACGTTTTAAGTTGTGAAATTAAAATGAAAATGTATTACAAAAATGATTAGATATGTTTAACAAGCAAAAGTTGTAGCACAATTATAATTAAAATGTTTTTTTTTTTGTTTTTTTTTCTAATTTTATTTACACTAACAGTTAAGACACTTGTAATTGCATTTTTATTAAATATCCACAATGTTTTGAAAATGCATTCAGAGCCAATCACGTTCCCGACTCGCTCGGTCGATCATTATATCAAGGCAGCTCGAAATGCATTTTTTAAATCCACATTGAATTTTGCTACGTTCTTTGTGGGTATTTAATAAAAATGCAATCACAAAACTCTTAAATGTGAGTGTAAATTCAATTATGAAAAATAACATTTAAATGATAATTTTCCTACAATTTGTTAAACGTATCTAATCATTTCTTTAATACATTTTCATTTTAATTTTGCAGTTTATAAAAATGTAAAATATGTTTAAATTATATATTAAAACTAGTTTGGAAATGGTAAATTTAATTAAATGATTGAATTTGAATGAAAATCACTTTGCCCTAAATGTTGCACACATGGTATGGGCAAAGTAAATTCAAATAATAAATACATTGTCATTTTACATATTTCATTGTCATTACATTTCAAATTGACATATGCTTACTATATGCTTCCATAATAAAGAGATTGTAAAATAAATTCATACGAGTAGCTGAATCCAAGTCTTCTAAAGAAACACAGTCACTTTATATAGAGAATAGATCTAATTTAGCTCTTTATTTCTAAATAAACATTGATCAGAAGCTCAACCATACTTGCTTGACACTCAAGAACAAATCTCATTGGTTCTTGCAGAAGCTTAAATGTGCTGGTGTAATGTGAGAACCCATCCTTTTACAAAAACCGAATACTATAAACTTTGTTCACTCATCAATATTTCTGTGCATAAATGCCTAAATTAAATCTGTCTGTCATATAAAGTGTCTGTTCAAAAGATTTGTATTAAACCACTCGATTCATATGAATTTATTTAACAATCTCTTCATGAACTTTTTGAAGCATAACATTTTTGGGTCAACAGACTTTCAATGGATAGACTGAAATCTATCAGGTTTTATTTAAAAATATTCTCATCTGTGTTTCAACAATGATGACAGTCTAAGGGGTTTATACCAACATTTACATTAACATTTACTGTCAGTATGGCTTATAAACCCTGTGACAATGGCAAACAAGAAATAACATTAATTGTAATGAACTCTTCTTTTCTTATCTGCATTTCAGTTATTCCAGGAACATGGGCGAATGCATGCTGTAACTGATTTAAGGTGTTTCCAGGATTCCTTAAAGGGATAGTTCACCCAAAAATGAAAATTGTCATCAATTACTCACCTTATGTTTTTCCACACCCGTAAGACCATCTTTGTTACACAAATTAAGATATTTCTGATGAAATCCAAAAGCGTTCTGTCCCAGGCAGCAACGTAACTTACACATTCAAGGTCCAGAACGGTAAGAAAGACATTGTTAAAGTAGTCCATGTCACTTCAGTGGTTTAATCTCAGTTTTATGAAGTGATGTAAATGCTTTGTTTGTGGGGAGAAAAAAAAACACCACCACAATTTACCGCTTCATTTACAAAATAATTTATCCAAAGTGCATTCATGTGACAGCGTCAGCTCACAACATGCATGCATTGTGGCGCTCTTGAGAAAGTTTTTGTAAATAAAGTGGTAAATTGTTTTGTTTTGTTTTGTGTTTTTGTGTGTGTGTGTGCAAACAAAGTACTCACATCGCTTCATAAAATCGAGGTTAAAAGCATGGACTACTTTAACAATGTCTTTCCTACCGTTTTGGGCCTTGAATGTGTAAGTTGCGTTGATGCTTATGGAGGGACAGAAAGCTCTCAGATTTTCTCAAAAATATCTTAAATTCTGTTCCGAAGATAAACGAAGGTCTTGCGGGTGTAGAAGGACATGAGGGTGAGCAATTAATGACAGAATTTTTACTTTTGGGTGAACTAACCCTTTAAGTGAAAATGTGTACAATATGTTGATGTTGGTTAAGGGGAAATCCGGTATAGAAGCACATTACATGGATGCCAGAAGAGAAGCTGTGAATCTTTGTGGTATGCATGTTTTGGCTTTAGAATCTGCTTGTTTTGAAAGTATGAACTGAATATTGTATATCTTTAGTTGCTAAATGTCTTTTTAGATGTGGATTTTCATGCTGCTCTTGATTTACTTCTGGTGATATTCAGGGAGAAAGTGAACACTTGTCACAACCTGACAGGTGTTATATGCAAAGAAACTATAGATAAAGATATAATAAATATTCTACATTAAGGGCCAGATTTACTAAACAGGGCAATTCCATAAAAGCGCCGGGCTTTATTTAGGCGCACACACAGAGAACACAGACAAAACATTTCATTTCCATAAGGACCAATGCAATCTACCAAGCGTAGCACAAATTACTGTATGTTTTAAGACATGCTTTTTTTGGGCGTTAAATAATGGGGCAAATACCAGTAAATTGATGAGTGTGAATCTTCGTCGCGTTGCGTGATTCATTTAAATACTCTCCTCCCATAAAGGTAACGTCTGAAAGGGAAACGCCTTTTCAGCGCTAATCTCTCACTGTGTGTCTTTAGTAAATACTGACAGTAGATTTTTAACACCAAAAGAGGGTTTGTGAAAGAAGCTGTTAGTAAATTTGGCCCCAAGTCTAGAGGTACAGTTGTAACTAGTCAGTAGGAATGCAGATTTAATCAGTTTACTTTGTCTTTTCTAATACTGATTCTTCATTTTGTTCAGAACCAGCCACAACATATCCCACTGCAGATTATGGGAATGTCTGACTGGACACAGGTCTTCAGTGAGAATGGGATGGGAAATGGAGGGATCTGAAAATTGCAGCAACATGAGCTTTTTTTAAAGTAATGATTTTTGAAGTCTTTATTGTAAACTGGAAAGATGTATTTACACAAAGAAATATTTGACCGTAAGGTGGAACAGTATTTGTTCAACCACTTGTGTATTTGCAGTTTTCTGATATTAAAGTGCCTTTTGGATTCAGTTGTTGAATGTGCATGTTATTCAATTGGAAAATAACCTTAAATAGTTCTTGAAGGAACACATTTGCCACAGTTAAGGTACAAACAGGCTTGTCACTGGGGTGGTACATTAGGGGACAAGATTTGTACCTTTGATGAATGTACAATATTGTACCAGCAAGTACCAACAAATAAAAGGTGCATTTTGGTTGCCCATGGTAAAAAAAAATGTCCTTAAAAAGGTACAAATTGGAATAGTACAAATTTGTTCCTTTATATTAAGGTACAATTTTGTCCCATTAAAACGTACTGCCCCCAGTGACAAGCCGTTGTACCCCTAAAATTACAAATTTTGCGAATTTTTTCTGACAGTGTAGGCCAAAATCTGATGTCTTTGATCGCTAGTTTGACATGTTCGCCGACAGCCGATTAATGACCATTGCAATACAATTTTACCTCCAACAAAATTCTGGCAGTGTCAGAAGATTTGACCACCACTTGCTCCACACACATTGTCATCTTTTTTTTTTTTTTTTTCTTCAAGACAAGCCATGATCAAAATTAACGCTAGAGATTGTTTTTGTTTCCTTGCCACCATTTCAATCCCGTATGTAATACAACTCACAGTCACCGAACATGTCACGGATTGATGAAGTAAAACTCTGGACGAGTCTTCTTGTATGCGTCTTGACTGCCATACAGTCTGACATAAATGACAACTGAGATCCTACAGTGTGACATAGCTTAAAGGGTTAATTAGGGTTAGCTTTAAATTGGAAGTGAATAGTAACTGATATTTTGAAGCCCAAATTAGCACATCCATCATAAAAGTAATTCATACGGCTCCAGGGGGTTAATAAAGGCCTTCAGAAGCGAAGTGATGCATTTTTGTAAGAAAAAAAATCCATATTTACAACTTTATAAACTAAAATCACTGGCTTCCGTACATGAGTCAATTCTGGCAGAAGAGTGAACTTTGACCTGATGCATGACGTATTGACGAACACGGAACCGCAGAGGATAGAGCAAAACAAAACATTGGTCACAAATTAGATGCCTAAAATGAGAATGTTTAAAGAGAAATATGGGAGGAGCTTGAGTTTGTTGCCCAGCCCTGTTTGTTTGAACCACGAGAGGTGTTTACTCTCACCTAAGCTTACGCTACGCCAGAACTCGACTCTCTTGTGAACGCGCAGACTGACGTTACTGGAAGCTAGTGATTATAGTCTATAAAGTTATAAATATTGATATTTTTCTTACAAAAATGCACTGCTTTGCTTCAGAAGGCCTGTATTAACCCCTTGAGCCGTATGGATTACTTTGATGATGGATGGATGTGCTTCTTTGGGCTTCAAAATATCGGTTACTATCCATTCCCATTACAAAGCTTGGAAGAGCCAGAATTTATTTTTTAATATAACTCTGATTGTGTTTGACTGAAAGAAGAAAGTCATAATTTACACCTAGGATGGCTTGAGGGTGAGTAAATTATTGGATAATTTTCATTTTTGGGAGAACAAACCCCTTTAAGGCAGGGGTCATGTTCATACAGTCTGACAAGCAACAGTCGTAAAGGACTATTATAAATCGTACAGTGTGCACCTGGTTAAAGTCCACTAAAGAGCGTTTTCGCATATGGCTCCTTAACTCTAGACTATCCTTCCCGATAATGTTTGGGGGTCAGACACACTCTCCAGTGCTTCCCACACATAGACTTTACTTGGGCAGGCCCAAGTAAAGTCAGAGACACATTTTTGCTTATTGTTATTTTTATTCTCACTGTAAAACTTTACTGTAAATTTACAGGTAATTTCTAACAGCATTATACTGTATTTTCATAAAACAGTAACATGCTGTATATTTTACAGAATGTCTGTAAATATACAGTAGTTTTCTGTTTTCAGCCCGTTTAACTCGTAATACAGTATCAATACTGTAGAGGCATTGCATTACGGGACTGATTTTTTTTCCCCACACTCATTTCAAATTTCTAGGCCAGGCATACATTTTAGCTTCTCTCCCAACGCTTTTAGTGTTTCACGTAGACTCTTCAGGGTTTAATGTTATCATTAAACGATATTCGAGTGAATATAGTGTGCAGTTTTAAGCTTTTGAAGCATCAGTTTGCCTGAGACTCGGGATGACTGGACGGTGCTGCTGAGAAGACAGAGATGTTATTTTCCGCCTGATTAATCAAAACGTTTGTGCCTGTCGAGAAGACGGATAGATGCACCTTTATCGATGGTCGGCTGAGACTACGGTAAGTCAGTCTTTTCTAGAGCTTTTCATTAGCGTTTCTACTTTGTCATGAATGGTTTGATCTTGAAATGTTAAACTTTTGTTTCTTTTGTTTCATGAGCAAACGGTTAACGTTACTCTGTTCTCAGGCTTCACGCAGTAACACTGATGTTATAGACAAACCTTAGCATATGTTATTCTTACAACCTGATTTTTAAACTTTTGGGTTTTTTTGCATTCATCTGATGTAGCTCCATTGTTTACGTAAGTGTTGTGCTTATTTTCACGTGTATCAGGTTTATGACAAAGAATTCAGTTAATAAACGATTTTATTTTGTCAATTATTTTAAGCATTATTTTAAGATGCATGTTTTCTGAAGTGTAACAGGACACATTACTGAGATCATATGCTTAGCTGTGAGTCCTTGTGTTCACAAAAATGCTATGGTGAATGAATGCACAATATTCACTTCTCTCTCTTTGCTTTTCTGCTTTTAGGCTCTTTGACATATACCCTAAACACGGCTCAAAAACCAGGAAGGGGGGAAAATGACCTTCTGTGAAATATGGTTTTGTTAACGTAAGTATTGCACCTAATTTCACATGTGATGTAATCAGGTTTATGGCAAAGAATGGACTACTTGCACTGAGGCTTGTAACACGCTTACGTTTTGAAATAATACAACTTGCCTATTTCCGCTTAGTGATCGATGCTGCAGTGTGTGTGAGACCTGATGAATAAGATCAGAACAAACCTTCAATATATTTTTATTAAATATTTTAATCCCTACTTTTCATTGACAATCATTTCACTGTATGTAATTCACATACTTCTTAGTACATTTCTGTAATTAATTACTCCACCTCATGTCGTTCCACACCAGTAAGACCTTCGCTCTTCAGAACACAAATTTAAGATATTTTTGATGCGAGAGCTTTCTGTCACATGTCACAGAGACACATGGATTACTTTAACAATGTGTTTCCTACCATTCTTGACCTTCAAGTTGTGCTGCTGCCTATGGAGGAACAGAAATTGCTCAGATTTCATCCAAAAATATCTCCATTTGTGTTGCAAAGATGAACAAAGGTCTTACGGGTGTGGAACAACACGAGGGCAAGTAATTAATAACAGAAATTAAATTTTTGGGTAAACTAACCCTTAAAGATTCATTTAAATATTTAACATTGCTAAATGTCTTGAGGCAGGTACCACTTATTTAACTATTTTAAAAGACTGGGATAAGAGCACCAATACTCACAAGCTTGTACTTATCCTTACTTTACCAAATTAATTTAAAATGTAAATTCAACAGGTATAAAATATGAGAAAAACAGTAAGAGAAAAATCAGTTAATGAGAAGACGAGCACTGAACTGCAGCAGGTTAGTGGTGTATGTAGGTGAGCTGAATGCTTTTACCAGAAACTCCCGAGATGTAGTATGACGTACAACGCGGAAGCAGTTGTGCATATATAGTCCATTTAATGAATGAACGATTTCATTGAATACAATTATAAGCATTATTTTTTAGTTGCATCTTTTCTGAAGTGTTAATTGGACATTTTAACTTACTTCAATCAAATGCTTAGGCTGTTAGTCCTTGTGTTCACAAAAACGCTATGGTGCATATATTCACAATATTCATTACTGTTTTCTCTCTCTCTTTTTTTTCTCTCTTTCTTTTCTGCTTTTTTAGGCACTTTGACATCAACCATGAACACAGTTCAAGAAACAAGAAGGGAAAGTGACTTCCAAGACTGGCAACACTGTGCAAAAAAGGAGCAGTACTGAAAAACTTGTAGGCCTACTATTTGTTTTTACTCCACATTTGGAAAAATGTTAAAAGTAAATAAGATTGCTGTATTGTTCATTAATAACTGTTGAATGCATTTAAAATGTTGACCTTTCAACGTTGCAATTTTTTCCGTAAAAAAAATAAAAGTTTTAAAAGAGTATGTTGCCTTCCATTTCCTTTGCCATAACATAATAACAAAAGTATATTTTTAATTATTTAAAGACAAATATAAGTGCAGTATGAAAAGCTGTATAAATGCAGTTAATAGCTGTAGATAAACAGTATAATACTGTAAAAGTACATAATATAACAACAGGATACTGTATTTGGTAATTACAGTACTATACTGTAAATGTTGTTTACAGAAGTAGTACTGTAAAAATACAGTAAGTGGCTGGCAACCCAGCTGCCAGTATTTTACTGTAAATTTACAGCGAAAAGTTTTACAGTGCTCTTATACTTCTATATCCGCCCAAGATAATGAAACCATCCTCCCGCTGACATTCCCACGGGCGCTGCAGAGACGCTGTGGATATTTCACAAAGACCGCTGCATGTTGCAAAGTCACAAGGCGGCGTTATTGTGCATTCTACAAGCTCGCGCAACAGCGCTTCAGACTGCTTCAAAGTGATTCTCAATCAGTGAAATGCGCAGATTTATGCCAAGCGATTGCTAATGAACTCAAGTTGATGAATTATGACATTGTCTACTTTATGGTCTTTATATAAAGTGTTTTAGACGGTTGTAAGAATCTGAAGGATCAGCCTGCAATTGTGTAGACATTTCAAAATAAGAGTCCCGGTGTATTTCGGGCTTTTTATAATTAAAAGTCACATGCTAAGTTTTTTCTTTTTCTTTTGGGCATTATTGGTATTTTGGTTACACAATAAATTGTATTTCATTTGATTTCCATTTAATTCATAGTAAATTATTGTAGTCTCCCCCACAGGAAGAAAAGACTAAGAACATTATTTGACACACATATATTATTTATTATATAAATTTTACTAGTAAAATCTGTGTCTCATTCACTGAGAGAGACACTATATGACAGCAAGGAGAACATGGGACAAGGAGAACCATTTAAATGCTGTAATTTTGCATAATTTACAATGCAAAATAATGCAAAATATTAGTATGTAATTAAATGTAATAGTATGCTATGTAATTAAAATTAATTTCAATAAATAAAAATACTGTTAAAAATCACACATTATTTGTTTGTCACAACAAACCATTTTTGTGCCGTTGGTAATAGGAGGATTTTTCACCTGGCTACCACCGCAAGTATATTTCAAACCTGTGGGAAGCACTGCTCTCCCAGTTTAAATCTAGACTAAAGACACATCTCTTTAGCCAAGCATTCACATAGTACATTTCATAACCTTGTACTCCAGTTATATCAGATCAAAAGCATGACTGAGTATTGCTTGAAACATTATGAACAGTAGCTACGCTAATTATTTTCTATTTGCTTTTTATTTCTACCTCGGGATGCCCATCCTTGGGTACCTAGAGATTATGCCAGTTCCAGTTTGGATCCAGCCTCTTATGAAGATTTCAACACCTGTGAAGAGATGATGCCAACCCTGCAAGGACTTCAGATGACGCCAACTCTGAATCAACATGTACCACTGCCAAATTTTCTATATATTATAATTATTATGATCAAAACCTGTAATAATTGCTTTATTGAGCTCATTGTCTCTATCTAAATGAATACATGATATTAACTAACTGCATGATTTGTATTATCTTAGAACTGTAAATTTTTTATGTGGACATTATTTTGACACAGTCACCTCTGATAAAAGAAACCTCGAAATTGTAATGTAGAAACCTGCATTTTCTGTAAAACAGCTTTGAAACAATGTATTGTGAAAAATGCTATACAAATAAATGTGAATTGAATTGAAATGTGAAAATCCAGAACGTCTGTGTTTTTCTCCCACCACCTGCATAAAAATTCCTGGCCGAATTACCCATTTTTGACAAACACAAATCTGCCATGCAAATGTATTTTTACAGACATCCCCATGAGAAACAATTACAGTCAGAATAAGGCTTTTGACAACCAGCTATTTTTCACTTAAAGCCCTATTCGCACAGTAATTGTTTCTCATGGGGACATCTGTAAAAATAAATTTACAATGCACCTCTGTGATAAAACTTATGCAATTAGATGGCAGTTTATTCACGGTGGAGGATCGAGTGATCCTACACTCCCGGCGACGTGTGCTCACGTGGTCAGTCACATGATTGTAAGTTGTAAACAAAATCAAGTCAAGTTACCTTTATTTTTATAGTGCTTTATACAATACAGATTGTTTCAAAGCAGCTTTATAGTGATAAACAGGAAAATAATGATTCCAATTATGCAAACAGAGTTCAATTCTGCTGTAAAGCAGCTCTAAAAAGAAAATAGTGTCATTGTTCAGCTGAAGTCAGTTCAGTGTTGATTCAGTTCCATTCAACAACACAGACTGTGGATATAATTCAGAATATTTAATCCAGTTCCTTCTGCTGTTCCCTTTTTATCTCTAAAAATGGATGTCATTTTAAAAATGTGTAAATTAGTATAATCAATTTAACACAAACTCTTATACACAAGGTAAACATAAATGATTAGTTGTGCAAGCCCTAATCTATATAAAGGCATATAATTGTTTTTTTTTTAATTGCTTTTTTTTTTTCTTAACAGTTCCTACTCACTGTATAGAGGAGTGGTAACATAATATTTTAATTTGATTTTTGATTTTGATTTGCAGTAAATGCAGTAAATCCATGATAAATCCTAAGCACTAAAACTCGCAGTTATAACTACATGCAAATTTTATTTGATCATTTTTATTTTGATCGACATAATGTTGTCGTCTGCCTCACAAAGTTTGGAATTACTTGAAAATGATCTTACAAAATGGAATTACTTTTGATCAAATTAATTAATCATAATATCACCACCATATTGAGAAAGCACAGCTGTATCCCGAGTGAGCAGAGAAGATAACTTATCTGATAGCAAAATGATTTTGAGACATATGCTTCCTTTAAGTTTCGTCAAGGGAGACATATTTACGAACAGAAAAAACACAAAGTGCTGCTGATAGAACCATATACTGATAACCGATTACCATATACTGACTCGAGTGTATTATGTACGTTTTGTACGATAACTGGTGCTGTCTGCTTTATTAGAGTTTTTCCCGTTTGCGCTGTTTGAGCTTAAATGCTCAAATGTGGATTAAATTAATTAGATTAAATGTTCTTTATAATTTTTTGTTTGCGCATATTGTTTAATGCTTTGAAGTAAAAGAAAAGCTTAAGATATAATGTAAGCTTGTTGTGTATATTGCCTAATCGTAAGCTTGTTCAGAAATGGTTACAAAATCTTGAAAAAATACTGTCCTTCTCGTTTAACGTCATTTAAAAAAATTCGAATATATAGTTTTTTTACGAGCCCAAATATTCGAATACAATATTTTGGAAAAATGCCCATTCCTAGTTCAATGCAAAGGGAGATATTTTCTTTTAAAGAATTCTCTGTTTAAGGACTACAACAAACGGCTGGTAGGGATTACAACGAGCTTCTTCCCGGGTTAGTGACATCGCTAACCCTAAAATTTACATAAACCCTGCCCCAGAGAACACGCAACAAAGGGGTGAGGCCATGTTATTGCAATACAGAACAAAACACAAATGCAATAGCATGTCATAACAGCAAGATGACAACATAAGTTATAACCGTAATTGAACTAAACTATACCTGTTCTATCAGCATATATTCTCTGGCTCTGTAGGATCTTACAACAGTTCCCACAGGCGAGATTTATAGATTATCATGACAGAATATGCTAATCAATGACTTTAAGATAGTTAACTCCACATCAGATACATAAATTAAGCAACTAGCCGTTCAGAAACGTTCTGTTGCATTCTACATGTTGTCACTTCTTCTTGAGTCTCTCCATCATTGTCCGACTTCGATTTGAACATAAAAGGCTGAACAGTTTCTGACATTTCCTGAGGTTGTAGTTGCTGCTAACACTATCCCTGCGTCCCAATGTCCATATTATCCATCCTAAATAGTATGTGAGATTAAAATAAGTGTGTCCCAAAGCATAGAATGTTAAAAAGAGTATGCCAAAAGTCCCCGGATGGTCTACTATTTCCGGTAGATTTTCGAAGTGTGGATCCGTGCACGCTATAAAGGCTAATACTGCCCACAACCCATTGCACTTTGGATGAGGATTCAGTTCAGAACTACAAACACGAGTAAAAAGTGTTAAAAAACTACCAAACATGGCGGATATGCGTGACCGACGCGGAGAGGTTTGAGTGACTAATAATCAGTTCAATCTGATAGAAAATATTTACTTAATGTTATCCGTGTTATATTTCATCTGCAATACCAATGTGGACTTTTATAAAGATCCGATTGGCCATTAACTTTTAAACGCATCATTATGCATTAATATGAGGAGAGTTCTCCACATGAAAGACCCGTGACTGCAGATCAACGTGGTACTGCATTTCTCTCCGATATGGTAGGAAATTAGCTAAATGTAATGTGGAGGATGTAAGATGATTGACAGGCCAGTTTACGGTGGCAGGATGCGATAGAGAGCAAAGACACAATTGTATGACGTGATAGTATGTCCCAAAGGTTGTCTACTCTTTTGCTACACACTCAAAAGTATGCACTTTTTGTTCATAGAAAGAGTACATACTTTTAGGGCATAGTATAAGTGGGCGAATTGGCACGCAGCATATGTGCTAACAGGAGCTCTTAAAACCCCGCCCTCTGCTTAGCAGCTGCAGCTCATTTGCATTTAAAGAGACACACACAAAAACTGAGCGTTTTTGCTCACACTCAAAAAGTGACATTTAACATGCTATAAAAAAATGATCTGTGGGGTATTTTGAGCTAAAACTTCACATACACACTCTGGGGACATCAGAGACTTATTTTACATCTTGTAAAAATGGTATTATACCACCCCTTTAACTTGACTTGACTTGATTTGTACTTGTGTAAAGTAAGCTTCAGGCCTTCTCACACCAACACATTTTTTTTTACCATGAAATAAAATGTCTATTGTTAGAGACTTTGCTATATCATATATATCGCAGTATGTATAAATATCGCACTATTGACACTTCAGAGTGATGAAATTAATGAATGTGAATATAAAGAATGACAATTAGCCGGTAGAAATTTGTCAACCGGTAGAGATTTCTCTCTGTCGCGGTTACACTCATGTGAGGTTGCTATGCTGCACGGTCAAGAAACCGTATCATTTGCATGAGTTTTTAGGCATTGCGGTTTAAAAACAAGTCGTTTTAAACTGTTAAAGTGCAATTAGCAGTGAAAGACAACTAATTTCAGCATATGCGCGCGCTCTCTGAGAGACTGTTTCTCAGTGCGACCGTTTCTCAGCGCAACACGAAGCCGCTGCTCATAGAGCATGTGAGGACTGAACCGAGTGCTTTTTGCAGCCTAAATGGGCTTGAACCAGTGTTGCCAACTGCTTTCAATTGAAAGTAGCTAAATGTCACTAGATGACATTATAATGGCAAATTCATTGATCTATATAAATACGAATATAGATCAGTGGGCAAATAAGAATCTACATAAGGTTTGTCCAAGAAGTTGCTAGATTTGTCCCTAAACTTTCAAAAAAAAAAAAAAAGGGCGGTGAAGTCACTAAATCTAGTGACAAAATCCCTAATTTGGCAACACTGGCTTGAACGGTTAAACACACATACCTATGTGTCAAAGCGACCACGTATAAGTAAACAGAGCCACTGTTTCTGTCAGTCCCCTTGTGATTAATGTCTGTAAGTTACCATCATGACAGATTTAACATAGTACAAATATCAAGACTTTTAAGTCTTAAGCATCTACTTATTTTAATACTTATTTGAACTCTTCAGCAGATTTTTTTTTTGAGATACTATTTTCTACCATTTGGTTCGAGACAGGCTGAAGGTCCAAACTGATTGAGAGCAGAGTGTCCCACGAGGCCTCATGCGACACACGTTCAGCATGTCCAATATGACAACTGTCATCTCCATTTATATAGCATATCAACCAAACTTGCTTGGTCAATAAAACCATAAGATTACCTATTTTGATACTTTACTGATGCAATTAATAATTACAAAAAAACTGATTACTCGACTAATCATCAAAATAATCGGTTGAGTACTCAAAATAATCGATAGTAACAACCCTACTTTTTAGGACCATTATAATACATTTGTGTTTTGCTAACAAAAAAAAGTCACATTTACATGCTAAATTGTTTAATATTAAAAGATTTCCAGTGTTTGTATTAAATTAGTCATGCATTGTCAGAAAAAAATTGCAAAAATTGTAGCTCGTCACTGGGGTAGTACCCTCAAAGGTACACCTTTGTACCTCTAAAAGTTACATAATAGTACCTTAGGATCCCTTTGAAGGGATAGTTCACCCAAAAATGAGTTTATCATAATTTTCTCTCCCTCATGTTATTCCAAATCTGTATACCCTTTTTTTCTGCAGATATTTTTTTTTTTTTTTTTTTTTTTTTTACCCTTACAGCTCAAATAAAATGGTAACTAAAACTTTTTGGTTTTGGTTTCTATCCCTTTAGGGTACTAATATGCATCCTTTAGTGGTAGATAATAAACTGTAATGTGCCCTAGTGACAATTAGTATATCATGTAAAATACTATTTTCATGGATTAAGCGATGAGCAAAGACTCCAACCTCTAATAAACCATATGTGTGAAGTAAAATACTATTTTCATAGATTAAGCAATGAGAAATGACTCCCACCTCTGATAAACCATATGTGTGAAGTCACACTAAGCGTGGGGTGTTTTGTGTAGGTTTCTAAAATTAGGGCACAGCTCTTAGACGTGGACATATATGTCTCCTTGGCAACATAACCACACCAGTTTTACTTACAGTATGCAAGAAAGAAAAAAAATCCCTGGCCACACACATAGATAACAACCACCAGAAATCTCCAAAGCTCCTACTCTGGACAATGCATACAGAAAATGTTTACTGAAACAGTGAACCAATGAGCAGACAACATCAACATCTCCTAGAAACTATTGTCTTCCATGAACAGAGTACTTCAGTGATGTAATCTGCTGTTAGACTTGAATCACTGGTCTGTTACAGTATAGAGCTTTGGTAGTCACGTGACCCACTCTGTTTACACCACCATGCTGGCAGGCAGGGACAGCCGGGAGCGAATATGAAATGAATGGCGCCAGCATCAGTTTCAAGGCAACAGAGTTTACTGCGCACTTTAATTAAAAAAACATTGACCTATACATAGCAAAACATAATAGATTAAACATAACAGATCCCTATAATGCCCCCGGGGTGCTTTTAACGTGTATCGATAAAGGAACTTATAGCTTTTCTGACCTGCAGTATCCTGATACGTACAACTACCTCATCAACTTTCCCTCGTCCTACTCCGGAGACTCTTTAAAAGCCTACAAAAACCTGGAGGGGTACAAACGGACACAATCTAATTTTGTTATGAATATTCAACTTTGGAGTCTGCCGGCTAAAACCTGCTTCGTCATCACTCGAAGGGTTACGTTAAGTCAGCTGTGTTGTTAGGTAACATATCGGCCCTAACTGTCCTTGTTTGTAGGTAGCCAGCATAGCTATATCACCGTGCGTACAGTAGACATCATAAATGTCATGAAATCTTGACCAGTTTAATCCCAAATTTTTCCCAGACATAAAAATATCCAAATGAGGTATCATTAGTTGCCCCTTGAAATAATCAATAATTATTTTTTGACATTTTTATGTAAATGTGTGTAAAAATGTGTTTTATGTTCGGCCACAATTGTGACCGGTGGAATAATGTGTAACATTACGTTATACTGAAAATTCTTATATAGCCCATCACCCTATTTTAAACTCTTTCATATCATTTTATGGTTACTATTAAACATAAAAACCCTTATACAACACTTAAAGGAATACTGAGATAAAAAACAAAAAAATTAAAAATACAAATACAACCATCTGTTGTTTTGTTGTGTTGGTTAACACGTTTTATTGTAGTGAACCATTTCAGTCATCTATCGGGATCCTTACGGATACGATAAAATGATTTCCCCTTTGCTTTCCCCGTCCTGTTCTGGCATCCTGGCGCACAGCAGCTGTCCACCATGTTGAAAAAGTAAAGTTTGTAAGGTCTAAACATGTCTGGTTTTAAATTATTGTTTGACCACTATCGATACCAATGCTACAGCCACTCTGGTGCTTCCCTGATGGCCTGCCAAAATGGCGGAGTTTAGATTGCGTGACGTCAACCTCTGGAGCTCTATAGAGCTCATGGCACCCCCTCAACAAACATTAAATGAGGTATACTGCTAAGAAGTCTAGAGGCTGTGACATGAGATGGATAAATGTACATATGGATGGATGAATGGATAGATAAGGTAGGTAGGTAGGTAGGTAGGTAGGTAGGTAGATAGATAGATAGATAGATAGATAGATAGATAGATAGATAGATAGATAGATAGATAGATAGATAGATAGATAGATACTGACCTTTTGTGTTCTGGCTCATGTGCACAGGTTAATTCATATTCATTATGTGATGGAAGTGTTAGCCTGTGTGTAGGCCACATATAATGAGGATGCTCAAAAGACCAGATCTGCATCCAAACACCTGTCTATTCTCCTTCTTACTCAGTTAAATACAGTGTGCTTTGCACTGTCATGTGATTCATTTGCCTCTGATTTCTCTGCAATATCCACTGATGCAAGGAGGCCCAGATGATAATAAAACACCGGTACTGCACTGTCAGGATTTCTGCAGCTGTTCATATAAACTGCACAATGAAAATTACAAACAATTCTTAGGTTATACTGCATGTTATTAAAGTGACAAATGATCATTATTTATAAACAGCAGATGCGGATGCGATGAGAAAGATGCAGAGATGCGCCGCATACTGACACACGAGACATGACAGCCTGATAGTTAACGGACACTGAGCCCAAGCAATTGAATAATTATATGTCAATAACATTATTATTTTGTATAAACTGTGTGACCATTGTGATCAGATCAGTGATGATGAAAATGAGAAGGTTTTGAGAAAATTACCTAAACACGGGCTGCTGTCTCTCTGTCTGCGATGATGTCGCTGTTCCCCGCTTTTTTCTGTTTCTTTGTGTATAAATCTTATTTTTGACCTTAATGAATATTATTTTATTTTAAAATTTCACTTAAATGTTTGGCTTTGAATGAAAACCCTCAATCTGCTCTGTATGTTGTCCAGTTACCGCAAGTGTACGATGAAGATGGACCGACCTATTTCTTAAATAGGGGCGCATGGACTGCATGCTGTTTACACACTACCAATAACACAATATATTTTAACCACAGTTTGGAATTTTTTATTGCCTATACAATTTGTAAAATTACTGTTTCATTTCTACATGATTAAGAGGCATGCTTTCGCGTGTATGTTTACTGTTGATTGACCATAATTCCCCACTGTAAAATACATGGACTCTTCCGGAGCGCACGGATTCTTAGCAACAAACCAATGTTTCCATCCGGGTTCTTATTCAGATGACTAATATTAAGAAGCTAATAATAAATATTATACATTTCCTATTTCTAAGTAAATAAATAATCACATTGTCTATATGATTTTATTACATGAACCCAACATAGAAACCAATCTATGAACCAAATTTAATTTTTAAGCATTTTCCACTGCGTTTAGGCTACTGTGACATGCTAGTTTAAAATTAAAAGGTGACTTTAAAATGACAGTAAATAAAACACCGCTACACTTTACTTTTTGTATTCAAATTTTAATATTTTAACAAATATTGATTAAATGGTCATGTGGCTTGTCCTTTGTCAACCTTTTACTAATTTTGTAACATTGTTGTTTGAAAGATATTTTAATCAGACCATTAGTCAAGTGAATTTAAATAAAGTGGCCAATTAATGTAGATAGCATAAATGTTGTACCAAAATACTAAAAAGTGTTTAATCACTGACGTTTATTCCGTGTGCTCTCCGCTTGATGGCGCCACGACTTAACCGTTCGCTATTACATCTATTTTCTTTTGTTCGTCAGGGTGTCACCAGTGCACCAATGTTTTTGTTTTGTTTTGTTTTGTTTTGTTTTGTTTTGTTTTGTTTTGTTTTGTTTTGTTTTGTTTTTTTTTGTTTGTTTGTTTGTTTGTTTGTTTTTTAATGTTAATAATTAATAAGTGCAAGTTAATGTTAATAAAAGCATTTACCACAAGGGTCTGATGAAGATATTTTGAAGGATATGGCTAACCAAACAGTTGATGGACTCCATTGACTTCCAGAAATAAAATACTATAAGTCAGTGGTGCCCATCAACTATTTGGTTACCAACATTCTTCAAAATATCTTCTTTTGTTTTCAGCAGAAAGAAATGAATTCAGGTTTGGAACAGCTTAAGGGTTAGTAAATGATGACAGAATTTTCATTTTTGGGTGAACTGTCCCTTTTACAGCAACTCTGTCTTTTCTGAGAATAAGTAAAAGATTTCTACAGGTATGTATTGACAAGTTATCTCTCGGTGGGAATCAATAGTCTACATTCTTCCTGTGGTGGCCTTTGGAACCTCAGAGTGTCTTTTTGTTTTTCTCCACTGTTTTGGGTGTTGAGCAAAGGGCCTGATGATCCGTATTTACTTCTTCATTAACACATACTCTAACAGGAAGTATAACTATCTCAGTTGGTGGTAAGACAAAGACTCACTCACTGTGTTAATTTGGACTCACAAACAGGAAATGACTATGACTTCTCTGTGCTACAGAGACACTAGTTGAAGATCATTGTGGTTATCAACCAGTTTGAGAGTTTCCTTCTGTATGAACAGTGCGTGTAATGGCCCAGACAAAAGACCCAAACTTTGGGCAGTCAACAGGCACTAACTCTGCCCTTCAGAGACTGGACACGTTAGCTAGCCGTTTTTTTCACAAATATCGAAAAGGGAACCAGGAGAAAGGACTAGAGAATGAGGGGCCACATGTGTCAGAGTACACTGGCCTTTGGGATGCAGCAAGTAAGTCTAAGCCTTTTCAGAGATGTATATATATTTAATATCTCATTATTATTATTAAGAAATTTACTAATGAGTGTTGTTTCAATGCACTTGAATCCTGCTTTCTTATACTGGCTTACTCTTGATATTAATTCTCAACCATTATAAATTGAATGTTATAATGATGAAGGTTTTATTATTATTATTATTATTATTATTATTGTAATTATCTGATGAGTGCAGAGTGAAATTTGTTAGCCTTGTCAAATGCATATATTTCTGAACACTTTGATTGTTGTCAGACTTTTTGTGGTTTTAACAGGAAGAGATCATTTTGCTTCTCACAGGCAACAAACAAACCTGAAGTTTCACTTTAGTGAAAAGTGGATGTTAAAAAATTACATCAAGTTTGCAATCTTTCCTTTTAATTTGTAGCAGGCCTGGTAGTAGGCTGCCTTGCACACAGCTATCACAGTGTACTTGATTTCTGTATTTCTCATCACAACACTCTCGGTTGCAGTGAAATTATAACATTTAACCAAACATAACATTTAACCAAATGCACAGCTGTTTCATCTGACAAACATGCAAATCAAATGTTCAGGTGACAGAACAGATAATGTTTTGCAGAACAGTACAGTTAGCAAACAAATGCATTGTAATGTTATTATGTCTTATGTCATTTCTCAGTCTGCCACATTTTTCTTTATTAATTTGTTGTTTACATGTGTCAGACAAAATATACTTTCCATAATCTCTCTGGATAAAGTGTATAGGCCTACAAGAAATTGAGTGTAGCTAGAACCATGTCTTTAAATGATTAAACCAGATTAAAAGATTGTTATTAAATTAAATGATTAGTCATTATAACAGCATCTCTGTTGCTGCAAACATGGAATGGCAAGAAATCATCCACATTTGTTTCTATATTTAGTGATCCTGTGCTATAATGTGTTTGCTTTTGTATTTTGCGCCTAACAAAACTCTTTAAAACTCTTTATTAACATGAAATAGCCATGTAAGCTCAATTCAAATCCTCTGTGTAGCAGAAACCTATAAAGTACATATCCAAAAAAGCAACTGATATTATATATATATATATATATATATATATATATATATATATATATATATATATATATGGTGTTGGCAGAAAGTGCACTGACTCTACTGCCGTTTGATGTTTCCTGCCTTTTTTTTTTTTTTCCATCTTGCTCAAAACATAAAATAACATTTAATTTCAACATTTATTCTTGCTATCCAATCCCTTGCAAAGTATGCTGGAAGCTAGATAACCTCTGGCCAGGGGATGCTAACAGAATGATATATATAGTAACTATACAGTATATACAGTAAAGTATATACAAAATATACAGTAACTAGAACCAATTTAAATGCATTAGCTTCTGTTTTACAAATTGAAATTGATTGCACACATTAAAATTAAGTTTTATTCCAAACAAAGCAATTTATTGTTTATCTTAAAATCATGCATTAAACAATCCTTTGCCAATTTTCTGTAATCTGTTCTGTTTAGTGAAAGAATTCTTGGCAGAAGCCAAAGAAGACTTTTTGAAAAAATGGGAGTGTCCGCCACAGGTATGGGAGTTTTATTACTGTAAACATGAAAGTCAAAGTCTGTTTTCTCCAGCAGAACTAATTGTTGACTTCTGCCTTTGGATCTGCAGAGCACATCATGTCTGGATGACTTTGACAGGCTGAAAACTCTTGGGACTGGATCTTTTGGAAGAGTCATGCTAGTCAAGCACAGACAGTCAGCACAATACTATGCTATGAAGATTCTGGACAAGGAAAAAGTGAGTATACTATATATCCTCCTGCAGGACCAAGCAATTGCTATTTGTCTTCTGTAGAAGACATTTGTTTTTGTTAATTCCTCGGAGACATATTGTTTAATCCAGTCACGTCTCTTATATCCTGGGCTTCTCGGAGATGCAGCATGTATATTATTCTGCAAATGTTTATTTTCAAATTCTCCAAGAGTATGATTTTACAGTAAAGACACTGATTTATTCAATGTCCTCTGAAGGGAACATCCACTGTCATCAGCAAAAAAATTAGTTGTATTAACTGCAATGAAAAACACTAAGGTTTTTCTGTGATTCAAGTCAAGTCACCTTTATTTATATAGCGCTTTATACAATACAGATCGTTTCAAAGCAGCCATACAGTGGTAAGGAAAATTATGATTCAATGATATAAACAGAATTTAATTATGCTGTAAAGCAGCTCTAACAAGACAATAGTAAACAGTCTTTATTCAGTTGAAATTAGTTTAGTGTTCATTCAGTTCATTTCAATGACTGTATAAAGTTCATAAATTATAGAATGAGTTCAGTTTATGTAAAGCAGCTCTGGAGAAAACGGTCATCATTCAGCTCAGTTTTTATCTAATAGTGTCAACGCAGTCAAATCAATAATATTGCTGAATATTAAGTGTCCCCAACTAAGCAAGCCAGAGGTGACAGAATGATCCCAAACTTCATTGGTGACAGAAATGGAGAAAAACATAAATCTGGAAAAACCAGGCTCATTCGGGCTCATTGACACAAGTCAGCATTCAAAATACTTCATCCAGTCCTTCTGCTTGAAGATCGAGGTACATCATGGAGGGAGGAGGAATTGAATCTGGCCATAGGATCAGTGCCCATTCACACCAAAAATGATAACTGAAAAAATAACTGTAGCGATATTAGAGTCCACACCAATGAACAATAATGTTCTGTTTATTATGAGCGTGTGCTGCCGTTCTTTCGTCTGCTGCACATTTTTTATCATTCATTAACTGGGGTAAAAAAAAAATGTGTTCCTCTGTGCCATTATAATTATAACTGGATATATACTTCCCTGTTCTTATAAAATTAGAAATATCATTAAAACTTATAGTTATTGTCCGTGGTGTGAACTTCAATAATCTTGCATTTTGAAGTTAAGCTGAGTATTAATATTGCACATTACTCATGCAAATATTACTAACTGTAGACCTTTCTACTAAACAATCTCAGCTTGCTTAATTTGTGTATAGTCAGTGGCACAAACTCAAAGGTTATATAGGGTTACTTCTATGCACCAAATCAACCATAAAGAATTGAATCATTAAAATTGAGGAAACTTAAGGGATTTTAAGGGAACACTAATCACCCATTTATTTTTTTATCACATTTATTATTATCTCTTTATTATAAAACAATAAATAGAGCTAAAGCATACATTAATTCTGAATAACAAATATTTACATTTGCTCAAAAGTCCCCATGCTTTAACAAGTTTTTCAAGATTATTATGGGTGATCAGTGATCATCAAACTGAGCATGCTCAGAAGCCTCCTCACCAAACTTGACATAATTGCCCGGTTTCACAGACAAGGTTTAAACCTAGTCCCAGTCTAAACATTAAGTTCAAATTCAAATGTACCTGATCAGACAGTATATGATTTCAGACTCACCGTTTATGCATCGTTATTTCCTACATCTGTTTCCTTGATTGTCGTGGTTTCATTTGTTGTCATAGTTACTCATTGTTTGACTGATTACATACACCTGCTCCTTGTTTAGTTCATCATTATCCTGTGTATGGTCCTCAGTTCAGTTCTTTGTCTTGTGTTGTTGATGTTATCATGTGTTTCTCCTGCGATCTTCTTCATTGTTTCTCTTGTGGATTATTGTCTTTGTTTTTGTTTATAATAACAGAGCTGCATTTAGATCCCTCCTCTACTCATTTTGCTTAACCATGCAGCCATAACACAAATTAGCATGTTTTCTTTTTTTTTTTTTTACATACATATTTGTACTCAATTTCCCAATAACGGAGTCCTGATATTCTCTATAGAGGACATAAAACAAAAATGTTTTTTTAAATTATTATTATTATTTTTTATTTTTTTTATGTTTCTTAAACATTGAATTTGCTTGATTATCATTTTGGAATTTTAACAATTTCAAAAACAGGTCAAATGTCACAGTTTATGTGTCAGAATGTAATGTAAAATGGTACAAATGTATTTACAGAGCAGAGAGGAAACTGAAACTTCCTCTGCTGACAGGATCAAACCACAGTGAGCTATGATGTTTCCACTAATGGCTGTTATGTAATCAGACTGTTTGAGGGGCCATTTACACAACACCATTTTCAACTAAAAACAGAAAACTTTTTATGTGCTTTGGCCATTCATTTACGCGACAATGGCATTTTGGGGGCCTGAAAATGCTAACTTTTGAAAATGGGTTTCAAACGGCAAGCTTTTGAAAAAGATATCGTTATCATCTCTGTGTAAACTACAAAAACAAGAAAACGGTGACGTGCGCATGTGTCTATAGGAGCGCAGTGTTTCTTTACAAAGTGACATCGCCATCTACTGGCCTGGCATGAATAATATAGAGTTTTTAGTCATTTTAGAGGATCCATGTGAATAACAATGTTGCCATCTGTACGCAAAAAAAGTACATTGTTGTTGTGTAAATGTACACTAAGCATCATGTACCTTATGAAACCAAAACACTGTTATAACACACTGCTGTCAAATACAATGCATGTTTGCTCATGTGTATGTGACTCAAATCTGACAAATAAGAAGAAAAAGCAAAATGTGTTGTGAATGACTATTATGGGTAAAAAAAGAGTCATCATGTCTGGATCCATCTGCTTTTTCTTCTTGAATTTAAATGGCAAACAGTCACTCTAAAAATCAGTATCATTGATTTACATAGAAATACAACATGGCTAATGTTGTTTTGTTTTATTTTTCCACAATATTTATGTAGCTAATGAGAATCCATTAAATTTGACATTTTTAAAAAATTCAGTTTTCTTAAAAAGGATCCCTCAATAACTGCCGGTAAAAAAAATCCTCTTGATATTGGCCTCTTGATATACTTTATCACTAGAGCATAATTTAAGCAACCAATTAGGTTGCTTCATTAATATTAAATAATAATAAAAAGAATTTTACAATATATTTTGGGACTAGAAATGTATCTTGTACATTAAAATATTATAATACAAATTCTATTTTGTTTAGAATTTGGAATTTTTGAAAAGTTTGTTTTTGTTTAATTTTTTTTTAATCCTTGATTTTTCAGGTGGTGAAGCTCAAACAGGTAGAACACACATTAAACGAGAAGAAAATATTACAAGCAGTGTCCTTTCCTTTCCTTGTGAAGCTGGAATGCGCTTTTAAGGTAAAGGAGCAATTTATATTGAGAAGAAAGACAATGTCGAAGTGTGAATTTGTAGGAAGTGGAATCATTGGCAGGGCTAAAACTACTGCAAAAATGCAATGCAGAAATTAGGAAAAGCTTTAAGGTTTTCATGTAATGTGTCAGTTAAATAATTAATCCCTTAACAGGATCGTTCAAATTTATACATGGTCATGGAATATATCCAAGGTGGCGAGATGTTCTCACATCTGCGACGGATTGGAAGATTCAGGTGAACAGCTTAAAAACTAGTTAATAAAAACTCTTTATTATGTGCTTTTAGCCCTCTTCCTTTGTTTATAAGTGAAATAACCATGTTTTTGTTTTCCTTATAGTGAGCAGAATGCACGTTTCTATGCTGCTCAGATTGTTCTGACGTTCGAGTATCTTCATACTCTAGACCTCATCTACAGGGACCTAAAACCTGAAAACTTGCTCATTGATCATCAGGGATACATCCAGGTGTGCCAGTCACTTGGCTGCTGGTCTTCCAATAAAATGTTACCTTCACCTTGGTCTTGTATTCATACATTATTTTTATTATCTTCATCCATAACTCTTATATTTGAATGTGATTAAGGTAACAGACTTTGGCTTTGCCAAACGAGTCAAAGGCAGAACTTGGACATTGTGTGGTACGCCAGAGTACCTGGCACCAGAGATCATTCTCAGCAAGGTAAGAAAGCAAAGCAATAGTTCTTACTCATTTAGGAGTTCAATGAGATCCCAGCGTTTTCTCTTGTACTTTGTTAGGGTTACAACAAAGCTGTTGACTGGTGGGCGATGGGTGTTCTGATCTATGAAATGGCTGCTGGATATCCACCTTTCTTCGCTGATCAACCAATTCAGATCTATGAGAAAATCGTATCTGGCAAGGTCAGAAAAATTTCACAATTTCAAGGAAAAAAACCCCAAAACAAAACAAAAAAACAATCAGTGTGTTTAACACTGACAAATTGCGAAATAATCCTTTATAGATTCCAAAGTTTTGTGAAGAAAATGTGATTGTATTATTCTGGGTAGCTGCCAGGATTTTGCTTTGCTCATAGCTAAGGTGTTCTGAGTGGCTGTTTGCACATTTTTAGCACAATTGTTTTCAGTAATTGCCTCCTATATCTATACTATATCACAACTTCTATTTATTTTACACTAATTGGATTGCTTCATCACTAATTGGATTTGCTAAGCTCTGTTAGACTATAAGGCTGGAAAACACAGTGAATGTGATTTCACCAAGTACAACATGTTCCTGGATCAACATCTTTGCCGACCCTGGAACAACATTCAATGAATCAATCAGATTTGAGGGACAGGTTTACAGTTTTTGTCACATTTAGGCTTACAACCAGGGTTAGATGCTTCTACATCAGTGTTATTCACCTATCATTTCCCTCTGATTTTAGGGATAACTTATGGGTAGGGTTAGGTTTAGGGGTAGGGTTATGACTGTTTTTGGACAGGAATGTTCTTCCAGGATCAACAAAATATGTCTTACTTTGCAAAATCATGGCAACCAGAATACACTGCAGGACTTTTAAAATCTAAAAGATTTTAAAACACTAGTCATCAAACACTTGCCGACTTAGCAAAAAAATAGACTAAACAACCTGGATCACACACTACCAGACTTCCAAGTCGTTCTGAACAGTATTCTTATGAAGAAATATTTGTCTCAGTGCTAGATGATGCATGACAAATGGTAACAATATGTGTTTTAAAATCTGCTCGAAATACTAACCCTTTAATGCTTTAAAACAAGGGAAAAACATGTACCAATAAAACTAATAAATGACAGAAGCAGACAACACAGAAAGGTTCTAGAGATGTTTGCAGCATTTGCTGACTTCTACAACAATGCATGGGTGTTTTTTAACATAATTAGTGAGTGGATAAATATCAAACCTTCAGATGTGAATATTTGATTCCCACAGGTACGATTCCCCTCTCACTTCAGTTCAGACCTGAAGGATCTTCTGCGCAATCTGCTGCAGGTGGACCTCACAAAGCGCTTTGGCAATTTGAAAAATGGAGTCAGTGACATCAAAAACCACAGATGGTTTGCTACGACAGACTGGATTGCAATCTATGAAAAGAAGGTGTGTCCTATTGTTCTTTAACACCTTTCAGGTTTCAAGCTTTTGATTGGTTCTTGAGAACTGCTCTTTTGCACTTGGGTTTATTTCTTCATTAATTTTACAGGTTGACGCACCCATCATACCAAAGTGCCGAGGGCCTGGAGACACAAGTAACTTTGATGACTATGACGAGGAAGACATACGAGTGTCTGTCACAGAGAAATGTATAAAGGAGTTCTTGGAGTTCTAGGGCATCTGTAAAAGCTTTAATAGGAGATCTGGTCTTGTTTCGGTCTTCTCATTCTTTTCTTTCTTTTTTTTTCTCTTTACATTTATGATTAAATTTAATATTTTGTACTTGAATATGTTGATTAATTTATAAAATGAATAAAGACTATTTTTCAGTTTTTTCAGGGTTTTTTTTACACACTTTATGGAATACTGCTCAATTTCCCTCCTGTCTGTTACACATTAAAGAAAAGTATAAAGAAAAGTATATGTTCAGTATTATGTGATATGTGAATAAAAAGCAGAACGTTTTCTGTGATGGGTAGGTTTAGGGATGGGGTTAATGTGTGTGTGTGTTTTTCATGTGAATAGATTTATTTTAAGATAAATTTTTATATATGCTGTAGAGATTATGCTGTACAATTTTGGGACCAATTATTTTGACATTGAATAAAAGAAAATGATTTACTTTGCCTTAAGTGTCATTTGTCTATGAGTGGCATTACTCACTTAAATTAAGCCCTGTATGATAATATAGGCTACCTACTACACATGTAGTATGTTAAAGCATTTTAGTTGGTGATAGAAGCCTGTTGTAACAATTTTTTTTACAAGAAGTGGAATCGCAGAATTGCAGAGAAAAATGCATGTTTTTGTGAAATATGTTTTTCTATCCTGGATACAAATAAACTAGAATTGGTGGTAAAACAGCCTATTTACGTTGCATTGATTTCTCAGGTAAAAAAAAAACAAAAAAAAACTGGTTGATTTAAATCTATCCATGCTTGTGAACAACTACATTTCCCATCGTTCGAGACTACATTACCCATGATCCCACGCTCCTGCATTTGTCGGATTGTGCTGGGGGGAAAAGCGTAATATTGTTTCAATGATCGGGAATCAATAACATCCAACCCATCTACATAAATCATCCAATCATAAAACAAATTGGTAAGATAAAAGCTTTTCATCCAAACAATTGGAAAGTGTCGTTTTGTTTTCTTAGAAAGACGGTAATTGTCATAAATGTGGAGTTAAAGGAAGCTAGCTGGCTAATGAGTTCATCTTCTGCTTTATTAATCATCACACTGTTGAAATTCATCGTAAAAACACGTGTAATCTATTAAATATATGTTTTGTTGAAAAAATACTTCTGTTTAGCCTGTCAGATTACAGCTTCAGTGATAGTTACATATATTTATAGCAAGACTAAATGTATATTTCATACGGTATTTTTCAGTTATTAAAAATCAAGAATACTTTATTTACAATAAATTATTAGATGTTTTATTTATAATTAAAAATCGCTTATCTATGTTAAAAATGATGGCTGTCATTTTGTTTATCGCGTTTCTCTTCAAAGACACGGAACCTGTCAAAAGAGCAAGGAAAACCCTTTAATTTCCCTTATTTGTGATATTTTTTCCTCATGTAATCTGGCTGTTCTCAAACTTAAACGCTTGTTTTTCACTAATTAGGTTCTTTGTATGATAATGAGAATATTAATAAATTTTATTTGTTAATAATATGATTTATTATCTGACAGATTACCTATATTTACAATGTATTTCCTCTAGTTTTCTCTACCCTCTTTTGTTGTCCTGAACTTTTAGGTTTATTACATAAATGAAAGATCACAGTGCTTAAAATATCAGTTGAGTTAAGTGAAAGAATGCTTGATCATTTTTTGTATTGCTCAGATCTTTTTATTATTTTGCAGAACCAGGTCTGTGACTACACCAAGATTTATTCAGAAACTTGGCGGTTTGTGTAAGTTTATGGAAAATGGGGCAGTTTTGTACAGCGGGAGACTGATGAAGAGGAAATGAGCAGGCCATGAGGATACAACTGAACACATCTAATGGAATAGAGCAGTCTTGCCTCTCTGACAAACAGGTGAGCGATAGATCAATTGCTGATCAGATTAAGATATTTATTAGTGTTCATATCAAAGGAGAGCATCTGTTAATTTAATCAGAATTTGCAAATATAAACTTGAATTATATAGTTATAATAAAGCATCTCCGATACTATAGTATTTCTTAGAGAACTACAACAGGAGCTTGTGATGATTGAATAAAATTGGATGTATTTAATCGGAATCAATTGAGATTTTTTTTTTTTTTAATCCAGCAGTCATGGAAGCCAAGGAAAATGGGTCAGTGGACACCAAAAGGTAAGTGTATGCTAGGCATGTGACAATATCAAATTGCCATTTAACAGTAATTGCTGATGCTTTTATCACGGTATATTGTATTATCACGGTATTGAATTAAGTTACAGAAGTGTTTTTCTCCTAACAGGTTTAATAACTTTTTTCTTATAACAAAAAGAACCATGAACATTTAAATACAATACAACAGTGCACAAAAAATGTAGCCTATAAAGTAAACAAATGTTTCAAACAGATTAAAGTGCAAAAGAACTATACAGAACAATATGTTTACATTAACATTAGGTTAACGTCAGTTAATGCATTAACTAACATTAACTAATAATGAGAAATAGCTACATTTGTTACATTAGTTATTATTCTTTGTTAACGTTAGCTAATAAAAATACAACTGTTCATTGTTAGTTCATGTTCGCACACGTCCATTAAATAATAATAATAACAAATACAACTTTGATTTAGTCCGGATTTCAATTTCAGTTTAAGTTTGAAAAAATAGATTGCCTATTAAGTATTTGGAACTCCATAGCAAATACAAAAATCTTTGTATTGGCTGTTTGGAACATTTAAATACTGTTCAGAAACAGAAAGTAGCATAGCTGCTTTGTTTAAAGGGTTAGGGTAACGGCTGCATTTCTGCTTTTCCATAAGCTCCATCTACTGTCAGAGAGTGAATGTGCATTTTTCACTCGTTCGCTGTGCTTCTGATCTGTGTTGGGCTTGTTTACATCAGAGTGTGCATTCCTCTTTGATGCAGCATACACACAGTGTTGGAAATGTAATGTGATGGTTGATAGGAAGGTATTCTTAAAATGCACCCTAAAAATCTAAAAAAATTCGTAATAAGGTATTATTCACATATTTTGAAGTGCTTACCATAACAATCCCGTGCATGTTAATTGTGATTTATACAACAGTTCGTTCTGGTTCTCAAATCTGAATGGCTGAGAGGTCTTTCCAGCCATGCGATATTCTACCACGGGAACCATTTCACCGTTTGAATCACTCCGCTTCCAGCATTCTCGCAGCAAGTGTCATGGCGGACGAGGAAACCCACCAGATTTTTACAGAAACTACTGTTATTTTGTCACGGAATGTTGTTTTAAGAGGTTTTAAGGCGAGAATGTAGTTGTTTAGACCTATGTGATTTATATGCAAACATAGCGCTTTATTTGAAAATTGAAAAAATAGACGCTTTCGGAGATGTGAGCTCCAGGCCATCAGCGGCCATTCAGCGCTCATGTACACGCAGAGAACAGCTTCATCTCGGCTAGTCCTTCGGGAATTTGGCGCTGTTATGTAGATACAGTGTTTAAACATGAGGTGTATAATTCATTTTGGGTGTATCAAACGGGCAATCTTTGGCCTTATTAATCTGTTACTTGTTCCAGAGCTAATCGATTTAGCTTAGGGGTATATTAAGTTTCATAACTTTATATTTACATTGAACTCAAATCCTGTACTAACTAGAGCGCTGCTTTTGTACATTTGACTGATCTGTTTGCTTGTGTTTATTTCCTATTGTACTTCCTACTGTTATAATGACTTTTGTTGTTCATTTAAATATTTTTGTTCAATAAATAACATTTTATATAAATAACATGCCGTATTTGGTATTGAGAAAGGGTCTATTAGTGATTTAAGCCCAAAGTATACTTCACTTTTTACACTGTCGCACATGCGCATTTAAAATTTTTTTGCAGTAATTAGTTTATCCACAAGGTGGCAACCGTGCCCTGTGGCCGTCGATTCACAAGGTTATCAAAGAAAAACTGCATAAACAGAACAGACCGGAAGGCATGCAAGCTACAGAGACAATGGAGGCCTACATAGATGAGAGATTTTGCGAAGGGGTTAGAAAGTGTCATCACTTGTACAACTCTAGCATGAAATATTACAAAGATATTAACATAGTTTATAACTTGTGGCAAGAGATTGCTCAACTGTGCAAGCGTCGAACGCCTGTGTACGCGTATGAGTCAAATGAAGTATACTTTGCAAGGCTGTGCATTCAACTATGCGCATATGCACACATAAACTTAAAAAAAAATTAAGTATTCTTTGGGCTTTAGACTTCAGTATAAGTTACATTAATACGCCATTAGATGGCGCCAAAGACTGTCTTTATTAGTGAGTGAGTCAGTCGCCATGACTTTTATGTTAAAAAGGGACTGAAACAAGGTTGTAAACAAGGACATTGTTTTTACTTTAAACAACAAGATGCAACTGACATGCATTGACTAGCGCTGTCATGGGAAATCAACTTAAATGTTAAAAGGACAAAGACAAAGATATCCTTTCCTCAGCGTACATTGAAACTGATTTTGTGATTATGAATATAAGATTGACCTGAAGAATATCAGCTAGATACATGTAATGCATTCGCTTAGTCGATCTCTCTCTCTCTCTCTCTCTCTCTCTCTCTCTCTCTCTCTCTCTCTCTCTCTCTCTCTCTCTCTTTCTCTCTTTCTCTCTATCTCATAATAATCTACTCTAAATAGCACAGTAAACTCAGCGTTTCTTCGTTACTAGTTCTAAAGTGACGTTTTAGAATTAGTAACGAAACCTTGGGCTCAACTGTTAAACTGTCAACTTGAGATTTGAATTTATGGCGGATTCTGCACAAAAGAGGGTTTTTAAAGACACTCTGTTGTTGTTTCTTATTTATTTACATACTTGTGCCATTAAACTGTTGTATAAACACAATATCACACTCTGAGTCATAGCCATGTGATATGGCTCTATATCAGCACGGTTGTGAGTACCAACGGCCGAATCACAGCGATATCACACGGCTATCGTATTACCGTGTATCGGCACGTCTAGTGTATACAATATCAATATTGAAGCCAAATCAAATATTTCTGTTTTATACACTTGATAAAAGCTGTTTGTAAAATGACCTGAGCTTGGTACAATGATTTTTTTTGGGATGGACCCCTTCTTCCTGGGCCCAATAAGTGAATGACTTTAATAGACTTTAATATATATATATATATATATTATATATATATCTCCCTCCCTAGGCATTAACAAAGCCACTATGATGGAATAAACCTGTCATCTCCATGTTCCGTCTTTAAGTAGAACTTGCCTTCACAATCCGTTTATTTAGCCATCCTCAAAGTTGGTGTTGCTTTCCTGTAGAGATGAAAATCAATAGGGAATTTAAGGATTAGAAATTCTGGTTCTAATGAATGGACAATTTTTGGAAATAAATCTTAGTTCATTTAATGCCCTCAGTTTGTGTCTTGTAAAAAATCATCATATTTTGGCTGCTCCCGTTAGGGGTCACCACAGTGGAATTACAGGATTATTATTGGATTTGGTACAGGTTTTACATCGGATTGCCTTCTTGACATAACCAAGCACTAAGAGTGCACTAAATTATATAAGCCCAGTGCTGGGACACACTCTTACAACAACCAATTTAGCATATCCAATCCACCTAGCCTGTTTGTGATGGTGGGGGAAACGCTGAGAGCACGCAAACTCCACACAGAAAGAACTCCTGGCTCAGCTGGGGCTCGAACCGAGGACCTTCTTGCTGTGAGGCAACAGTGCTGCCTGCTAAACCACCATGCCACCTAAATCCTGTTCAAAGAAATTCTCTGCCCCTTCTGTGACAGCGGAGCTGTTGTCAGATGTTTGAATGGCCTCTCATTTATTACACAAGGGTAGAGCCATGGCAACTGGACTGAAAATAAATGTTTTGCATGACAACTGCTGATAATTTATTTTATAATCAGCACTGATTTTATTTTAAATATTCACACACTGTCAGTTGTAGAAGATCGGAATATTATTACCACACTGATTTGACCAAAGCAGATTTTCCTGAACAAGAGCTTATGTTTAATAAGTGATTTGACACACACCCTTTCTCCATGACCCCACCATCCAAAAACTTTTCAGCCAAACTGATATCAGCATACACTGGTGTATATAAGGCAGAGAGGCAGAGAATGATGTCTGATTGGACACCTATTTTACTGATATCTTAAAGCACGCATAAAACAGACTTAAGCCAAATGGAGTGATTATTTGAAAGTGATGACATATTTTGAAGATTGTATAGGCGTACAGTATTTGGTTAAATCATACTAATGCATCAGTTAAATATTTTTTACTCCCGAACAGTTCTGTGGAAAACGGGCAGCTTACGGATCCCGCCCACTGGGCTGTAGCAGATGTGGTCAATTACTTTAAAGCTACAGGGTTTGAGGAGCAAGCCAACGCTTTCCAGGATCAGGTAAGGATTCATGTTCATTTTTACTTTCCTAAGTTGTAAGTTATTTGCTGAAAAGTTTCATGACACAGCTGACATTTCACAAAACATCCTTGACTGGCTGAACAAACTAAAGACATTATTATTCCACGTTTCAAACATTAGAATTGCAGGGACATTTTCTCATTGCATTTTCATAAATGTTTCCCAAATGGTCTGAGCCCCACTTCCTAGTCCTTAGGTTTCTAGACTAATGTAATAACATGGCTTGCATTTACATGTCTTAGGAAAACGTCCATGTCATTATTAGGCATGTTTTAACCCACAGCTACCCTTTTAGTACTTTATTTATTAATTCATGACTATTTTTTTAGCCAAATAGTTTATACGTTTTTATACACCGACAATTCAAACATGTATGATACACTTCATATCAACTCATTTTACCAGCTATGTACAAAATTTTCTTTGATATTGTGTGTCAGTTTATTTATTTATTCAATTACTAAACTTGAAAACATCTGCTCCCTACAGGAAATCGATGGCAAATCCCTTTTATTAATGACTCGTAATGACGTTCTGACCGGACTGTCAATAAAACTGGGTCCTGCACTGAAGATATACGAGTATCATGTCAAGCCTCTCCAAACCCAACATTTAAAAAGTAACGTCTCATAGCTGCTGCAGCCATGTGGACGCATGGAAGACAATCACAGCAGGGAAGCGCAGGGTAACTGCAGACAGAACTAATACATTTTATGCATCTTAATAAATAAACATGGTGAATTTATTGCTTTTAAGGTCTCATTCTGCTGTACAGGCACATTTACAGTTTTCAGTTGACCTATGTTTAACTGTGTGTCCATTCATATTTGACTTTGTGTGCTTGTACATAAATCATTATTGCTTTTAAGATTAAATGCTTGGTTTAATAATGTGATCTGTGATGTAAAAATGAAAAATTGAAACACTTAAGATGTTTCTGTGTACTGCATGAAGTACGTTTGAAGTGAGATTGACGACATTGATTTTATTAGCTTGTTGGTGTTTATTTCCCTTTTTGTTTTTCCAGTTTTAATAGATAAAAAGTGTGTTGAGATAAAGTGATAAAGCACAAATCATCAAATGTCTGAAAATGATGATAAAGGCTCAACGCATGAGGTTTGTTTTCAGGAATCCTGTCAGAATGACAGTGCTTTGTGCTGCTATTAATTCTGTTTATTTATTTCATTCTGTAACTAACAATGTGATTCCTGATGAATTGGTGAATGGTTGCTGTTGACAGACAGCGAACACTGTAAATCTAAAGCAGTTTGTGATACAGGGTGTTTTAAAAAGAGGAAACAAACGTGAGTGTAGCCTGCAATAAATGGTGCTTTTTCAGATTGCTGAAACAATCCACTACCTGGTCCTCATTACAGTGCTGTTTAACTTCCTTTGTGCATGTTTGGTATTTAATCATATGTAATGATCAGTTTTTCTAAAACAGTCAAATCCCTGAAACATGACTGGCATGTATTGGTATATTTATCTGATGCTGTTTTCTTTTTTTCAATGTTGATACCTTTATTAGGGGTCTATAAACTAATGTGATGAAACCAACTGATCTTTAATGTTAATAATGATTGTCATTCAGTTGGGGGTACTCCAGAACCACTGCTGTAAACACCTTTCATCTCAAATCTAAAATGTTACAAATTTGCCAATTTTAATTTAATTACTTATAGAAATGTATTTTAAAAAGATGTTATAAAGATGAAAATACTGTTTATTAACCCACAGTTTTCATTTATTAATATTTTTCCATGAATAGAAGGATGTTTTCATTTCAACATTTTTATATTTGTAAAATGTATTTTGCTTGTGTGATTACACACACACACACACACACAGAAAATCTATTTGTAAAAAAACAAAAAATAAGTTTGTTGAATGTTTAGACAGATAATCATGCTATATTGGTTTATAGGTTTTATTTGTTTTGTGTATAGTTTGTGAAAGTTGTCAGTCTTTACATTTTGGCTTGTGGTTTTCTGCGCACAGTGCCTGTGATGTTTCCTGCTGGATTATCGAGAGGAAGATAAACCTGAAATGAAAGCACAACAACATAATGTGAGATATAAATTGAAATATAAATACAAAGCAAAACTCCACATATCCATCATGCTCTTAAGTTGGGATAACAAAACATACTCCTTGTGCGCCTTTTTGTGTGATTTGTAGAAATTTGGCAATAAAGTCAATTTAAGAGTATAGCCTCAAAAGTCCTGATTTTGTCAGAGCCTGAAAACTCTGAACTTTGTTCTGTGTCAATACAGAAGTATATTCTGAACTGATAACCTGTGTGTGACAGGCTTTTTTTCCAGGATTTTTTGTCACTTACCTCATCCTTGTTTGAGAGTCCTATTTTGGTCATGTCAATGACAAAATAATGCTGATTCGGCATAATTATCTCGATTTCCTCAACCTATTGAATTCAATTGATGACAAGACATAATTGAGAAAATGTCATAAAAACATTTGCTTTTAAGTATATTAATATCTAGTGTATATAAATGAGTATCGTAATAAAGCAGAAAACCACTCAAGCTCATGCATAGGTTTAGGGCTTTCTAACCCTAAACAGTACTTACCTTAGCAAACTCCACTAACAAAAGTCACACAAAACAGTTTGACTTGCCTGTGGAATTCTGTCAAGTACCAGGAGTTGTGTCTCATACAGAGTTTTCTGAACGGAAGGAGAGTATTCCCCACGATCATAGGGTCCCGCAAACTTCTGAATGATGGTGTCCTTGACAGTTTTCCTACAAGGACATTTTCATTGTACAGTACGTATATGACACATAACACGTATCACGGCATGTCTAAAAGTTTTGCATTTACCATGAAGCATCAAATGGCACATTCACATGAGTGTTGTAGCGCCATCTTGCATAAACTGAAGTACAGAAGAATCTTTCTTTTGCGTCTTTCAGAGTGGTGAAACGGTCCTGCAGAAAGCCCTCAAATCCAGACTGAGTAGTTTTTAGTACCTTCATATCTTTTAGACCACTGTGAATCACTGGAGTCACTGAGAAAAATAAAATAAACACACATTTGCACAAATACAGCAACAATATTCTTTCCTCTTAATTGTTTTCTTTCAGACCACCATCACTAGTTCAGAATCTCATTTTTACTCACTATTTAGATATTGTTCGACCTCACAGAAATGCCAGGCCTCAGGGCAGTGGATAAAAGCATGTGTGTGTTCGACTCCATTCTGTTAAACACACATTCATAATATTATGGAAATTTAAAAAATAATAATAATAATAATTGTGGGGAACTATGATGCTAGCCACTATTACAGTGGCCTGAAAATGTATTTCAAACAAATTAATTTGATAAAAATCAATAATATAAATCAAACATTTACCAAACTAAATGGCATCTGCAAACAAAATTCTCAAAATTGACCACTTTTGTAGGCATTTTTTTCTATTTCTTGGTGTCAAGATAATTCTTAGTGGATGTATTAAGTTCCATTTAAGTTCAACCAGTTGCAGAGTTACTACAGGTGTAGCTTATCATACTAAATCTGTACTGGTTCCACAAACAACTAAAGTGTTTGTGGACAACTAAACCTTGAGGTGCCTCAGGGTTCAGTGCTTAGTCCCCTACTCTTCTCTATATTAGACTGCATCACTGGGCCCAATAATAAAAGCAAACAGATTTTTTAATATGCAGATGATACACAGCTCTACCTGTCCTTATAACTTGGCAACCCACCATCTCAGCTTGTATTTCTGCTTGCGATTCAGACAACTGAATGAGAAGATTTCACCTATATATATATATATATATATATATATATATAATCTCTGAACTTCTCTAACTTTGTTACTACTCTAGTTTACTCTTGTTGACTTTTGTATAATACATTGCTTGTTACTCATTTCTAAGTCATTTTAGTAAAAGTGTCTGGTAAATGATTAAATATAATTACAAATATCTAAATCGTTTTTGGAAGCCATTTATAGTCTAAAACAACACCTTTTCCAGTCTCTTCCAGGGGACTTCATCAATGCTGACCCTCACTCTTGTGACATGATTGAACGCTGTGAGGAAATGTTCACAGATATCCAGGGCAAAGCCCTCAATGGTCTTGATCTGCAAGACAAGAAATATTCTTATACAGTCTTGATTAAATAAGTTGATTAAATAACCAATTTATAGAAGTAAACATTTCTAATATATATATATATATATATATATGTATATATACACTAACATAATCTATTAGTGTAACCTAATGAAATCAGCTTGATTTGGTGATATTAAATATTTGTCTCCATTAAAATCAGGCTAATTTATCATTTTCATAAAAAAAATGTTTTACTTTTGCCTCAATAAACTCTTTTTATTGAGGCAATTCAAACTCTTATTTACTGCTTATTAATAGTTAGTAAGGTAGTTGTTGTAGCGTTTAGGTTTAGGTATGGGGTAGAATATGGTCATGGAGAAGAAGGCATTAATATGTGCTTTATAAGTACTAATAAACAGCCAGTATGCAAGCTAATAAGCAACTATTTAAAAGTGAGAACTGATCCCCATACTAAAGTGTTACACTTTTATTTAGTTTCTATCTATATTTGAGAGTAAAAAATTAATGTAGCTATAAATCAAGTCACTTCTAAGAGTTAAATTAAACAAATAAAAAGACTTACTCCTTTTATTTTGGCGAGACCATGGACAGTGTTTTTGATTGTGTCAGTGGGGATGATATCAGAGTTGTCTCCTGTCAGATAGTCTTTGTGGGTCTTCAGGGTTAGCTGAACATTTGCAATCAGCTCAGTAATGTGGTGATGAGCCCCTTCACGGCGGATGTGAAGAACTTTAACCATATTCTTCCCATAACCGGTCCTCACAAACTCCACATTCTACATGGGGCACGTTATTAAATAAAAATGTAGCTGAAAAGCATTTTATGAAAGAGACTGGCATGACACATCCACACATCTACAGTATGAATAAAAATTGAATTTATTTACCTGACTTGAGGTAGTGGCCATGGCTGTAGTCACTGCTGCCTGCACCAACGGTTGGTTGAGGTTTTTGAAGGAGGTACATTTTTCATTGTTTTGTAGTAGGTCCAAATGCTCAATGATCTGCCCCACCTCCATAATCTGTACAGAGATTCTGATTTGCTGGTAACCCTCAAAAACAAGCCACCTCTCTCCTTTACCCCTGTCCTGTTCAATTTACACAGTGACCACAGTCACGTCCTTCTCCACCCCATCTATAACCCAACATTTCATCTGACCCACTGTCCTCCCATCACCCCTCAACCAAAGTTTAACAAATTTTTCAGTGTCAACAGAGTGTTTTAGGAACAGGAAATCTCGGCGAGATTTTAGCTGAGCAAGAGAATGTATAGAACCTGTATGTTGTATTGTCTCTATGCAAATTCTAATCTATACTTTCAGTGACAAAAATATTCTGGTTATTTGTATGAGATAAGTGTGATATATAGTGGCCTCTGCTATTTTATTAATAGCTATTTTATTCATTAATGCACAAAATAATAAATAATACTGTTAAAACTTACCCTGGTAGTACGGTATGTTATCAACAATATCTACTTCTTAATTTACATAGTTTAGTGATCAGTGTTGGGGGTAGCGCATTACAAGTAACTTGAGTTACGTAATCAGATTACTTTTTTAAGTAATTGGTAAAGTATTGCATTACTTTTTCAATTTACAACAAAATATCTAAGTTACTTTTTTAAATAAGTAACTCAGGTTACTTTTTCACATTTATTGACTGACAGCTTTCCTGTTCCCATGTTGAGAGAAATAAAGGTCAGAGGTGTTGTGTGCGCTGTGTGAACATGATGGTTATTGTAGTTCTAAATGTGAACATGCATTTACTCATCTCAACATTCAGTATTCCTCAAAATGAATAAAAACAGTGAAATGCAATCTCAGAATTTTACGCAAACCTGTAATAATGAACTATATTAAATTACACAAATATTGTTTATGTATTTAATCTCACTTTATTTACCAATGTCTTTGCTGCTGACCTTCAATGATCTAATTCAACCATACTAATAAGATTAAAAATTAAAAATTAGCCTCAGGTTCAAGCCTCCTTCGAGGACAGCAAGCTAAGTAGCAAGCTAAGTTTGTTTGACCATTTACCATTCAAACTGAATGGGCATTAGAACTTGTGAATCCAGAATGGCAGCACAGCTGAAAGGTTTGTTTGAGGTGCGCCCTTTACTGTACAGGTGTAAATATGCATTTACTTCAGCCTGAGGTATATTCATTTAATTTTTGGTGTGAAAACAAACAAGCAAGACCAGCCCAGGTGAGAAAAAGTAACACAAAAGTAATGTAACACATTACTTTTCATAAAAAGTAACTAAGTAATGCAATTAGTTACTTTTTAATGCAATATTGTAACTTCCCCCAACACTGTTAGTGATGAACTCTAGAACAGCCAAATTTCTTTCCCAGTCTCTTCCATAAGCAGAGAAAACTACTGAATACTGCTTCTCTGTCTCTAGATTACAGCTGCATGATATCGGTCATGAGACAAACTTCCTCTTTCTTACATTAGAGCAGCTGTTTTGATTTCTCAGCTCGGAATACTAGCGAAAACGGGTTTATTTTAAACAGGAAATGTCTGATTTGCTTTGAATCACAAACTGAAATGTTCATGTTGTTTCAACTTTGTGTGTGTATCTTGATGTTTTGGATCAGTTTCTCAGAAGCAGTGATATCCTGCTTAAATGAGGATGGCCAGCCGGTTGACTGGTAGGTTCAAATTGCTTTAGGCTTAGTTTATGATAACAACGAATTTGACAGTTGTTGTTCACATTGATCTTATAGCTATTCTCTGTAAAGTGTTATGTACAGCAATGTTTTACTACTGTTTTGCTATTGTAACTCTCTTATATCATTTTAAAAGGTTTGTTATTTACAAACTTCCCATTTACAAAATGGAGGTTAAGGGAAGTGGAGTAGATTACATGTATCTGGATCCGTCCGTCATGGATTTTCAGATGAGTAAACATACAGTCAACAGCAGTAAAGGAGCTGTAGGCAGAACATTGACACAGCTTTACTCTGGATATACAGTAAGAAGCTCTTTGAATACTAATTGCAATCCTCATCCATTGCTCTTTGCTGTTCCTAACGGTTGTTTCAAAAGTTTATTAAGAGACACTACAAATCTTTTAATTCTTTCACTGGTGTTATACTGTATTGTGCATTAATAACACTGTAATGACAGTGTACTGCACACAGATTACTGTACTTTCACTTTTCAGTCCAACAGCTCAGTCTATATGCTTTACAATGACGCGCCACCAGAACTGAAGTACCCAAGCAACTATGGACATACAAAAGGTACATTATGTAAATAACGTATTAAGGTGGCAACATTTACAGTGTACAACATATACTCTACATTTCAAAGGTTTGGAGTCAGATTTGTTAATGTTGAAAGAATTGTCCTAAAATACAGTAAAAGAAAGAGAGAGAGAGAGAGAGAGAGAGAGAGAGAGAGAGAGAGAGACATCATTACAATAAAAATGCTGTTTTCTATTTTAAAATATAATTCATTCCTTTGATGGCAAAGCTGAATTTTCAGTCTTCAGTGTCACGTGATGCTTTAGAAATCATAATAATATCCTTATTTGGTGCTCAGGAAACATTTATTTTTATTATTAATGTAAAAACAGTTTTACTGCTTTTTTTCAGGATTCTTTGATGAATAGAAAGTTTAAAAGAACACCGTTTATTTGAAAAAGATATCTTTTGTAACAATATAAAGGCCTTTTTATCTTTAATGCATCCTTGCTGAATAAAAGTATTGATTGAAAATATCATACTAACCCCAAACTTTAGAACAGGACAGGAGTGTATTTACAGACTCCAAAAACAATTTTAGAGTTTGGATGTTTGTCACTTAATACTGACCTGTCTCAACTCATTCAGAGTTATGGCACAAAGGGAATGCCTGTTAAGTTGAGTTTGTGACAAAATGTCATGTCTCAAGTCTCAATTTATTTATAAAGCACAATTAAAAACAACTACAGTTGACCAATGTGCTGTAAAATGATGTAAAAGACTTATAAAAACATGTATACAAACCAAGCAAACATCAGACAACAAACAACATCACAAGTCATAGGCCTTAGTGAAAAAATATGTTTTTAACTTTGATTTGAAGATATGTAATGTTGGTGCAGTTCTAATATGGATCGGTAGCATGTTCCAAAGTTTAGGTGCGGCTATGGCAAAAGCTCGATCACCCCTAGATTTTCATCTAGACTTTGGAACAGTTAACAGATTCTGGTTGGCAGACCTAAGAGTTCTTTCCGGACGATATTCACACAACAGATCTGAGAGATAAAGGGGAGAGAGGCCATTTCAACATTTAAAAACAAGCAAAAGCACTTTTAAATCAATTCTAAAGCGAACTGGGAGCCAATGTAAAGACATTAACACAGGAGTAATATGTTTGTGTTTACGAACACCTGTTAAAATACGTGCATCCGCATTTTGGACCATCTGTAGTCTAGATATTAAAGAACTGTTTATTCCCAAATACAGGGAATTACAATAATCAATCCTAGAAGAAATAAGAGCATGAATTGCAATTTCAAAGTGCTTAAAACAAAGGAAGGTCTTTACTTTAGCCAGCATTCTTAATTGATAAAAACTAGATTTAATAACTAAATTTATTTGCCTATCAAATTTAAATGCACTATCAAAAATGACGCCCGAGTTTTTTACACCTGATTTAACTGAAGATGATAAAACACCAGAATTTCCATGAGAAATGTTTGGGAATTCAGAAGAGCCAAAACACAATGATCTCCGTTTTACTCTCATTTAGATTTAAGAAATTCAAAGACATCCAGGCTTTGACGTCAGGAAGGCAGGCACTGAGGGAGTCTACACCATTTCTATGCTTCAGAGGCAAAGTTGAGTATCATCTGCATAGCAGTGATAGTACAAGCCATGCTTTTTTCAAAAATAGAGGCTAAATGAAGCATATATAAAGAAAACAATAAAGGGGCCAAAATAGAGCCTTGGGGGACCCCACAGGTCAGGGGGACCACCCCAGAATAATAACGTCCAATATTGATTGAAATGCTTCTATTTTTAAGATATGACTGAAACCAACTTAATGCAGTTCCTCTGATGCCCACAACTTGTTCTAAACAAGTAAGCAAGACCTCATGGTCCACTGTATCAAATGCCGCACTTAAATCTAATTTAAATCTAATACCAGCACAACAGAGTCACCTGAGTCAGTGGCCATTAAAACATCATTTAAAACTTTTACAAGTGCTGTCTCTGTAGAGTGAAACTTTCTAAAACCTGATTGGAAAACATCAAAAATCTTATTGTCATTCAAAAATCGCTGCAGCTGGTGAAAAACCACTTTCTCCAAAATTTTGGAGAAAAAAGAAATATTACAGATGGGCCTAAAATTAGATAAAACTGATGGATCCAAATTTTGACTTTTTAAAAGAGGTTTAACAATTGCATGCTTCAAACAGTCAGGTACAATTCCTGATTCTAGGCATTTATTAATAAAAAACAGAAAGACAGGACCAACTACATAAAAAAACCGTTTAAAAAGACGAGGAGACATGATATCACAGGGAGACCCACATGGTTTTAGCAGATTAACAATCTCATGTAGAAAAGAAAAAGAAATAGAACTGAACTGGCTAAAGGTAGCACTGGGATTTGAACGAACAGCAGGATCATAAGTAGCAGGCCTGATGTTTTGCCTAATTTTCTTTATCTTCTCTACAAAAAAATTACAAAAACTCTCACACATATCAACTGTTTGAAAAAGGTAGTTAGAAACAGGTGGATTCACAACCGCATTTATAGTATTGAAGAGCATTCTTGGTCTATAAACATTCTTATCAATGAGATCAGATAAATACGATCTTACAGCTTTCTGATATTGAGACAAAGAGGACCTTAAGATTTCATACGAAATCTGGAGCTCATCCTTCTTCCACCTTCTTTCTGCTCGTCTGCAAGTCTGTCTAAGAGCACGTGTTGCATCATTTAGTACAGGCTTAGGTTTCGATTTTTTAAGCTGTAGAGGAGCTACAGAGTCCAAAATATTAGTGCAAACATCATTAAAACAATGTATAAGCTCTTCTGCACTTTGATCAGATGGCTAGAGATTGAGAGAACTCATTGAACATTAATGAGAAAGCATCTCTAGTGGTGGAAGACATTATACGAGTCATACAGGCAGGTTTACATGATTTAATCAGTCATAAATTGTTTAGGACATTTTTTATTTTATTTTATTTCAGTTTTTTACATTTTCTAATCAGTCCTCTAATGCAAGTTGGCATTATTGCAATAAATGAATACAAAGTTCTGTCATGAAAGTCTAGATGGCACAGGCTGATAGGTCCTTAAGTCAATCTGCATTCATATCATTCTCTATAGAGCACAGCTGATTGGTTCCTGTTGTATCAGTAGCCAATGAGCTCACTGCTCAACCCTTCAAATACTTAGTCGGTGTGTGCTGTAGCAGTTTGCAGCATGCTTTCAGATACCCTCCACCTTCCCCAGCTCCACCTGCATATATCTGCCATGGGATCATGTATGCTATTTTACAGCAGTAACATGTCTGTGTATGTATTGGCAGTAGCAAATCCTGTACTTGCTTTGCAGCAGCAGCAGCAGCAGCAGTGTAGCAGATCTATTCCACCAAGACCAAACATAAACATTGTCATATCCATACCATGCCAAACACTCTGAAACTCTGTGGTGTTTTTTAATATGCTTTAAGACAAACCATGTGAAAATGTATAAGTCATCACCAATACTGGTGATGCCAGGTTATCCTGGTATATTTTTTACAACACATTATTAGCAGCTGTTTGATAAGGTAGTCAAGCAAATGGCTAATCATATTAATTACCATCATGTGTTTGACGTTGTAAAAAGTAATACCATTGTGCAGCGCTGACCTCAGTAAGTTGACTGAGTGGATCTCTGAGCTTGTGCAAGTGAGTGGAGGCGGGGCTAATTAGCATATTCATAGATCCATGTATACTAAATGAAGCAAGGGTGTAGAGTTACATTCAAGCTATTTTAAGGCATGAAAAAAAATTTTAACAGGAATTTTTTTTAAATATGTCATTTTGGTGATCAAAGATGAGCTTTATGGGATAAAATTATTGACTACAGGAGGACTTTAATTAACTCATTAAATACCCAGGCAACGCCATGCAACAACATGCTGAAATCTTTTTAAAAATACTCCAGTCCAGTCCAGTCTGTTTTTTGTTTTTTTTTCACTTTAATCCAAATTCAAATTCACTCCAGCTCTCTCTTTTGTATTACTAACATTAAAATTGTAGGCTTCTGATTAGCTTGGTCCATGTGAGTAATCGGTTATGGAGAAACAAGGTTTTGTGCTAGATGAAACATGTAAAGATGTATCCAACTGCATGAGGATTTATGACTAACTGTATTGCCATGTGTATGGTTTCTGCAGGAGTGCTGATGTTTGACCAGTCTCAGGGGTTTTGGCTCACACACAGTGTTCCTCATTTTCCTCCATTTCCAGAGAGAAATTTCAGTTACCCATCTACAGGAAAATACTACGGCCAGACTCTGCTCTGTATTACATACAACTATACACAGTTCCCTCAAATATGTGAGCACATGCAATGCTTATTATATGTGACCCTTGACCACAAAACCAGTCATAAGTCGCACGGATATATTTGTAGCAATAGCCAACAATACATTGTATGGGTCAAAATTATCTTTTTTTTTATTTTTATTTTTTTTAATGCCAAAAATCATTAGGATATTAAGTAAAGATCATGTTTCATGAAGATATTTTGTAAATTTCCTACCGTAAATATATCAAAAAATTAATTTTTGTAAGTAATATGCGTTTCATTTGGACAACTTTAAAGGTGATTTTCTCAATATTTTGATCTTTTTGCACCCTCAGGTTCCAGATTTTCAAATAGTTGTATCTCGGCCAAATATTCTCCTTATTTATTCAGCTTTCAGATGATGTATAAACCTCAATTTAAAAAAAAATGACACTCATGACTAGTTTTGTGGTTCAGTGTCACATATAAGATTAGTTTGACTTAAAGAATGGTATCATTTAGTGCTCACAAGTCTGAAATAAGTATTCCTCTCTCTTAACAGCATGGCAGTTAGCATATCTTAATCCACGAATGTACAACTGCTCTGTCCCTGTGGCATTTCGCCCAGATATTGCAGTAATGGCACAAATTTGTGATGGTAAGACACCAGCCTTGAAAAACAGGAAGAGTCTGCAGAAGCTGAAATCAGTTCGAGGACAAAGTTTTTTCAGTTTCGCCAAATCACACAACTATGTGGATGGTGAGAGCTCTAAAATTCAAAAACTCTTCTGCATATTTAGACCAGTGGCCCAACATAGCAGTTATTGACACTACATTATTCCAAAGTACATCACTGTGCGTTAGCAACTATTTACATTTATTATGTAACCATGTACAAGACTCAAGTTCAACCTTCCATGATGTTTTTCATTCACATACATTCTTATACAATGTATATTACTACAATGTTACACTACTCAACATCATGCTATACACACATATTAATTTAACAGAAATATGTTTAGAGATATTTGCATATAAACAAAGCTGTTATTTATATATAAATAATATATTGTAGGTCTATCTAATGCTTTTATATTTTAACTAAACTTAAACTTAACCTTAAAAAAAATAAAACTGAAATAAAGTATAATGCAACACGGTTGTTGTAAAATCAAAACTGTGGTTACAATTATTCATGAGACCATATGCATTATAAGGTGCATTACAAGGCATAATTAATGCATTAAAATACTTTATGGTATATATAAAGGCTTTAAGTAAAGTGTTACCTCTTACATTATGAGGGTAAATGATGACAACATTTTTTAGGTGAACAGTTTTAGATGAACTATTCTTTTAGCATAAAACAGAGTTTTAGGATAATAAGACACTAATTCCATGCTAAATGTCAAACATTCTCTACAGATATTTACACAGGTTGGGTGGCTCAAGCATTAGGGACAGATCTGCTGGTGGAATCATGGCTGCACCAGGCACATCAACTCCCCTCTAACTGCTCACTTCCTCGGCACGTGATGAACATTAACAGAGTTTGTCTCCCAGGACCTCAGATGTTCAGAAGCTACGAGGATCATTCTAAGTGGTGTGTGTCCTATGCTTTCAAAGACCAGTGGACATGTCTGGGGGACTTGAACAGAGACAGTGGTCAGGCTGGCAGAGGTGGTGGGCTGATATGTTCTCAAAACTCAATAATTTATAAAGCTTTCCGTCAGGCCATGGCTGGGTATTATCACTGCTGAAAAATACCTTCAGTAGACTGAACCAGCTCTGGACTTTGGAGCATGCATTAAAATATGACAGGGGTTTTTATACTAGTTTTGACTTGAACCCAAATGTAATTATGAAAGTTAATTAAGAAACAAACAAAAAAAACATAACGGTACATTTAATTAGATGGGGATGGGATTTTTGTTGTTGTCTCCAAACTCCAAAAACAGCAACAACAACAACAAAAAAGAAAATACAAATGTGGCTATAAATGTTACAATTCCTGTCTCTTGTCCTTATGTTTTGTGATTAAGGACTCTTATTTTTAAGCATATTTTTTCACTTCCAGTGTTTAGTTTGTTTCCATAGCTGCCTTGTTTGTTTCTATAGTTACCCTTGTTAAGTTTCCTTAGCAATTCCCAAATCCGGTGTTCCCAGCGCTCCCAAGTCTAATGGTCCCAAGTCTCAGCACTTCCAAGTCTGGTGGTCCCAAGTCCAGTGATCTCAGCACTTGCAAGTCCTGTGGTCCCAAGTCCAGCGTGCTTGGAGGTCCTTCCACTGTCATCTGTGCTGCCTCTGATGGCTACCGCCATTTTGTGTTGTAGCGATATTAGCTAAAAGAGGAAATATTAATAATTATTCATAACTCACTATGATTGTTATGATTATGATTAATTATGAATATTTGAATCAGTTAATCAGATTAACTTGAAGTAACTACATTAAAATTACAATCAGTAACTCAGTTCATCCTGTGAACACTCAGTATTGATTATTAATTAATTCTAAGAGAATGGTATTTTTCATGGACACAGAAAAATGTCTTTCTTTCTTAGTATTTACAGTGCTTTGTAATAAGCATTTACAGAGCTGGTAATCAGATCTGACAAAGAGACATCTCACTCCCCTACATGGAATCAGCAGAAGAGCCTCCCCCAGCCAAGCACAGAGGTACAAAGGGAGGAGCCACAGCCTTTTGCTTGACAGAATGATCTGCCCATTTCCCGAAATCCTCTGCAGCCGCAGAAGGAGAAGGATTAATTCAGATGAACCCTGAAACGGCACATGAAGTGACATTCAAAGACCTCCAGCAACAACCTCCATGTCCTTTACACAGCAGCCATCCAGAGGCTGCACAAGACTGGACATGCCTGCATCGGACCTGCAGGGGCTTCTAATACTAGTTATGCACTAGTAAGAGGGTACTGAGATGTCTCTCAGTCAGATCTTTGTGATCATACCTCTGGTTTGAGTCATCTGCCTTTACTTCTCTTCCATCGTTGTCCAGTTGCTTTTGGCTCTGGTGCTGCAAGTGATCAGCAGCCCTGGTTAAGAGGGTGTTCCTCACGACACCTAGCCAGTCCTTTGGTATGCCATCTGGGCAGTTAGGCTGAACATTCTGCAACATTTTGGCACACTTGTGGTGAGAGTAAGGGCAAGAGACTAATGCAAGATCAAACAGAATTTGGAGTGGGCAGCTAGGTGTAAAGAGTACAGCTAGGTTTAATAAATGACTTAAGATGGATCTTAAATGGATCTCACAACAGGCTTGATCTCTGAACAATGGAAAAGAGAAAGAAAAAGGAGGAGGAGAGCCTTCCTATTAGATTGGATTTATTAGTGGTGGTCAAAATTATGCCATAGCAATTGTTTAGATTACTTTTGTAACTGGCTCATAAAGTTGAAGCAACTGTTGTAAATAAACAAAATCAAGAAGGTAAGTATTTCTAGTTACTTGTGGTTCTATTGGGAAATTAAACCACACGATAACAAAAAGGAAAATGTAAATAAATCAAATAGATGAAAGAAATAATACTAATAAAAACATCATAAAAATCATTAAAAAAAATTATGATTAAAATAAAATAACAAGATTTAAAGAAGTGATTAAAACCGCAAAATGACCTGGTATTGGGAATAATCAATAGCATTAGTGATTAACAATTAGATTAGCTTTGGAAATCACTATATAGTTGGTCACAGCTGCAGCGTGTTCAGGACCACACCCTGTGTGTGTCCCTCCATGAAGTTTAGTTAACATGCTATTGAAAAATCTCAATAAATCCAAGAATTCTTCTTTAGCTAAACAGTTTACATATAATTAAAAATTTAGATTTAATTAAACTAGTAACTGCAAATTTAGCTGAACAGCATTCAGGAAGAAATGCACCTAAGTGCACGTGAAATTAGCCGAGAAGAATTCAAGTTAAGACAAGAGAAAGTGAAAAATAGAAGAAGAAAAAAAACAGGAATGTGGTAAAAGGAAATTGGTTTAGATCACTTCACATGGCATACCCACAGCTGTAGTTAAAGGCTTCAAGTAAATGATGCTAACAGCTACTGTAGAAGTTATTAGTTAGCTACATTTTAGCTGAAGGGCCGCTAGGTCGTGTTAGCTTAGCTCCCTAGCTTGGTTTGTTTACAATATGATGTCGCGAGGTGGCGAGTTAGCACTTCCTGCATGTAGTTACATCTGTAATTAATTTCTGTAATTACATTTATAATTACACTGTTGACCCTTCCCTTACACCTTAACTCACCCTTAAACCTACCCATACCACCAAACCTGTCCCTAACCTTACCCGTATCCCACTTCAATAGCAGCAAAGGTGTTTTACAATACAATATGAACACAATACATTGTACTTATTTTTTGATGTAAGTGCATAGTAGTTAAGACCACCTAATATAAAGTGGGACCAACATTTTAAAGATGCATGTGAAAGACTGGAGATTTTGTTGATAAAATCACACCATGATAAAAGCATACATAAGCGTGTTTTCTGAATTTTTTTTTTTTTTTTTTTTTTCAATGTAAAAAAGCAGCACACAACCACTAGTACAGTGGTATTATGTACTAGTGGTTGCATTTAATATTAACGCTAGAACCACCAGGGGTCATTGTATACCTAAAACTGTCAGGGGGGGTAATTTATCCACACACGATTACTGTTTTAATATGGGTAAAAAGTGTATTATGTCACTGTATTATGCCACTGTCTTCACAAAGTAATGTCTAGAGTAATAAAATGATAATGTTTAAAAAAAAAAAATACATAAAATGTCAATTTTACCCCGTGGCGGTTCTAGTGTTAAATGCAATTAAATATTAAATCTCTTTCTTTCTACCCTGACTGTGCTGTCAACCTAGGCAGCTGCCTAGTTTTCCTATAGGTACGCGCCAGCCCTGGCCATAGAGGCTGTCTCTGGATTCTCTGTGCCCCCTATCATGGACACTAAAGCCGTCCCTGAACTCTCTGGACTCTCTCTCTCTGTTCCGCCAGCCTCACCATGGTCTTCAGCTCTGCCATGGTCTTTAGCTCCACCATGGTCTTCAGTTCCACCATGTTCTTCAGCTCCACCAGTTCCACCATGTTCTTCAGCTCTACCATGTTCTTCAATTCCACCATGGTCTTTAGCTCTGCCAGCTCCACAATGGTCTTCAGTTCTGCCAGTTTCACCATGGTCTTCAGCTCCACAATGGTCTTCATCTCCGCCGGTTCCACCATGGTCTTCAGCCTCGCCATGGTCTTAAGCTCTGCCTTGGTGATTTCCTGCTTCGTCTTCTCCACCTTGGTGGTCACCTGCTCTATTTGCTCTGCCTTGGTGCTGACAGCTCTGCCTTGATGCTGACAACTCTGCCTGCTCCGCGCTGGCCCCCAGGCCTACTTTCTCCTCAGGGGCCTGCCTCTCCATCCCTTCCCTGATCCACTTCTGCTCCACCACCATCCTGGACTCATGCTTCTGTTTGTGGAGCATCTGGAAACCACTCCTTGAAAAGGGGGCTTTTGTTACAATTCCTGTCTCGTTCCCCTGTTTTGTGTTTAAGGACCTATTTTGAAGTGTATTTTCTATTCCTATTTTTTCCTGGTGTTCACTTCCTGTGTTTAGTTTGTTTCCATTGTTGCCTTGTTTGTTTCCATAGTTACCCTCGTTGGTTTCCATAGCAATTCATTACCCTCACCTGTCCCTTGTTATCCTGTGTATTTATACTCCAGTGTTTCCCTTGTTTGTTGTCTCGTGTTGTCCTTAGTTCATGTTACACGTGATGTTTTCAGTTCTGTTTTGCCTGCTTTGCTCCATGTTTGGAATTACTCTGTTTTTGCCTACGTGTCCCTGTGCCTGGATTTACATTTGTTACATTTGATAATAAACATCTATTTGTTGCAAATGGATCCTACTCACCGTCTTTTCTTTTTTAAAACCAAGTTTTAACATTGTTTTGTTTTGAGAACCTTTGAGAGGTAGTTTTGCTTTCAAAAAACAATAGCTGTTGTTATGGATTTAATGCATAGACCCTGATGAAGTAATAATGATCTTGAAATAGCCCCTATGAGGTCATAATGAAATAAGAATATACAGTATAGACCCAGATAATGTCACAATTGACCATATGCACGGAACGTTGAAAAAACTTCCGCAATAACATAGGCCAGCTGGAAAACTTGAAATGTGAAATGTCACTTGTTGGTGTAGTGGTATCTTCAATATCCTGAAGTAGCTTTAATAGTATCAATAGTCTAAAATTTATAATCAGAATATAGTCACTTAAATAGTCATGCCTAGCATTAATTTAGTTATTCAAACGTAAGACGCCTCAGTGTTCCTCCTCAGCAATCAATTCAATCATCAGTTGTGAAAAAAAGTGACAAAACACTGTAAATTTATTTATTTATTTATTTTTTGTGCAGTTTAGTTAGATTAGACAGAGAACTGGTGGGGAAAAATCAACCCGTGGCAACAGGCATACATAAATCCAGAAGCAGATCTAAACAGGTGGAGCTGGGGGAGGTGGAAGGTTCAGGAGAGCTCTAACAGTGCACTGCAGGACCAGCTTACAGCTGGCACTGAACCAAACTATTTAAATGTTGATCAAACAAGCTCTTTGGCTGCAGAATCAGCTGAACCAATCAGCTTGTGCCATGTAGTAAATGTAGTACATTTTGTACCATGAACACCCCCCGCAGCGAACCATTGAACAAGAAGTGTCTGTGGTTTTTACAGGGATTATAGTAGTTAATAGTCTCTTATAGCCTGGTCTCTTGCTGGCCTGTTCAGCTGAGCCATCCATTGAAAAAAACAAAACAAGCCCTGAAAAGTGATAAAAGAACACATATTACACAGACACTTGATATTTAAACTTATTAGATGATTAGTTAATTATATTTGATAGATTTTACTTTCAATAAAACATTTGCAATGGGTTTGTAAAAGGTATTTTTATGCATGTTTAGCATGAGTTTTTGTTGTATTTACACTGTTCTGACCAGCAGAGGTCACCAGCGTGTGGCGTTTCGAACGCTTCGGAACAGTGAATCATTTTGCGAAGCAATGGTTCAATTGATTCAAAGCTATGAAAAGCTTTGTTTCTCCCATCACTGTTAATCATATACCGTTGAAAAATAAAATTATGTATTTTATTTGTCTATGCGCTGCGCTGTGTATTATTGGTCCGAAATGATAAACGTTCAGTGAGGCACAAATGAGTAACGTAATTTCGTTCCGCTTTCATTTCGTTTGCCATTTGATGTTGGCCAGCGTTGTGGTGGTCGCGCCAGCTAACAATATTTTGGTAGCACCGGCTGGAAAAATTACAGAAAAAAAATTGGCCACAGTCCGGAGCCCTGCATGTCCAGGGGTTGAGGAGGATGAATGCAGGCAGTATTGTCGTGTTCTATTTCAGCCGCCAGGTGGCGATGACGATCTAAAGACTCATATTGTATTTACACAAAGATCGAAGAAGAAGAGGACGAACCTAGGCGGAAATAATTGTCCAAAATGATCGGAGATCTTCTAATTTTGGGGTAAATTTCACTCTTTTTATTAATGTAGAAATAGTTTTTTTTATTAAATATAAAGTTATCTGTGATGTTCATATGTCTAGTATCTGAATGTCACAGTGTAACAGACGTTTGTTTCCCTGTCCACGTCACACATCTTCTTACGTTTTCAGCACTCTGCTCATGAACGCTGGCGCTGTGCTCAACTTTAAACTGTGAGTAAAGACACAAAAGTCATCTTACTGTTTTAGGTTGGGAGGATTGCTTGTTAATAGTTGTGGTGTCATTGCGCAGAAAGAAGAGGGAAACACAGTCTCAAGGCTTTGGCGATGAATCTAAATCATCCAGCACTGGTAACAGCAATTCATTACTTAACGTTGCACTATGAAGTGATAGCTCACGTATTGCTAAAATTTAATTGCAATATTAATAATTCACTTAATAATAATTCACTAATGGTAAAACGCTTCCTCTTCAACATTCATTGTTCTTATTCAACGTTCATATATATATATACACATACATATATATGTTTGTGTGTGCATAGATAGATAGATAGATACGTGTGTGTGAGGGAAAAATGCAACATCACATACAACAAAAGTGTTCAGTGGTCGATGTTGTAAAATGTATATAAAAACCAGAATATTATGAAATAAATTAAATAATAGATAAAAGATGTTGCATTTTTGCCACCAGATTTTTTTTCCAAGTAGCCCTGGATCATATTTGACTTTTATTATGCATTATTTGTCTTAAGGTGACAACATCAGAGAATTTTTGCTGAGTCTGCGGTACTTTCGCATATTCATTGCCCTTTGGAACATTTTCATGATGTTTTGCATGATTTTGTAAGTATTGACTGTAAACCTTTTGTTGTTTCTACTTTCATGCTGTCAAAAAAAGTCATGTTTATGCAATATTGAAAGCTGTTTTGTGGAGAGTTGTTACTGTATAATAGTGTTCTGTGTGTGCTTTGTCATTTCTTTCAGGTTATTTGGATCATAATACATGGCTGTTACAGTGAGGATAACTACAGACAAAATATATAATGATTTGGCAGATTTCTTTTAATGGTTATTTTTAGAGCGGGATGTCTTTAGGTCTTATACATAGTCTTATTCGATGTCTTACAAGACGTCTGTATATTTTGTACAGAAGTGTGTATGATTAATATTGCTTTTACTTTCTTTGAATCAAATGAGGACAGAGCGTATGGGAATTATGTTTTAAATAAAAAAATGTCAGTGTTAAATGCATTTAGGCTCCTTGCTTTCAGGTTAGGAATAAATATTGAATTGGAGTATCATGCAGCACACTAAGGCAGGCTCACACTAAAAGATTTTTCTTACCAGATTTTCAAAATGTGAGAGACCACAGACATGATTTAAAACAATGATTGTTGACCCAAAACATCATTTACTCACCTTCATGCTTCAAAAAAAGATAAAACTATTTTCTGAAGAGACATGATCGCTTTATATAATGAACAGATTTAATTTAGACTTTTATTCACGTATAAATATTGATCAGTAAACATAAACAGCTCAACCAAACCTGCTTGACATGCAAATACAAACCTCTTGCAGAATCTCAAACGTGCTGCGTAACACACGAGAATTAACCTCATTGGTTCTCGCACACGTCAAGCAAACATGCTTGAGCTTTCGTTTATCATATCTGATGTGCGAGTTGATTAATGTTGCATGGTGAGTAAATGACAGAATTTAAATTTTTGGTTGAACTAACTTTTTAGCATTTTTGTTCCTATAGTGTGTATAAGTGCTGCGATGTGACCAAGACAGCACAATCTCTCACAGTCAAATGTGACTTGAGTAAACAAAGAGCCAAGGACAGGCTAGAAGAAATGGCAATAATAGTGTTTGTGCTGCTTTTTACGGAAAACTTGTGGGGCATCTGGCAGCTTGCTTTCTGATTTGGTATCATTTTATTCTACGTGACAATCAACAGTGCATGCACGTTTGTCTTTGCGGTCCGGATGTTTACAATTTGTGATTGTATCTGCTCGAAAGAACGTCTGGCAGTACCAAACACTAACTCAAACCACAGAAAAATCTGATGAGATAATCTGTAGAACCATCAAGATAAATGGAACTTCATCTAGGATTGTTGGAAAGTGAGAACTAGGCCCAAAATCCATGATTATCTTGTAGTGTGTGGGTGCCTTTAGTTTGCAGAAGCAGTGTCAAAAAAAAAAAAAAAAAAAAACCCTCATGTGACATTTAGAGGATCTGACTGACCTTTATATTCCTTCCCGTTTTATACACCTTTAACTTCCATAGTAAACCCATTTCATGGTCAAAGATTTTAATTGCTTGTAGAAATAATTTTGCTCAATTTGAAAATATAGTTTTCATGGCCAAAAAAATAAATAAACCACAAACACTAGGCTTAGGTCACAAAACACCCATTAGTTTTACTTAACTGTTACGATTTATGACACTTACGCATGAGAGGTTGAGGGAAAGTCTTAAACTTGAGTTTATTGTTAAAAAGTAACAATTAAGTACAAGCTGCAAAAAAAAAAAAAAAAAAAAAAAAAAAAAAAAAAAAAAAAAAACCCACCATTCACTTAAACTAGTCAAACATCCTGGAACATTAGCAGCTCAGAATTAAAGGCAACAGTTCTTTATAAAAAAAATATAATAAATAATAAAAGCGCAAATCATAGGTTGTCTCAGTTACTGGTAAATGTGGGCTGCTTAGCAGAGAGCCATTGTGCACTTCACTTGCTTCTCCATGTAGGTTTGGCACTGAAGGGCCTTCAAGGTCCAAATCTTTCAAAGCCCTAGAAGTGTACAAGAAACCATAAGACAATCTAAAAATTACTGAATGGAAAAGTAGTTAGACAAAAACCCTCAGCTACCTTCACAGGCTGCTGCCGTCCATCAAGGGTCACTCATCACGTCAAGGTCCTCTTGAGTTACATAACTCTTCCTTCTGAAAAGGACAGGGGAAAAAAAAAAAAAAATAAATACTTAAGAACAAAAGCACCTAAAACTCTGTATGTAAAGAAAGCCTGATGGTGCATCAGATAAATTGGCTTAAAGTTTAGAGCAAGTTTCAACACTATCGATCTGCTGGGGAAAAAAGATCAGTCATCATGTGCACCAAGGAAAATGACAAATGGTGCCCCAAGAAAATATTCAGCCTTACCGGTTTGATTGTGTGTAGGACTTATGAAACAAAGCCTGATGAAGGTGAAGTTATCCATTTGGTTCTGCATGATCTGTGGGGATAGGAGTAGTAAAGGTAAATTGCCTTAAAGTAAACCTTGAATATCTAGTTGCAACGGTCTGGTTGCTCAGTTCACTTGGCTTATTTTGTTTCAAAAATTAAGTCAACAGAGTCGATCTGCTGGGGAAAAAAGATAAGTCATCATGTGCACCAGGTAAATGAAAAACTCAGTGTCCAATGAACATGTTCTGTCTTACCTGTTTGAGTGGGTGTAGGACTTATGAAACAAAGCTTGAGGAACGTGAAGTTATCCATTTGGTTTTCAGCGTGGTCTGTGGGGAAAGGGGTAGTAAAGGTCAATTACCTTAAAAAACAACTTGAATGTATATAGTCTAACTGTCTGGTTGCTCAGTTCATTTGGCTTATTTTATTTTTAAAGTCAACAGAGTCGATCTGCTGGGGAAAAAAATTGGTCATCATTGCCACCAGAGTTCTAAAGTAGAGTTCTGAATCTGAACTCACCGAGATCAGAGTATGCACGAGAGCAATGCTCCATTTTCCCAACAGTCCACATACTGTAAAAACAAACAAAATCAATTATATGGATAAAGAATTACGTAATTACAAAGAATCTGAAATAATGGCCGGTATGCAGCTACGATGAAACAATAGACTCACATTAACAGCATGTGTTTGTACATTTATTTACGTTATATGCGAGTAAACGTTACAATATTTTAATCAAGTTTCCAAGATCTAAAGACCTTCCCGCGTTCAACGGAAATGAGCCACGTGGTCAGAGCAAAACTACACAAAAAGTGTTTGAAAAAAAGTTTTTTTTTTTTAATTCCATACAATTTAAACACGATGCATATTTTCCAATAACTTTACAGCATTTGCTTTTATAAACACCTCATAGATAAATAGAAGTAAATGCTGCTTACCCTGAAGAAAGAGAAAGGAACTGGGAAGAAGGAACAGGCGAACACGCGTTATATAGTCCGTGCGCATGCGCAGTGATGGATTGTCGCGATAACAAAGACGTGGATAAGCTGTAAATCTAAAGGCTAGGCTACATTTTTTGTATCATTTTAACCATTCAGCATGTGATGTTACACACAAAGCACCATACCTTTGGTCCTTCTTTATATGTCATTGTGTTGTTATTTGTTTAGCATAAATTCAACATGCCGGGCGAAAGTGTTTATGTCACACAAAAAATATATATATATTTACAATGATCATGAATTGCAATATGCAATTATAAGCTACTCTTGTTTTAAGAGTTTTTACTTTCTATAAAAATTACAACTGTTACTGTAGCTATGAACAGAAATGAGATCCAAATTTTCAATTTCCCCATAATAACATAGCTGTAAAATGACTTTTACCTGAACTACATGGAATATTTCGGGAAAAAATGCTTTAAATTTAACACACAAAAAAGGCTGTAAATTGCTGGTTGCCTATTCATCTCCTTGTTTTACCATAACTTCCCCGGAAGGTGGCAGTATAGGCTAAATTGGAAATTACTTTGCTTTCCTTTTAATGGGCCTACAAGTATCCCCCTCTGTATTCAATGAAAACAACAACAACACACACACACAAAACATCAACATTGCCAAATAAAGCAGCTGCACATAAAACTGCATTTTTAAAGAATGTTTTTATCGCTCTTTCCCATAAAAATAATCTAGCACGATATGACTTCATATAGCCTAGAAAATGTAAGAAATTTTGTTTGCAAAGTGTCCAATAACTGTAGGCTACAGTTTCTTTGCATTGTATAACGTTATCTTAAAATAAAATTGCTAAATATATGCTAGACAAAAAGTGGCATTCCCCCAAAATTATTTTCAATAACATGTGACATATGACATGCTCACGCTTAAATTTAAATATTAATAATCTTTGTATTATTAGGCTATTATTATTTCGCCATGTTATCCGTGGACAAGTAAGCTACGGGGGCAGATTGTGGTCACACTTTGAGACGCACAAAGTAGCACGCTCACTGTAGGGCAATTAGCGCCTATTTGTGTGATTACATTAGCACATATCTTGTGTTTTGTAAGTCGAGTACATACATAGAGCTGCTGAATGTGTTGTCAGCACATAAGGGCGGCTCCCAGCTCTTTGTTTTAGCACAAAGAAACAAAAGTCGCGAATTACCAGTCGTAGGATTATCTCCTATCAACAACTGATATTAAAAAGGCCCCTTCCCCCATGTGTCTCTGGTGCAAAACATCCCTTCAAAACGTGTGAAGCGCTGCTTTTAGTCTTGCTAAAAATGATCAATCACTTAAGGAATATATTTATTTTTGAAACTATGATTCAAACGTGATTTTTTCCCTCCCACCTATACATTGCATTTGATACTAAAGCATGTGTGTTTATTCGAGTGACTTGCAATTGAAAGCTGAAGCGATTAGCCTAGTGCTAGCATTCTCAATTAAGTAACCGAATATTGCAACAGGTTGGATAGCTATTCCAAATATGTTTTAAGAGCTGGTTTAAATGATGCCTTATTGCAGTTTCTGTAGATGATCGTGTTTGAGAGATCCCACCTGTCAATCGCTTTGTTTGAGTACTCTGTTCGTATGTTAGCCTAATGTTGACTAATTTCTGGCTTGTTTAACTAGGGAGAGGACTCATATCTTAAAGTCCCTGGGGTTAGTTGGTAGAATGGGAGGAAAACCACTGACCAAAATGGAAGGATTACCCAAATAACAAAAGAATGCATGTTTTTGCTAGCTATTATTTCTTGGCTTTCTTTCAAAGCAGTAAAACCATATTGCAAAATCCCAAGGTGATCATATTTTAAATCATCAAAATTATCTAAACTTTGCTGAAAAACTTGTTGTACACATGCCTTTTGTCATCTGATGAAGGCATGATTTATACTTTTTTAGCTGTAAAAGGCTTTTAGTATAATTGTAATTGTAATACATGCATTATTGCGTCTCTTTTCTGTGAAATCTTTACTGTTATTTTAAAAAAAGTAAATGTATGAACTTTTATATTGTTAGTAATATTTACTTGACTGAAGCAACTTAGGTTTACTTGATCCATACATAATTATTTTTAGAAAAATAATGTTTAAATGTGAGTTAATATGGTTTTGATGAAAGTTTATGCCCCCCCATCCCTGCCCCCAATAATAAAAAACTAAAGAGCTTTGATCATAAAAGCATTTTAATATCTTAAGACATATTTTTGTGAAAAAGAGAGTAACAAATATATGCATTTTATGTTAGTAGTCTGATAGACTGTTATAAAGATCTCAGCAATTTCACATTACTTTTTGGTTATGTAAATAACAACATATGCACCCAATTTAATATTTTTGCTCAGTTTGTGCCTCTGGATAAAAGTGTGGCGTTTTTCCTTCTTATGGATGTACTTATGTATGAGTATGAGCTCCATATTCTCCTATATCATGCCATATGAGCCATCAAAGCTTCAACAAACAACACATATGCAAAGGTCTAAAGATTCAATTAAAAAAAGTCAAATTTCCTGACTATTATATGTTAGGATTTACAGGTTTAAATCATGTTGATCGAAGTCGATGTCTTGTTATTCTCATAAAGAATCTAAATGAGCAGTGCAATTATTTCCTGACAGTTTACATTTAATAAACACACAGCAGATCCTACCAATTTAAGTACACATTATGATCTCAAAAAGAGGAGAGGCGGCTTCAAAGAGAGACAGATATGTTTTGTTTTTTACACTGAAACCATCATGGCTGTATGCAGTAATTTCTATGGGTTGGCCCCTTCTCTTCTGAGGCTCAGTGAGTAGGCTAACCTTAGGGGGCTGCCCTCGTCGCAAGGTCCAGGACAACTTTCTGGGTTGTCACCCCCCTCCCCCCCAACCATCATCCCTCACCCAGGTCTACAGAGGAAAAGTGTCTGGGAAGGACTAATAGGACAAAGAGAGTTGCTGGTGAGATCACTGGTGCCTTTCAGCATGGGCAGTACGTATGAGCTAACCAGGGTGTGGGACTCGTTTGACCTTTTGGCTCAGGCTGGCGGGTGCACGCAGACTGGAAACACAGCAGGAGGGTGGTGCTGGTTGCCAGACTGCTGTCTCTGGGCTGCTCTCTATAGTGGCATAGGGAAAAGGGGCCTGAACCACAGCAGGTGGTCAGCAACATGGCAGATCACCATGCTGAAGCTGTCATTCTATTGACATTCAGAGTCCCCAACAGGGTCCTGTCATGACTTGCCTGATGTTTGTTTCCTAATTGGACAGAGATTAAGGCAGACAGGGAATGTAACATGGTACCCTGTGGCGGGCTACAGGTCAAGGATGTGCTGGATGTTTTCATTGATCAGGTCAGGTGGTAATTGTGTGCTCAGATGGATAAAGCTACAATTATTAACCTTGAGAAAATAAAATAGAGATTGCACTGAGCAAGCGATAGCGCTGAACAGTCAACTAAACTTACAAAAATGCATTACGGTACTGATAGTTTCCACCAAAATACCACTATTGTTACTACTGTAGAGCAGTAATGCATTAATATGGGATCTCATTATTGATTATTATTATTATTAATAATTTATTATGATAACTGTGGTGGCTAAAAGATACCCAGGTGAAAAAATACTATAGTAAATACTATAGTGTTTTTGAACCATACTATAGTCAATTGTAGTATACTGTATATATTATAGTATTTACAACACTTTGTTAATGAATGCTACAGCATACTGTAGTATTAACTAAAGTGAACTGATAAACTGTAATAAATACTGTAGTATACTTTAGTTTTTACTACAGTAAACTGTAGTGTATATTGTAGTATAATATACCCTATAGTTGTAGAAAACTTAGTACAGTATTGGGTAAAGTAATTTGTTTATATTACTATAGTTGTTATATTATCACAGCAACTATAGAATTACCACAACAAATTAATTCAAGTACTTTACTATAGTATGGTTCAAAAACACTATAGTATTTACTATAAATTACTATAGTATTTTTTCACCTGGGTACCCTCATTTTATTGCAATAATAACTGTAACTGGTATTTTGAAGAAAGCTATGGCTGCCAAGTTCCCCATATGAAATAAATCCCATAGCCTAGTATTAGTAACTTGACACATTTGTGACCAACATTGGTCCCCACTGACTGCCATATATCTATATCTATATCTATGGAAGTCAATGGGGAACAGAAACTGGTTACCCACATTCTCAAAAATATCTCCATCTATCAGAATATCTATGGTCAGCAGAACTTCATACAGTTTTAGAACTTTAGTAAATTATGACAGAATTTTTATTTTTGGGTGAACTATCCCTTTAATTATGTTGTTTAGCCTACTAAAAGACAGCCCAATGTTTTTTTTATTTTTTTTTTTTTATTAGCCTTTTATTATTATTATTATTATTTACAGAGTTGTCAACTATAGATAAAAATGCTAATTGTATTTTTGTGTAAAGAGTCACATGACCAGAGCCTTTGTCTTAAAAAAGCATTTACTTATTTATTTTTATTTGTTTGTTTGCTTGCTTGCTTATTTAATAAAAAAGGACCAGCAATTACATCGAGCTATCACAAAGAGTAAAACTGATCCCTAGTTATAATAACGTGGGCTACACAAATGTGTCTGTAGTAATTACGACAAAATTATGTTTATGCTGTTGTTTACTAAAAGACAGCCCATGTGCGCGCGCCCCACCCACGGTCTTCAGCGGGCTATTTAAAGCGTGTAGACATCAGCAGAAGCAATGAGACCATCAATGCAACATTACAGATCATGCTGGATTTATCTCCGGACTGGATTATTCAACACGTTCAGTATATTTGAATCAGCTCAACTTATAATATAATCAAATGAAGTAGCAATACAAGTTGTCTAATCAACCGATGACTTATTCTTTAGTATTATTTTTAAAGAACAAGTTATTAAATATGATTCCAGTGCAGCTGATCTCAACTTTGATAGTCGCGTGTGGTTGCAGTGTGTTCGCGGACACAATGCAAGCTAACTTCACCCTGGATAATGACATTCAGTCCAGCTTCATCCAGCGGCGGCTGAAGAGCCAGGAGCGCAAAGAGATGCAGCGGGAGATCCTCTCCATCCTCGGGCTGCCGCACCGGCCCCGTCCGCTCCTGTACGAGAGACACACCGCAGCTCCCATGTACATGCTGGATTTGTATAACGCCATCCTGGAGGACGGGGATCAGCGCAGCGGGATTGTGTACTCGTATGAACCGGCGTACACGACCCCGGGACCCCCGATGATGACCCAACAGGACAGTCGCTTTCTCAGCGATGCCGACATGGTGATGAGCTTTGTAAATCTGGGTGAGCATCTTATGATATAATCTTTTTTAGGTTCAGAAAACACTCTTCCTATCAAGAACCATTGGTTGTATTGGGTTATTTGACTTTGGTGATGACAAAAAAAAAAAAAAAAAAATATATTATATATATATATATATATATATATATATATATATATATATATATAACCTTTATTTTATAATAAAGTGTTTTATAGTGAAAACAAAGTAAAAGCAATCATTTGGGATTATTTTGTTGTGAAAGCACTTTTAATTAGTGACTTTTAATACTAAACTATATTTAGATATAAATGAGATTATGTATGTTATTAATCAGCTCATAAATAGCTCATATCTTAAATATCTTTAAAAAATAAAATTATTTTTTTATAAAAATAAATGCTATAAATCCCTATAAAATAGAAGTGTTTATATAGGCTATACATATATATATATATGAAGACTTAAGATGCAAAAGCCTCTAAGTGCCATCTGAAACTTTCTTATAAAATGAGATTTTGAAATGAGAAAATTTTATCAAGCTTGTATGTTTATGTTTAGTTATTTCACTTTAATGGCAATGAAAAGGACCTATTAATTGCCATTAAAGTGAAATTACTGAACCTAAACATACAAGCTTGATAAAAATGCTAATTTTAGAAGAAAATTTCAGACGGCACTTAGAGGCTTTTTGCTTCTGAAGTCTTATATATATATATAAACACCTTTATTTATATAGGGTTTTATACAATACAGATTGTTTCAAAGTAGCTTTACAGTGATAGGAAAATGATTCAATGATACAAACAGAGTTAATTTTGGCTGTACAGCAGCTCTACAAGAGTGTCATTGTTCAGCTTAAGGCAGTTCAGTGTTAATTCAGTTGTAAAGTTGCAAAGATCATGTAAAGATCATCAATTATTAAATTATCTATAAAGCAATTCTGCAGAAAATAGTGATGTCATCGTCCAGCTCAGTTCAGTTCTCATCCAATAGTGTCAGTGCAGTCAAATTTTCAAATGTGTTCAGCAAATGTGTTCCCAAATCTAGGATAGCAGCTGACCATCAGTCATTTTTCATACAAATAATGTGTGTTTTGCAGTAATTTCTGCCATTTCAGAGAGATAAAAATGTGATGCTTATATATATGTGTGTGTGTGTGTGTATATATATATATATATATATATATATATATATATATATATTAACTTTCCTTAAATGTGTAGTTAAATGTAAAGGCAGCAACCATGTATCCAATTTCCACAGAATCCCCTCAAAGCTCCGAGACATGGGGTTTAATGGGGCTTTGTTTCGCATGACTAGGATTTAGGGAGGCATTTTTTGGAGAGTGCTGAGGGCAGTAGACATGGAGGGTCACATACATCATCCAAACACTCTTTCTTTCAAGACTAGACCTCTTGTATGTGTGTGGTCAAAAGAGATGCTAAATATTTAAAAGATGAAGCTTTTTTTTATTCCGAGATGTGGACATGAATGCAGTTGTGTGAAACTAATGATGCAAATGTGTTTGCCAGAGCGTGTATTTATTAAGTCCAGAAGGGCAAGATATGGTCAGTGACTTCCTTGAACATTTCTTAAACCCAATTCCTGTCTTTGTTTCCCTTGGACAAGGAAAACAGTATTCCAATGCGCTAGAATTTCATCAAATTAATTTCATCAAATGTTTTACACATTTAATGAGAGGGCAGGCTTATGATGTGTTTAGAATCAGTGTTGGACGGGGTGACTGGGCTGGTGTAGCACAGGGTGTTTTCTTTTTGATGACTGGCAAAATAATTTCACTCTGGAACCCACCCAGAACACCCTAGCAACTACTCAAAGCACATTAGCAACCATGTAGCAATCAGCTAGAACCTTTGCAACTACCTAGAAATCATCCTAGGAAACACTTTTAAAGGCCCTTGTAACTACTAAGCAACCAGCCTGTCAAGTAACCACTGTTGCAACCTCCATAGGTAGACAATAGTATGTTTCAAACCTGAAATCTCTCTTCAAACTACCAAAGAGTATAAGCATGCAAACTTCAAACTTACACCTTTCTTCAATCTGCACAATGTTTCTATAGTCTTCAAACTGTTTTAAACTTTCAGCTTAGGTTTTTTCAATCCAACTCTCTGAATTTGTCTTGACAAACATTTTCCTTTTCGTATTGTCGAGTATGGCCTTCAAGTTTTTACTTTCAAACTAAAATACATTTTAAAATCTTAAACAATGCGTTGTCAAGCTAACATAAATGTTTGATTTCCCAAACTTTCCTTTTCTAGCTTTAATTTACAAAGAGGTTGTGGTTTTCCAGCAACCTGGCTGTGACCTCATAGAGCAGCTTGTGGTAAAAATGACTCCCATTTTCCATGTTTATGTGTTTCACATGGAAGTTTGACACAGACACTGATGCTCCTAGTAATGAAAATATAAAAATCCTCCACAACCTTTCTTATCGGAATCAAGACCTTTTGCATTATCTGGCCTAGTACATTTAGACTGGCATATTTTTAAACCAGGAAAGCTCATTTAAATGAAGTGTTTGACATGGAAAATAAGGCTTCAGCAGACACCTAATCAGTTTACATTTAAGATAAATAGTTGACCAAGATGATCATAACCAAACAAAAATGAACAGCGATCCCTTATGTGAATTGTTAATCCAAATTCCCTGCAACTCTAAACTCAAAGTAGAAGCATGCACAACAAGCAGCGTACAAATCCACCTGTTTATGTTCATAAGCTGATTTTGAAGAAAGTAAGCAGATCTTACCTCAGATTTCTTGCCTCAGCATCAAAAGCTGATTAGACCCCCAATTAGTTCTTCAGCCATCTCAGAAAACACACTTGCCATTGTCTGATGTTTAGCATTTAGCCTAGCATTGAGATAATAGAATGTTCTCTTGTTAACTTCTAAAGTCACTATTTGTAAAGTTTATTCAATGTTTTATTTATCTTTGAATCATCTTTTGGGGGCTTTTCTAAGCAAATATTGATATATGTGATTGATTAACTGATTGATTGTCATGTCATGTAATTAATTTGATTAAAACCTTTGATTGATAGCGCATATCCCGCAATGAAAAAGACTTGCATCTGCGAGTGTATGATTGTTTTTACTCAACAGAGATTATAGCAATTAAAATGGTTTGTTCTGCCAAGTGTGTTGGCCCTCATTCCTGTCCTCAGATCGAGAATTAAGTGTAAGAAAACACATGGCACATGGTGCAGCATGCATATCTGAGCGCAGATCATTGCATCATATGGTATTTCACATAAACGCACCAAACCTTACAAGCAATTATTGCCTCTATAAAATACCCATGTTTTTCTTTCCACTGTTTAATTGCGGTCAAACAAATGACTCGCTATTTTGAGTATGCACATACTTCAGAGTTCTTCCTCTCAGAGTGCTTCCTCCAGTAATCGTGCTCTCGCAAGATAGTTAGCTGTTGGAAAAGTCTCAAATGCATCACTGTTCCCTAGTATAAGATGTGCATGAAAAGATGAGGAATCGTCATGACTGATTCCATGCATACCTGCAGGAGGTCACTTGAAAAACCTGGAGTGGGTGGAGGGGTGGTACTCAAGGACGAGTTGTAACAACAAGCATTGTAAAAACAGCACAATACCTCCAGGAAATGTTCTGCTCATGCCACCGTCAGACTGGAAATTCTGAGGACGGCCTCAGCTGGGTTAGGGCTGGGTGGAAACAACACAGGGGTTAAGTCTGTGTCGGCCAAGACTTCATTATGATTTTTTTTTCTCTCAGCACGCATGGAGATACTTTATTTTAGCCTCTCTTGCTGTTAATGGGTGTGGAATGTAGATTAACACAGATTCAGATGCCAACTGCCAACTGCCAACAAAAGGGGAAATGAGGCCTACCCCACTGAAAAGATTAGATTGGAACTGTTTGAATTTCCATGCTGGTCCAGAAGGTTTTTCTGGAGTGGTGAAGCTGGTTTCTTTGGTGAAGCTAGTTGATCCCAGCATCCACAACCCAACATATGCTGGTGATATGGTGATCTTTTCATCAGGATAGGAACAACCTTGTCCTAGATGTGGTCAGCCATGTCTAGAAAATTTGGAACAAGCCAGATGCTACTCAAGACGGAATTAGATTAATTTACCACAGTTAACAGGTCTTTCAGGTTAGTGTTGCAAGGAGTCTCCATCTGAGCCACCAATATACTATCTGAATGTGCATGTGTATCCATTACGTATATGTATATGTGGGGCACCACTGGTTTCCGGGCCAGGCATTTAACAGAGCTTTTCTTGTGGTTGGCACATGTGTGTGATTGAAGTCTATGGTGGGTGGGTGCAGGGCCTGTGGTTTCTCCCCCAGCTTCAGTCCCCGGGGTACCCAGCGCCCAGATCAATCACTGGCTTATGGAAGCAAACATTTCTTTTTTGGACACAGTGATGTGGGTGAGGCAATCAAGCGTAAGCATTCAGTGTGACTCCACTGGTGACTTATGCTGTGGTGTAAGTGTGTATACTCATTAGTTGGCAGCGGCACTGCGAAGTTGAATGAGACAAAAGCCTGCAGTTTACATTGAGACCAAACCAACTAGAGTTTTTAACCAACTCAGCACAGATTCTGACATTTTACATAGAAAACTTCAATGCAAAATACCAGTAAATATGAGGTCATGAAAACACTGATTGGGGGAGTCACTCCACAAATTCAGTATTGGTGAAAAATTAATATGGAGTGTGACAAATAGAAAATAGACACCAATAAGATAATAAAAATAAATTAAATAGTATTTCTATCCACATAATGAGGAAACTCACACTGTGACTAATTTCCACATTATCTTAAAATGGCTATAAAACATTAAAATGCACTTTGAATAGATAATTGTATGTTTATGTGCAGCTAAATTCAGTTCGAATAGAATGTTTGTTCTTGAAGGACAGTTAAATTACATTTAATACATATTAACTGGCCATTAACTCCTTCATCTCCCTCTTTCTAAAGTGGATCCAGATGAAGACCTTCATTTGTATCATCAGCACCGTAGAGAGTTCCGCTTTGACCTCTCCCGCATCCCGGTGGGAGAAACCGTGACTGCTGCAGAGTTCCGTATCTACAAGGACTTTGTGCACGAGCGTTATGAAAATGAGACATTCCGTGTCAGTGTGTTTCAGGTGCTTCGACAGCAGCCCAAAAGGTATGTGATTTTAAAATACGTTAGAAAAAAGAATTTAGCCGTTCAGCCCATGACATCGCTCAGAACATTCCTTGTTCAGTTGTTCATGATTCAACAGTGCATGCTATTCCAAAATGCATTGAATTGCTCCTTCTTGGAGGCTACTTTCTTTTTTCACTGATTTTACAAATCCCTTCTCAACTCCTCCCCTCCAACCTTCTGTTCCATTGTGGTATGTAACACCCACTTTCATGATCCAATCAATTACCAATGGACAATATCATGTCTTTCATTGAAAATCTGTTCTATTCTAAAATATGTCAGATTATGGAAGTAAAATGGGCATGGTGTTTCACGTTGACTTTAATTTGATGTGCATCTGTTTGCACTGGGCCTTTAATGGTTTGGTTATTTATTGTGTCAGCTGTGAGTAAAGGATATAATTTTTCAGATATGTAAAAGCTAATTCACCACTTTGGTATGTTCAAGTTGGTTGGGTTTTTAATAGAGAAATATGTAAAGGCCTCTAGTCATAAAAAAAAAGAACATTCTGAAATGAAACATATGCCACCACTCACACTTTAAGCCTAAATGTGGGAGGGATGGACCCACACACACAGAGAGATTTGTCTGCCCAACCATACATGTCTAGTGCCAGGGCTCCCACAGAATTCCTCGATCTGATTTACGGTGTGGCCGCTAACAAGCAGTGAGAGCAGCCGCCATTACAAAGCCATTACTGTCAATTATTGAGATGCAAAGTCCTAAGTGGACGGGAGGTTCTCCGCCCCAGACATCTGGAGAAACACCCCATTCCTCCACTCAAAATGATTTCCCCTTCAATCCCTCATCCTTGATCACACCTCTTTGGAAAGTTCTGATTGTGTCCATAAAGTGAAAAACCTGAAGAAGTCCTCCAGGTGAGACATGCTCAGACAGACTGTCTCTCTTAAGTTCTCCATTGCTTGTCCTAAATTACACGCACACTAAAGCATTATCCACCCCCGATACACACATTCCCTGTGAAGACCACCCATTGTGAATCATCCTTCCTGCACCTCTCCCATTGTCATGCAGAGACGGTTCGCCCCGTTGATGCGCACAGACAGCAAGGCGACTAGACACCTAGTCTCCTGATGCCCTCAAGGTCTGAAATCCTACCTGTAAGTCAAGTCATTGTTCAGGAGAGCCATCTAGAAGCCCCCTGTTTTCATCACCGGAGAACAATCTTTTAAGTAACGTCACATTTAATAAGAGAGAACTTTGAACTGTCTCGGAAACATGTTGTTGCCTGTGCAGCATCAGTTGTTTTTGAATTTATGGGTCACATGAGCCAGACCTCAAGTTCTTATCTCATGGAATAGAGCTTATTTTGTGCTATCTTTATCTGAGAAGGACAACAAGTTCTGGCATGAGATGGCATTTTAGCTTCTCATTTCCTTGTCTGCAAAGAAAACCTCATGAAGAATTCATGATGTTAATGCTATTGATGCTCAAATTCGACTATATTAAGAATGATGCTTTACATGTAAACTACACTGAAGAGAAAGTCTCATTGAGACATTTAAGATTTCTTAACAGGTTTAAACTGGTCTCGCAGATTCGCTGCGTTGACCAGGAAGCTGCTTGGGTTGACTTCTATGTGAGCTAAGCTTAATACATTTCTACCATGCTGAAAAATCCAGCATTGCTGGTCACAAGCATAAGGTATGTTTTGCATGCTAGGACCTGCATGGGATGCTGGTTGCTGGTCACCAGCAGGGGAAGCGGGGAGTACCTGTGGACCAGCTACTCCAGCTCAGTTTTGCTCGAGAACAGCATAACTATGGTGGTCCACCAGCTAGACCAGCACTATACCAGCTCTACCCAGAATAAACCAGCTCAGAATTCATGCTGGGTTTATGCTGTATTTTTCAGCAGGGTACACTATTTGACAATTTGTCCTCTATATGTCATGTGCAGAGAACATTCTAGCAACTGCATAGCAACACTCAAAATATACCAGAATTGCGTTTATATGTTAACATTGGCAAAGAAGACTCATTTTATTCAGAAAATGTAAAAATCTAGGTGTTTTTTTTATTGTTTCAGTCATCATATCTACTTTTTTGACCGTAGTAAAGAGCTATTGACCCATATATGACCTCTTCTGACCCTGCTTAGGGAGCTGTACCTGCTGGACTCACGAGTGGTATGGGCGGCAGAAGAGGGATGGCTGGTATTTGACCTCACGGTCACCAGTAACCACTGGGTCATAAACCCAGGTCAGAACTTGGGACTGCAGCTTTCTCTGGAAACCGCACATGGTAGGTAACTTTAAATATCAAGATATCTTTGTAACATAACCTGAGAAATTATCATCCTAAATGGTCATATGGCAGAAAAGCACTTAAAGGGATAGTTCACCCAAGAATTACTTTCATTTTAATTTGCAGCTTGCTGAAGAGATACTCAGCTGCTCATCTGCGGCCATGTGTGTTGCAGTAGCGCTGTCATATCTGGCCATAACATTATTTAGCCTATAGCACACGTTTATTTTTTTAGCATTTTTGGGAGGAGTAAAATTTTACATATGTCGTTTCAACAACCAGATGCATTTAGATTTGTTCAGTTCGACTAGAATGCGTCCCAGACCACCCCCTGAAGTGGTTTAAGCGATTGGATTTAAATGCGTTTCGGGGGGATTTACACCAGGTCTTTTCACGAAGGGATAGCTATCCGATCGGAGAAAACGAAGTGAAGCAACATGAGTTCTTTGTTTGCACAAAAAACATAATTTACCACTTTATTTACAAAATAATGTAAATGTAAATCTCCAACAAAAGTGGTAAATAAATGGTAAATTTAGTTTTTTGAAATTTTGAAAAATTTTGCTTCATTTGAGGTTAAATCACTGGAGTCATATGGATTACTTTAATGATGTCTTTGCTACCTTTCTGGGGCTTGAAAGTGGTAGTTGCGTAGGCTGTCAATGGAGGGACAGAAAGCTCTCATATTTCATTAAAAAGATTTTCATTTGTGTTCCAAAGATGAACAAATGCCTTACGGGTTTGGAACGACATAAAGGTGAGTAATTAATGACAACATTTTAATTTTTTAGTTGGACTAAACATTAAAGGTATAGTTCAGGCAAAAATAAAAATTCTGTCATCATTTACTCACCATCATGTAATTTCAAACCTGTATGCTTTTCTTTCATCTGTGAAAGACAAAAGGCTCCAGTGTTGTTCTGGAAACCAAAAACAAACTACTGGAACAACATGATAACTCATAAGCAAAATATTTATCTTAAAGTCATCATGCAACTCACTGTCGCCCTCTGTAGGTGAAAGAATGAACCCAAGGAGAGCAGGTCTGGTGGGCAGCAGTGGACCTCAGAATAAGCAGCCATTTATGGTAGCGTTTTTGAAAGCATCAGGAATCCACCTCCGAAGTGTACGCTCAGCATCAGGAAACAAACAGAGGGGTCACCACCGTTCTAAAACCCCCAAACCTGGTGTTGCACCCAGCCAGGTGGCTTTAAAGACAGCTGAGGCCACAGGTGACACTTTTTACATTAAAAAATGTTATCTTGTGTTAATTCATTGTTGTAATTTCTACAATCGGACATACCATCATACTACTGAACCCTGATGAATATACAGTTCATTAACATACAAATGTGCTACATATAATTATCCTTTCTCCTGTTCTCTGTAGACGGTGCCAGTGTAGACCCCAAACAAGGCTGCAAGAAGCATGAACTCTATGTCAGCTTCAGAGATCTGGGATGGCAGGTACCATGATGACCTTCCTGTTTCAGACTTTTTCATTGTATGCCTTTCTCTCCTCTAAACTTTCTCATCTTTCGTGTGTTTCCAGGACTGGATCATTGCTCCAGAGGGTTACGCTGCGTACTACTGTGAAGGAGAATGTGTGTTTCCTTTGAACTCTTATATGAACGCCACAAACCATGCTATTGTACAGACACTGGTGAGTCCCACAATCATTTTGTAAATGTATTAAAGGGTTAGTTCACCCAAAAATGAAATTTCTGTCATTAATTACTCACTCTCATGTTGTTCCACACTGTTAAGATCTTCGTTCATCTTCAGAACACAAATTAAGATATTTTTGATGAAATCCGAGAGGTTTTTTTTTTTTTTTTATCCTCCATTGAATCAAATTACCACATTCAATGTCCAGAAAAGTAGTAAAAACATTGTTAAAATAGTCAACGTGACTACAGTGGTTCAACCTTAATGTTATGAAGTGACGAGAATACTTTTTGTGTGCAAAAACAAAACAAAAAAACAACTTTATAATACAATTTTTCCTCTTCCCTGTCAGTCTGTTACGCAGCTGGCGCAGTGCTGCATTTGTGTTTACATCAGAACACCGGCTTATTATTGGCCGGCTCCTTCTTCAGCATCACCCACATGCCTCGTGCAGCTCATGTGAACAGGCGTTGGTCAATGAGCCGCCGTTCGGATGTAGAATCTGGAAGTGCTGCAACGAAAAATAGCGTAGCAGAATGACAGGGGAGAGACAAATTTGTTGAATAAAGTTATTTTTGTTTTGTTTTTGCACACAAAAAGTATTCTCGTCGCTTCATAACATTAAGGTTGAACCACTGTAGTCACATTGACTATTTTATCTATGTTTTTTACTACTTTTCTGCAAATTGAATGTGGTAATTTCGTTGCTTTTAATGGAGGATAAATTCGGGATTTCATCAAATATCTTAATTTGTGTTCCGAAGATGAACAAAGGTATTACATGTGTGGAACAACATGAGGGTGAGTAATTAATGACAGAAATTTAATTTTTGGGTAAACTAACCCTTTAAAATGTTGTCATCATTTACTGATCAACATGTCAGTCCAAACTCATATAATTTTCTTTCTTTCATGATGATATACGAATGTTTCGGCTGTTTTTGTCCATACAATGAAAATCAACTGAGCAAAACAGAACAAAATTTAAGTGGTTATTCACTCTCAAATCCAATCAAATTATTGATCAACTCAAGTACATAAAGCCCAACTCAAATATGGTGACACGTCAATAACATCAAACCTCACTGGTAGAAAATATGTGAGTCATGGTATTCTAAAGGGCTTTTCACACTGGGCCATTCTAAACCACAGGTAAATGGAATCCTGGGTTATCTTGTTGCATAATTTACCCAGGGTTAATAATTAATCCTGGATATTCATATAATGACGTTTCACACTGTAAATTCCTAAAACTTGGGTTAACATTCGAATTTGCATATTTGCTGTGTTAGTGTCACTGATTGGACGAACGCAGCACACAACTTGTGTGCATAAGGGCTCTAGCATTGTGGATCCTCATATTACTGCTGACTTTACTATCAAGTTTTTCCTGAATGGAGCACTAAAAAAATCCATAAAAACAGGGCACAATGTACTGTATTCATTTGACGGAATTTTTCATACCTGTATGTATTTTTTTTACAGGTGTTTTACCTGTATTTTGAACTTCATTGTGTTTTAGGGTTAACGAAAATGTCCGTAAAATTACTGGATTATGTCCAGGTAATGAGCTGCCAGTACTTTTTCTGTTATTTTATGGATTTATTTTTTACTGTAAGCTTTCGAATTATAAAGGTAAAAATTACCAGTCTCTTCTTCTCACCATTTGACTTATTTTCCATCACTATTTGACATTTTTCACCCTCAAACGAAAAAGCATGGTTTGGAATGACGATAACTCTGGGTTAAGTGCAAGTGCCCTTAATTAAGCCCTTAATTGTGTGGAAATTTGCAAAGCTCTCTCTGTGGAGTTATGTACAGGAGATGGACATTAGTAAAAAAAAGTTTAATTCAACTAGTAAACATTTATATACTTATGCTCTGCAGTTGTTATAATTATAATGTCTCACTTCAAATCATGTATTTCTTTGGTCTTCCTAGGTCCATTTCATAAACCCAGAAACAGTTCCAAAGCCCTGCTGCGCTCCAACTCAGCTGCACGGTATTTCCGTTTTGTACTTCGATGACAGTTCCAATGTAATATTAAAAAAGTACCGCAACATGGTCGTCAGAGCCTGCGGATGCCACTAATCACTACTTCTGCCCTTGGGATTCATAAAGGATGGAAAAAATATGGGATGCAAATACTGATTATTTTGACAATCAAGTGCCCAGGGAGGAAAGAGACTCATTACTGGAGCAAAACTGGACTTTTCTGTTAGAAGAGAATATACTCAAAGCATACATTTTCATGTAAAACTCGAAACTCCTGGAATTGTATGAGGTTGACCACAGCTGAGTCAAGTGTGTGGCGTTCTGGCTTTCATTTCTGTATAGAAAGCCAAGTTTGGAGTATCAAAAAAGACATGAGCAGATACAGCGAGGGGAAAAAAGATAAAAAAAAAAAAAAAAAAAAAACTGGCCTCAGAGTTTTAACCAGACTAATCAGGGAAGATGCAATTGATTTAAGCACGTTGCTCTATAGAGATTTAATTACAAAACCACTTGTACACACTATGGCATGATTTCTGTATATAATTCACTTAAGTAATTTCTGGATGCAAATCCTGCCATGACTAATCTTATTAATAAGCCGGAGACCACTAGTGAAAATGCTTTTATTTTGGTGAAATTATTTTATTTTTTAATATTTTTCCTTTAAAATTTATATTATAAGCATAACAATGTGAGTAAAAATTTGAATGAAAAACAAATATGAATTTGAGAATGTTTTAGTACTTGGTATGTCCCCTTTCCAGCATGATCTGAAAATAGAGCATCTTGTGTGCTTCAGTGGGTGAATTCATAATCTTTAATATTTATTTTTAATTTTTACATCAAAATTTGTTTATTTCCAGGTTTAAATGAGATGTTAAATCACAGAAATTTCATGTGGTCACAGACTTTTAGACCCCACTGTATTTCAACACAATATCTGGTGTCCGTTACAATGAGTGAGTTTTCACTCTTCACAAAATTGCACTATTTCAGGACACTCAACAAACCCTTTCACATATGTTTAGCACTCGATTAAACAGGACTGCAGAAAATATGAAATTCAGTTTTGTCTTGGTGTCACTTTGGTTTAGTCACATACATAAAAGAACACATGTTTTCTCACAGCAGTTATCAGTTATTCAGTCATTAAAAAGACATATGCCTGGATTTGGCCTTTCAGGGGTTTCAGAAGAGTCAAGCTCTTAGTTTTGTGTTTACAACTCCATTGGCAATTGATTTCATGTGAATGTATTTCAGTTACTTTGGATCTCTTAATAATTTTACATACTTATGTACACAGGATCTTTCATGCTAAATTTCTGTCAGACTCAATATATGTGTATGTGCATACTTTGTTCTGACCCTCATTCTGCTGTTGGTGAATTCAGTGTTATACAAGAGTGTGAATGCAAGATCCTCATTCCTCAATACCTAATCAAAAACATCAGAACATTATCATGATATCTTGTTTATGCTAATCAAAAGGGCTTTTCTTAACTAGTTAGCAATTTATGCTAAGCTAGTAGGCTGTGCTGTTATCTTGCTAACCAGATGCTAACTGAAAACATTAAGAAAAGGAAACATTTCATTGTACTTTATTTATTATAGTTACTGTAATATAATATGTAATTTACACAATAACATATTTTCTTGATTAAGACTAAAAAGATAAAGGTAATTTCTAATCAGACACTAAATAGAGTAGGCCTACACATTAAAAAAAAAAACGGAAACATTTTTGGGTCCATTGGGGACAGTTTTCTGATAAGATTTTGCACAACACCAAATCATTCCAAATAAGGGAACATGCTGAATCACAATAAATGCCTTATGATAACTCATTGATTAATCATATAAATAATCATTAGCTCAGTATAAAAACTATTGCATATGGTAAGTCCTCATAATGAAGTGTACCAACATTTGTGTGTGTGTGTGTGTGTGTGTGTGTGTGTGTCTGACAACTCATGTCATGTGTCAGTATTGCAGTACGTGTCCACCTGCAGTATCAGAGTCATCACTTAACTCGTCCTCGCCTGTGAAGAGCGGCCAAGCCAGCAGGTGGGCGGTATCAGGGGAGAGCATTTGGTTATGATCTGAACATTGGGAATAAATCAAATGATAAAATGAAATGAATAAAACTGTCTAAAGAGGAGCAGGTGCGATAGATTTTGGCAGACGAAAATGTGACCCGTGCAGCTGTTCTTAATAACGTCGATACAATACAACATTGTAGTGGTGCGTGATGGAAAAGATGACTTTCGAAACCAGATGTTTGGAGAACTGAAAAACATGTTATATGCCATACATTGTGTTTTTCAATGTTGTACAGAAAACATGTTTTATCATTGTAAAAAATTGCAATACAAAAAAAAAAAAACACAAAGTGACCCCTTCACATTAATCAAACAATGCAAATGTAAATATTCTATGAAATTAGATGTTTTGTGTTGTTTTATTGGAGAGCTTTTGCTTATGGGGTGGACATGAGAATGTTAATGATTAACTCTCTAGGCATTAGGAATTACATATACTCCCTTGTTCAGAAAAGAATACAAGTATATTACATACACTTATTTTCTGCCTATACTATCTTTTACAATAGGGTGTAAAACAGTATGCATTATGCAAATCGTTCAAACAGTAGTATGCTACATTATTGTTATGCCCTCATTATATTGCATGTTTAATTCAGCTATAGTGGCATCCATTTATCTCATGAAGTCACGTACATCTGAACGGGAGAGCTAACAGATAGTTTCCCACAGATATTATAAACATCTGTGGGTTGCATACTATATACATGCTACAAAATGCATAAATACATTCTAGAGAGCATTTTATTGCACCCAAAAAATGTATACATCATTGAGAAGGAATTGATGTCTTAAATATTTTCTTGTGTATATATGCTAAGTTTATTTTTATCAGTTTTTAGAAGTACAGTAGAATATAGTTTACCACCAAGCTAACAGAAATTAAGTCCAATGCCAAAAAAGATTTTCTTTATACCAGTGTGTGAGCTTACAGGAAATTATACACTGCAAAAAATAAAAAACTATTGTAATACAAATGTTTTTAAAATATGGAATTTGTTGTAAGGTCTGATATGTATTTTGTAACTAAATAAACTACTGTTCAAAACATTTGGGGTTGATAAGATTTTTTTTTTCTTTGAAAGAAGTATCTTATGTTCACCAATATGGCATTTATTTAATAAAAAATACAGTAAAAACAGTAAACAGTATATTGTAAAATATTAAAATATTTTTTTTATTATATTATATTTTTATTATTTTTTATTATCTTTTTATTATAACATATTTTGAATTGTAATTCATTCCTATAATGGCAAATCTGAATTTTCAGCAGCCATTACTTCAATTACTAATATGCTGGTTTGGCTCAAGAAATGTTTCTTATTATTATCAATATTGAAAACAGCTGTGCTGTTTTATATTTTTGCGGAAATCATGATTTATTTATTTAATTTTTTTCAGGAATCTTTAATGAATAGAACATTCAAAAGTACAGCATCTATTTAAAGTAAATATATTTTGTAACAATGTAAAAGTCACTTTTGATCATTTCAATGCATCCTTAAAGCTTTTTCCTCTTTGTCGCCATCTCTGTTTGAAACCTGCAATTGCAGTCATATGCGGAATTGTTATCGTTACGTGCGTTGTGCATCAGCACGACTCCTCAGCGGATGAATCTAATGTTTGCTGTCAATCACTACACCAGTGTGGATACTGTACTTCAGAATCACAGATTCTACGTCTTGAAAGTATGACCAATATAAGAATTTTTACTGGAGAATATCAGCTGAACAAGCTGAACAGGTAAGTAACATTTCTGCCACTTTTGTTCTGACTAACTGAGGAAAAAAGCATTAGGCCTACAATAAATCATGCTGCCAATGATGATTAAATCTAATGTCACTGATGATTGTCATTTGGACCTTTCTGGATTACAATCCGCCATCAAAATGACAAGTTTAGCTATTTCAGCTGCTGTGAGAAAAGGCTATAAATGATTCGCTACAAGCAATAATATACTATACTGGGTTATGGGTCACATAATATAGCTACTTGCTGGAACTCCTTCCTTTCTGTTTACAGACGTGACGTAATGACGCAAAGACGAACTGCTGCATGCTCGAAATCCACCAGGTCGCTCTTATTATAAAACATTATTACAAGCTTACCGTTGTGAATGGAGCTAAGATAATGAGATAGTGAACACTGGCTGGTTATGTATTTGCTCAAAAATTGTTTTTGGATCATTTTTAACCAAGAAAAGTTCCGGACTGCAGCTTTAAATAAAATATTAATTTCTTAAAAAATATATATCTGGTCTCACTTTATATTAAGTGTCTTTAACTACTATGTACTAACATTTAAATTAATCATTTGATACTGTCACAATACTGAAAATGAAGACAGATGAAGGCAGATTCAAAATAAACGAGGTTTAATCCACAAGGCCTAACAGCATGTAAACACGTACACGATACACAAACAACAACCGTGAACAAGTGAACTAAGAAAAGAAAGGAACTTAAGTGCAGATTCAAACAAGATAATTAATCAAACACAGCTGAACTCAACAAACTAATAATCTGTAACCACAGAAACAAAGGAGAAGTGGGAAAATCAAACAAAGGAACACAGGAACTAATGAAGACAAGCTAAAATACCACCAATTCTTAACTTAAAGGGATAGTTTGTCATTAATTACTCACACTCATGTCATTCCAAGCCCGTAAAACTTCCATTCACTTTCGGAACACAAATGAAGATATGTTCGCACATCAAGCTAACATGCTTGAGCTTTCATTTACCACAACTGATATGTGAGCTGATGAATGTTTATATGCGAATTCGAACTGTTCATCATATAAAGTGATCGTGTCTCCAGTAAATTTGGACTAAACCACTCAATTCATTTTGGTTAGTTTTAGGATCTCTTTATGAACTTTTTGAAGCGTCAAAGTGGTAGTCACATAGCTGTCTATGGAGGGACAGAAAGCTCTCAGATGTGTTCCGAAGATGAATGAAAGTCTTAGGGGTTTGGAACGACATGAGGATGAGTAATTAATGACAGAATTTTCATTTTTTGGGTAAACTAACTCTTTAATCTTACTGTATCCCACCTCAATAGCAGCAAAAGCGTTTGCAATACAGCATAAACTCAATAAGTACATTGTACCTAACATTTTTTATTATTATTTTTTTTTTTTTTTTGGAATGCAAATACATAGTAGTACAAAGTTAACCTCATATAAAGTGTGACACTAAATCTCAGGGACACCAAACTATTGAATGGTAGTGTAATTGATTTGGTAACACTGCATTTACTCTGTACATACACATATATGCAAAAGATGGCAGTTACAATGTACACAGACTTATGTATAATAAAGCAAATTTTTTAATGTAATAATGCTCAGTCTTTGATGTGGTGTATCTTGGAAATTTCCCTGAACTCAGGTGCTGTTAAGTGTCTCTTTCTTGATTTGTCTTTTATCTGTGGTGTGGGCTTCTTTTCGGCATGACACTTCGGGACAAAGTGATCTCCAGTCACTTCAGTTAGGCCCTGATTGGCAGGTTGTGATGAAGATGCGGGCATATGCGTCAGTGCCAAGCACACGTCACCCACCTTTAGTTGGCGGCATTGTAGTCTGCAGGACTGACTTGTGTGTTGAGGGTTACAGGAGGACCAGCCATGCCCACAAACAAAGAAAGGCAGCCCTTCATTCACCTCCAGAGACAACTGCAGAGAAAAAGTAAATATTTTAAAGGAATGGTTCGCCTGAAAATGGCAATATAATTTAAAATAATTTTATGTCATAATTTACTCCTTATGTCCTTCCATTTAGTGTTTAAAAAAAGATCCTTGGCAGAACACATCTTTTGTGTTTCACAGAAGATGGTTGGAATAGTAAGATTTACTTATTCCTTAATATGCTGCACATTAGAAGTATTTTCTGTCCATGTGTTTGCTTACCAGTGAGTGGTCATGCTCAATCTTCGCGTGCAAACAAGAGAGCGCAGGTGCGTGTGAAGGTGTGATCTTTAACACAGTGAAACGTTTCAGCATCAGCTCAGGATGTAATTGAGCACACTGCTCCAAATCCTCTGTCCTTAAATCCTCCACCCGCTTCAGTCGACCACCTTCAAGCTCCACCAAAGAGCCTTCTACAAAGCGACGGAGAATCCATAGGGCAGAAGAGGAGGATTTTGAGGGTGTGCTAGTGTTCGACTGGTAATTGTGTTTTTCTGCATCTCCTCTCCAGACCAGTAGGGGAAGCTCCTCTCTTGTTTGCTTTTCACTTTGCCACTTTGATTCTTCAGGCACAGCATGAGTAGAACGGTTCAAATCAAGCGGCTGGTGATGGTTGTACATTGTGTTTTGTTTAAAATGTTCTTTATTAGAATCTGTATATAGTGGAGAACCTAGCAGTGGGTTGTTTTTCACACAATGTCTCTCACTGTCCCTTTTGGAGTAGATTCTTTGACTTTGTGGTTTGTGGTACCAATGTGAATACCTCGGTCTCTCCTTTTGCATGCACATTTTGACCTCTTCAGTTGGAATATCTCTTTTTAGAACATCCCTAACAACCCCTGTATAAAAATATGAAGCTGACGATGGGTCGATTTGTGGATTTTGCAGCTTTCTGAAACCTTTGGCAAGTCCATGTCCGACTTCTGGAGTTAAATAACTCCAGTATGAAGTACCCCTTCCAATACTATGCAGCGTATTTGGGTCAGTCACAAATAATTTTGACGAAGGAGGCAGATATCTACTGCTAGTAGAGTTCTGACTCAGTGAAGGGTGGATCTGATTCGCTCCAATAACACAAGAGATGTCAGGAGTTGTGACAGAGCCTAAATCATACCTGTAATTATACAAGTGACATGCATCTGTGACAATATCAGGTGTGGATTCCCGGACATGTCTAGGTCTTCTGAATATTAATTCCTGATTCCAAAAGGGTGAAGGTGTTTTAAAAATGTGTTCGGATGACTGTTCGTTGGAATTTGGTACAGAATCCCATTTTTCTAAAACTGAGAAGGAACCTGTATTTTTTGCCATGAGCACAACAGAGACTGCACAGTATCACATTTGACACATTTGAATAATCTGTTGTCCTCCTCTTTCTCTCTTTAAAATTACTTGCTTAGTGATTGTGGAGAAAATGTCAATAACAGTTTACGAATTGTTTATGGTGGAAATTTGCTTATGGGAATGAACATTTGAGATGATTTCAGAAAACATTATTTTTTTAGGGCATCAACTCTTGCTGGATGATTAGAGTTCAGCATTCAAGGTTTTTATAGTTCATTGAGTTGTTGTAATGGGTAAATTGTTTTAGGAATCTAAGGAGACTATGGCATCACACTAACTGAAAAACCGTTGGGTGGCTTTCAGTGCTAAGAATTTCTGAAAAAGAAAAAAGAGAGAAAATGTAAATTAGCTTATGTTAGTGATTGATCTTTTTGTAGTGAAACCCACCTTTCGGCAACAGCTATCAAGTCTTAAAATGCAAATTTTTAATTTTTAATGCATTTTTAAACTTAAATATGCAGTTTACTACGCAACTCACTGTTTTATATCTTTAGAAAGCACTTTTTTTTTCCAGATATGCATGTAATAGGAGCAGCCACTAAAAACAGAATATTGCAATGTTCATATATTGTGGTTTTATTTATTCTCTATTTTCAGTTCAAATGTAATATTAAAGTAACCAACTGGGCACCACATGTTAACTAAATAGGCACTTTGGTTGGGGAATAAATAAGTATTGTGTGACAATTACGCATGGGAATTTTCTACAATAGCAATTTTAGCTTTTGTGTAATGCTGCATTTACGCCAATAGATGTCAGAATAAATATATGACCACTGTTGTGTCAGCTAATGAAAACAAACAAAAATGACTTTAAATTCAACATAAAATCAAATTAGACCTGTCTTAATGTAAGTTCCTGGTCTCATGATTCATCAGTTATTTCATATAAAAAATGACTTTGTAAACTTTTATCAAAATGTAATAACTAAATCTATCTGTGAAAGAAAAGACTGAGTAATTACAGTTTATCCTTCTTATTTTGTAATACTTTCTCTCCAGAGACCTGACTCCGACTAACTTCATGATCCAATTAATTCAAATAAAATCAAGCCTTGTCTTGCATTTTCTCTCTATGAATATCCAGTTTCACTCAGAAATACATCAGACCTAAAAAGTGCATTTCAGGTTGATTTTATGCAAAACAACAACAACAACAAAAAATTATTGTTTTTCATGACTTGGTGGGTAAGCCTACTATCAAGGTATAGTGTTATTTTTTTATAGATATATAATATAGATATAGTGTTATTTTTTATAAGCTGCTTTATTGCATGGCTCTTTCTTAATGTTTCTTAATATTTCCTTTAACTGCTGGATCATTTCTTTTTTTGTCCTAGTGTAACGCTGTGGAAACGGTGCTCTATACTTTACAAGTGCCTCTTCACTAACAATTTGATAACTTAATGGTACACTAATAACAGCATTCAGCACCAGACGACCTGCCTCACACCAGCTTTTAGTCTACAAACTTAAGTCTGCCCCTGCGTCAGGGTGTTTCTATGGCTACAAATTTTCCATAATAACAGTGCATGTTTGACTGCTACAAGGGTTAAGAGTGAAATGACTATGACATAGGAAAGGTTACAAATACACGCCGTTTTAAAATGAAGTAAATTAAGAACAACTAAATATCTGTTTGATCTCATTTCTGAATGGGATACAATTGGTCCGTTTCTTTTGACTTTGAACCTGAAAGTTTTCAATTCTCACGCTGTCAGAAAAACATTATACTTATCACATATTGTCAATGATGTATGAACTGTGTGGAAAGAGGTATTTACCTATTCAAATTCCTCAGCTGTTTATTCAAATGAAATGACTAATACTGTCATTCAGTATTTATAGCCCTCAATCTACACATACATTTTACTTTGGAACATAAAGAGACCTTTTTTAATAACACTCTCTTAGGCAATACTATACAAAACATCAGAACCAAATGGCTTATTTGAATAAGGGATATGCAAATACAAGAATTGCTCATTGCTGTAGGACAGCTAACAGATGATTTTTACATGCAAAAAAATATTTTTCATGGAATTGATGCTAAAACTTAATCAGAGTTGCATAAATAATCCAAGAATCCTTCTCAGTTCTGCAGTTCATTTACAGCATGATTCATCTCAAACAATTCAAGAGAAATTCTAGAATATCTGTAAAATGTACAGTAGTGGGGTTTTTTTTTTTTTTTTTTTTTTTTTTTAATCTACATAGCTAGGACAGCACATAACCACAATATACCTTGCATATTGTTAAAGAGGAAGTTCTGGCTCTGGTATTATCATACTGCTCACTCTAAAGCTAAATATGCAACTGTGCATTACATGCAAATGAAATAATGTAGGCTGACTTGTGAAAGCAAACCTGTTATAAAATGAAATGAAATTAAACAACGGAATTGAACTATTTTTAAATAGTTTTAAAACAACTTGTGCTTGTGTGTATATATATATATATATATATATATATTACTGCAAAATAAAATTAACATTCATGAAACAACATTTTATATATAAAATGAATTATCAATTATAAAAGAAGTACAACTACACCCAAAACACATTATTAAAGATTTATCTTACCTCTAGACACCCCTTGCTTTATGTAACATAAGGGTATGTGCTGATGAAATGCTGTGCATCCAGTTGTGATGCTGACTTGCATATAAACTCTTATTTTCATTCCTCCTACTCTCTCTCAGTCTCTCCCACTCTCAACTCTGTCTGACGCTGATGCTTGCACTCTCTCTCTCTCTCTCTCTCTCTCTCTCATTCTCACTCTCGCTCCCTCTTCTGTTAGTACACCGATTCTCTCTTTTCAATACATTTCATAGTTTATATGTAGCTATAGAGTTGCTTTACAGTATTGCCACACTAATGGCGCGAAGCAGAATTGTGTATGGTGCTTGTTTGTGCAAATGATGTCAGTGTGTTCCGAGTATAGAACCCAAGGTGTTGCTACATAGTTGCTAAGGTGTTCTGAGTTTGTATAGGTTTGTTAGGACTTCTGGGGTGTTAGGTTGTTCTAGTTGTTTGGCAGGATGTTCCTGTGCTGTTGCTAAGGTGTTTTAGCAGCTCTATATAAAGCAGCTCTAAATAAACAATAGATGCATCTTTAGCCATTTCTTGAAAGTGGCTAAAGACTCAGCTGCTTGGGTTTAGTTAGGCAGGTCATTCCGCCAGCCAGCAAAAATCCAGGTCTGTGAAATGGATTTTTTTGCCTTTTTGGGACGTCACTACAAGGCGCCATTCACTTGCAGAAAAAAGCTTCTGGAGAGCACATAAGTCTGTAGTGAGTGGTGATTAGTGAGTTTAGGTATGGGCAGAGCCAGTGGTCATTCTGTAGGCAAACATCAGTGCCTTGAATTTGATGCCAGTGGCTATTGGCAACCAATGCAAATTAATGAAGCTGTGACGTGTGCTCAAATGGGCTTGTTAAAGACCACTCTCATTGCTGTTTCCTGGATCTGTTACAGAGGTTTGACAGTACATGGTGGAAGGCCTGCCAAGAGAGCATTACAATAGTCCAGTCTGGATAGAAAAAGAGCTTGGACAAGGAGTTGTGTAGCATGCCCCGACAGGAAGGGCCTGATCTTCCTAATGTTGTATAAGGCAAATCTGCAGGACCAGGCTGTTCTAGCAATGTGGTCTGTGAAGTTTAACTTATCATCAGTCACAACTTCGATGTTCCTGGCTGTTTTGGATGACAGACCTAGCTGAATGAGGAAGTTGTGATGAAGTGTTGTGTTGGCCGAGATCACAAGCATTTCTGTCTTTGCAAGGTTAAGTTGAAGGTGGTGGTTCTTCATCCAGTCCAAAATGTCTGTCAGGCAGGCTGAGATGCATAGGAATGAGAGGTAGAGCTGTGTGTCATCGGCATAGCAGTGATAAGAAAAAACATGTTTATGAATGACAGACCTAGTGATGTCATGTAGATGGAGAAGAGAAGTGGTCCAATCACGGAGCCCTGAGGCACCCCAGTAGCTAGATGTTACAACTTAGACACATCATACCTCCAAGACACCCTGAAGGACCTACCTGAGAGGTAAGACTTAAACCACTGGAGTGCAGTTTCTGAGATGCCTATTGTCATGAGGGTTGACTGGAGGATCTGCTGGTTAACCATGTCAAAAGCAGCAGACAGGTCCAGCAAGATTGTAAGTACTGATGATTTGGAAGCTGCTCTTGCCAGTCCCAGAGTTTCAATAACTGAGAGCAAGGCAGTCTCGTTGAGTGGTTGTTGTCCAGTAGGTAGTTATTTGTGGAAAGGTAGAGACTTGGTTGAACATGACTTGCTCAAGTGTCTTAGCAATGAATTGAAGAAGGGATACCAGTCTGTAGTTTTCTAGATATATAAAGTGTATTTCTAAAACAGTGGGGTTATTCGAGTCTGCTTAAATGCTCTGGGAAAGGTACCAGTGTAAAGAGATGTGTTGTTGATGTAAGTGAGTGCAGGTACAACTGAAGAAGAAATGGATTGAAGAAGATGAGTGGGTATAGGATCAAGCGAATAGGTAGTATGGTGATTGGAAAGGATGAGTTTGGAGAGCGGAGAGAAGGAGAGAAGGAGGGGAGAGTGTGTGTGTTTGCTGTTGAGATGTATTTGTCTGTTTATGGTGTGGAGAATTGGCCACTGATGGTTGTTGTTTTATTTATGAAGAATGTGGCAGAAAGTCGTCAGCTGTTAGAGTTGAAGAAAGGGGGGGAAGGAGGACAAGGAAGTGAGGAAAAGGTTTTGAAAAGCTCTGAGAGTCAGAAGGATTGTTAATTTTGTTGTGGTAGAAAGTTGTTTTAGCACCGGAGACATTTGTAGAGAAAGAAGAGAGGAGTGACTGATACAAAGTAAGGTCAGTGGGATCTTTCCAGTTGTGCCAGTTCTCTCTGCTGCCCTGAGTTTAGAATGATGCTCACGAAGAACATCAGATAGCCAGGGGGTGGAACGAGGAACGGAATGGCCTGGGTAGCGTTTCCCAAAAGCATCTTAAGCCTAAGTTGATTGTAGCTCCAATGGTGGAATAACTAAGCAAACTTAGTTATTTTAAGTATTTTCAACTGGCCAGACTTTTGAGACTGCAGTGGACATTAAGGACTATGTAGTTGCTAAGGTTTAGTGTCTCATGCAAGGGTGTTGCTATACATTTGATAAGGTGTTTTGAGTGCTTGTTAGGTAAAGGGATAGTTCACCAAAAAATGAAAATTCTTTTATCATATCAAGGTGTTCCAAATCTGTATGAATTTCTTTTTTCTGCTGAACACAAAAGAAGATATTTAGTAATCAAATATTTGGTAAAATATGGGTAACCAAACAGTTGTGGTGCACCATTGACTTCTGTAGTATTTTTTTTTTCCATACTATGGAAGTCAATAGTGCCCCACAACTTTTGGTTACAAACATTCTTCAAAATATCTTCCTTTGCATTCAGCAGAAAAAAGAAACTCATACAGGTTCAAATCAACATGAGGATGAGTTAATTGGGTGAACTATCCCTTTAATTACTATGCAGTTTCTATGATGTTCTGGGCTGTTGCTATGCATTAGATTAAGTGTTTTTAGCATGTTGCAATGCAGTTGCTAGGGCAGATGCCAGGGTGTTGTTAAATGGCTGCTAAGGCATTCTGAATTTGTATACAGTTGCAAGGATTTATGGGATGCTAGGCTGTTCTGGTGGTTAGCAAGATGTTCCTGTGCAGCTGCTGAGGTATTCTGTGGTTGCTAGCACATTGCTAAGAAGATGCTATGGTGTTCTGGGTGGTTGCTAGGGCAATGTGTTCTATGTGATTGTTAGTGTACTGCTATGCAGTTTCTATGATAGAAGCCAGGATCTAGTCATAAGGTTGCTAAGGTGTTCTGTGTTAATGTTAATGCCTTTCTAAACAGCGAACAGTTAAAACTAGTTGTTGTGGGTTGTCGCCAGGATGTTGCTATGCAGTTGCTAAGGTGTTCTGAGTGGTTGTTAGAGCTTTGCTATGTGGTTGCTAGGCTTTTGTGTCTTGGTGCAAGAGTGTTTCTATGCGTTTTAAAACTACACATTTTAACCTTTTTCTACATTAAAATATTATTGTAGTTTGCACAGCAGATCTTTTTTGAGTGATGGCACTTTTTTCCTCCATCAAAATTGAACCCAAACGAGTTAGACGTGTCAATAATATCACGGTAACCTGTCTGCACATTTGCTTTATTTTGTTTGCACTTGAAACGTTAGTGACATGCTGTGGCCACAAAAACTGAAGTGAAGCCCACACACAGTCGCAAGGATTCTCTGTCTGAGTCATATATGAGCTCTATAACACCACACACTTCTCCAAACACACATGTCAGTCTGCATTGTAAAGATATGAGTGTGTGTGTGTGTGTGACATTTAGAGAGAACTAATGCTGATACAATCATGTTTTCCACACATCCCACACACTCATACAGCTGTGGTAAACTAAACTTCAGACGCAACAGAGCTTCAGCTGCACTTTTGAGGCTGTGTATTTTCTGAGGACAGTTGAAGGGCAGTTTCAGTACTAAACCGGAGAGCAACATTAACCTCAATTCTGATCCTCTCAGCCTCTCATGCACAATATTGTCACCGGTGGTGAGTGAATATACAGATGAAACAGCCATTATTCGATCAGTAACAAAATAGAGGTGATTTTTTGTTGTTGTTTTGTATTTCGCTATATTTAGGTGTTGCAGCTGGACACTTGAGTGATGCCACTTAATGTTTTACACATTTTTAGATAATATAGTTTGCATGTGGGTATAGGGTTAGGGCTAATACTTACACAAGTGACATATTTTAACTGTAAATTTACACAGTAACAAGCATCACAGTATTAAGTTTTTAAATAAATAAATAAATAAATAAAACTACACACCCTAATCTTACTGCTTTTGTTTAATAGCCACTAGATGGCGCTGTATGTAATCTGCACAAAAAAACAAAAAAAAAAAACAATCTCCATTGTACTTACAAATCATCATCATACCTTATACTGCAGCTGAAAGTGGTCCAAATACAAATTTCTGCTCATATTATAATTAAAATTTTGTATTATTATTATCTTTGTGAGGTTATTTCACTACTTAAAACCCTTTATCTAGTTTGCAGCTCTGTATACTCTTAACCAAGTGCATGAGGTACATCCCAGAATGAATTTTTAAACAACTAAAATTGAATGTACTGTATATACAGTATATTATAATATATATTGACTGACTTTTATAGTTACTATCCAAAAACACACATTGAATGATAAATGTGATGAATGTGTGTATAAACATAAAGTAAGTTTATATTTAATTTAAAATAAATAAGTTAATGGTCCATTTGTGCTTAGTGCACTTCATCAATTGTTAAAGAAACATGGTTCTCCTTTCATGGAATGACCTCTAAGACAAAGAGAGTTTGAGAGACAGAGCTGGCTATAATTTTCTTAGCACTTCCTCTCTTGTTACATAACCCCTCCCTCCTTCCTCTGTCTGATCCCATCTGTAAAATTCGACTCTCCTCCTCCCACGAGGGTGGACTTGGTATGATCCACTTGCCCCAGACCTGAGGTCTGACTCAAAGCAGAGAGACGGCCACTGGCGCTGCTGCAGAGGAAGTGCATGACTGAATCTACAGCCTAAAGTCTCAGAGACAGAGAGCAAGAGAGAGGGAGATGAGCTGTGTCAGAGTCCAGTCTTGCTCTGGGACGGTAGACTGACTGAAGCTGCCGGTAAAGCACTGAGTTTTCACAGCTGTGCATCTCTGTCACTCTGGAGTCATGAGCTCAAAGGGGACGAACCTCCACAACAAACGTCTTCCGTGTGAGTATTTTACCTTTTGTTGAATTGGTTTGCTCATAAAGATATGACTCTTCTTACACTCTGCCTGACAACAAGTATGACAGATGACCAGTCATTAATCAACAAAATAATCATTGCGTAATTGAAGAATATGTAAGGCTAGTTGTCACAGTTTAGGTTTATTTTTCTTGATCATTAATTTCTAAAAAGATGCAAACCCTAAAGTCTTGACAAAAAAAAAAAAAAAAAAATCTTTGTTTCCCAAGTTTAACTTTTCTGACTGCATTCCCCACTGTTATTAAGCATGCCTACCTGTTATAAAATAATCATGAAACACAAAGCAATTAATGAAAAAGAATAAATGTAAAATTTTGTTTTTGTTTGCAAAATATGAACCATTGCATTTAAATATAAAATTACAAAATATAAAACACATGTGACAACTTGCCCCAACCTGACATTTGTGAAAAATACCATTGTCCTGAAAACACTGTTTAACTATTCAAATAAAATCTTATTTGACACACATACATACCTTTTACCAGATGTATGGTTTTGTTCATTTGTTTGCAGCTAAATTTGTAAATATATGCTGATATTTTATTTTTAGTTTGGAGCATTCATAATGAATTCATAAAAATATTCTATTCTGTTTGAAACCAGCATACAAAACTACTGCCAATGAAAACAATGTAATGGGACTTTTGACTAAAAGCATATAACTTCTTGTGACAACTAACCCAGTATAATCTACATACTGTATATATGTAATGTGATAAAACATATTACCTATTATTCTCCTTGGAGTATCACCAATAACAACATTAAAAATGCCTCCCTTATTTGGACACTTCCTTGGCTGAAATAACCAGGCATGGAGTCGAGGCACTGTTTTATTTATAACCTGAGCGTAAAAGGTTTTGCTTAGTTTCTCAAATGTATTTTGCTGTTATGTAGAATTTCTATTTCTAAAAGGCTCCTGTCATTGTTTTGACCAAACATTTAAAGCGCCATACTGACTTGATGAACCTGCTACAGCTTACTTGATTCTAGATTTGTTTGGTGACTGAAATCCCTCTAAATGGGATTGTTTTTCTGCCATTTTTAGCAGATGAACTGTATACAATCCAAGTTCCCACACTCACTGGTCCCATACACACGCATGCTTAGAGGTTGAGACTGGAAATTAGATTGGCCACAGGAGAATTTGTCACACTATCTTTCCATTTTGCTCACATTATCTATGTCTGTCAAAAAGATTTGCACTCCAGATGTTTAGGATGGTGTCATTCAGGTCCAGAGAAATGACATATCTACAGGAATGGCACTTGTACAAGTACATTCTGTTAATTGTCTTCATTTGTGTGACTATAATTATGGTAATATTTCTGATTTGTCAAAACAAGTCAACATAGTAAAATGAAATGACAGTTTGCCATAAAATTATATTTATAATTACATTTATAGAAAAACAGACTAAATGTATATTGTATGTGTTACTGGAAATTACACTTCTCATTTTAGCGGCCATTAATTCCAAAAAAGTAGACGTGCCTACTTGATTCTGTTACCTACTAAATGCATTCAAAATCAAAATTGATTAATTTCGGGTTAAGTATAATTAATATACTTGGTTTTATCCTTATAACTGTGTGTGTGTGTGTGTGTGCGTGCATTTTTGTGACATATCAGGACACAAATTTGTATAATGACATGGGTATGACATAGGTATTACAAGGAGAGGGTGACTTATGAGGATTTTTTTTTTTTTTTTTTTCAAAAGGCTTATAAATCATACAGAATAATTTTTTTTTTTTTTTTTTTTGAGAAGGTAGAAATGTGCACAGTTTTCTGTGATGGGTAGGTTTAGGGGTAGGGGCAATAGAAAATACAGTTTGTACAGTATAAAAACCATTATGCCTATGGAATATTCCCACAATTCACAAAAACAAACCTGTGTGTGTACAAGCATTGTGGCTGATTCTGGGTTCGTAGTAATGGAGGGACTTTTATGGAATGACATTTAACTATGATAAAGACTGGAATCAAACTGACTCTACAATACTATCAAAAAGTCTTTGCCACCTGTCTTTTTGAATTTATGTATAACTAAACAGTATCTATCTAGTATCTAGTCTATTGTGGATTCTCTGTTTTTTTTTTTTTTTTTTTTTTCAATTTAGGTACATAACATGTAAGATGTAAATTGTTGTGGTTTTTTTGTTCATGAAAGGTAACTTTTATTAATTTGTATGTTTTGGTTGAAGATCTGATGCCATTCAGTGTAAAAAAATAAAAAATACAGAAAATCAGACCATGACAAACTTTTTCACAGCACTCACTACATGTGTCTTTAGATAATGGCATGAAAAGTGGTTAGAAATTTCACTGAACCTACTATCTTCTCACGGTAGGAGCTTGATTATAGTGTGGGCAAATGAATGTTAAAAAGATAAAAATACATTCTAGTCCTTTTGGTCGACAGCACTTGCTATCTAGTTCTCTACTCCCTGCTTCATACTTTCCTTATGACTCATTATCGTGTCATTCATCTTCTAGAAATTCCATGTTCTCTCTGGTACTTTCCTGTGAATCTAAGTGTCTCTAAAAATAGGATAGGTTGCTTTATTAAAGATGCTGCATTAAATGTCTAGGAGGTTACTGTAGCTTGTTAACAGTGATTTCTTTGTCAGGTAGCTGGAGTTATTTTGGATGTTTCTGGGTTTCCTACTTTCCAAAACATACATTCCACACACACAACGGCAGACATATATACTCCCACTATTAACAATTCATTTTGTTTAGGAAACCACAGATGTGTATTCAACACAGGACAAGGGGATTTCTGGGTTATGCAGTAACTATTTATGCTTCTGTTATTTCTATAAAAAGGTTTACATTCAGAAATATGCTCTGGTAATACTCAGACACTTAAAGGTGCAGTAAGTAATTTCTAAAAAACACAGTTGATATTTGAAATCACCCCAAACAAATACACCCTGCCTGCCTATGTACACAAGCCACACCTGCATATAATTGTTGTTTATTCCATATTTACCATAGTGAAAAGCTATAGTAATAATTAATATATACAACACAAGGGATTTTTTGTTGTTCTTGTTTCTGAATTTGGACACATGTTAATTACTGCTGCAAAGATGTTAGAAACATTCTTTTTCTTTGAAACTAGGAGCTGTCACCATGTTTAAAAATAAAAGTAATTTCATTACATCAGAAAAAAACTAATACTTGCCTAACTAAGTAAAAAGTAAAAACAGTCCGCGACAAGTCCAAGTCCAAAAATTGTACTCTAGTCCGGACTTTAGTCCGAGTTTGAGTATCCTAACTCTAGCTATAACATTATAACAAAAGCTTGGTTCTGTGTAACAGAAAAATCAGTGTTACTCATGTATGAAGCAAAAACTACGCAACCTAGGCATACATTTTCAGGTCTCTCCAGCTCTGGAAAGTTTTTCTAATATTAACGAGAGTTCTAAAGCTCTTGTCTGATCATAAACCGTTTTTTCCCCCAGTGATATTCCTCTGACCTTTTTTTCTTTTGTATTGTCTCTCAGCCATCCCTCTTTCAGTCTTTTTTCAAATCTCCCTCTTTCTCACTCTCTCCTTCTCCATCATGAGTATATACACCCCCTACTGCTGATTAGCTACAAATGTTTTTGTGGTGCTTGGTCCGATCCACTTTCAACAGAATTTCTCAGAAATCACTTACTGCACCTTTAAATGTGAATATAACAAACAGCTAGAGTTAAATTATAGTGCCAAAGTAAATATTGATTTAAATAGTGATTATATCACATGCATGTCTTTTTGTCAAGAAGGATTTCATGTTTTAAAGTGAGACAAACCAATAGGGTGGATAATGTTAACAAAAAGATGATAAAAAATAAAAGATAACATTTTTACAAAATAAAAAATGTGGATTATATAACTGATATAGCCTTCCACCACCACGACCAAACAAAATAAATAATAATAATAAAAAACAATACAAAACAAAACAAAAACACATTTTAAATAACAATCCAATAATACATGTTGTTTTCTTCTGATGTACTTCTTACATGATATAACGAAACTGACTATAAACAGTAATGACTAAAACATGACCTCACCTCATATGTACTTACATATGTCAGAGATGTTTTTTCAAAAACTCTGTAATTTTGCAACTGATATAAAATAGTGTAGAGAGGACCAAAAATGGTAGTGTGAAGAGGGAGAAACCAGATCAGGAAAATCTTGCAAACCAAACTCAAAGTATCGTCACACAGCTCAGTGTGTCAATACGTCTGTGCTAACCACTAGTTCCATGGCTCCAACAGAAGCATGTTGTTTCTCTAAGTTTAGTGTGTATTATCAATTGGGAAACATCTTTGTGTACATCATCCTTCACATAATAAGAACATACAAAGTGACAACTACTATTTAAACCGAACACAGTGTGGCATGATTCTGTCTGCAGTTTGATGGATGACAGTTTGAAAAAGCAGCAGGTCAGAGATCGGTAAAGAAGAGAAACACTAATGAACAGCAGCAGTTCCAAATGACCTGACAAATCATGACATTGTTATGGCATGACATCTTTTATAACAGATCTGTGACATCACATTCTGCTTATGGGACTGAGTGTTACATAATGATCCACAGAGTAAACAGATAAAATAACAGACTGTTGTATGCCTTAGATCAGCTGTATGTAAGATACATAGATATATTAGATTGATTTCATCAGTATTAATACTTTAATGAATAAATGTATTCAGTATCAGTGTTGGGAAAAGTTACTTTTAAAAGTAATGCACTTACAATATTGCGTTACTCCCTAAAAAAGTAACTAATTGCGTTACTGCTGGGTTTGCTTGTTTGTTTTTTAATAACAACAAAAAAAGTTCTGTTTTTGGCTAATGTTAAGGCCCTTTCACACCAAATGTGAAATGAATAAGCTTCAGGCTGAAGGAAATGCATATTTACGCCTGTACAGTAGAAGGCGCACTTCAAACAAACCTTTCAGCTGAGCTGCCATTCTGGATTAAAGAAGAATAGGATACAGGAGAAGGAAGTTCAACAATCTTATTTCTAAATCTAATCCAAGTAATTTTTGCTTACTAGTATGGTTGAATTAGATCATTGAAGGTCAGCAGCAAATACATTGGTTAATAAAGTGAGATTAAATACATAAAGTATATTTGTGTTATTTAATATAGTTAATTATTACAGGTTTGTGTAAAATTCATTGTAAAATGCATTTCACTGTTTTTATTCATTTTGAGGAATACTGAATGTATTTGTGCAAGTGAGATGAGTAAATGCATGCTCACATTTAGTCTAGAACTACAATAACCATCATGCTTATACAGCACACACAACACCTCTGCACTTTATTTCTCTCAGTATGGGGACAGGAGAGCTGTCAGTCAATAAATGTGAAAAAGTAACTTGAGTTACTTATTTGAAACAGTAATTCAGATATTTTGTTGTAAAATAAAAAGTAATGCATTACTTTACTAGTTACTTGAAAAAGAAATCTGATTACATAACTCAAATTACTTGTAATGCGTTATCCCAACACTGTTCATTAGCCTATTACATACTGGATATGTATTAAGTACTCCATGAAATCAAAACTACAGTTTTGTGGCACCTTGGTAGCATGGTAGCATATTCCTTAGCTGACAAAGTAGAAAGCTGCACCATAGAGAATCTTCGTTTTTGTTTTGCATAGCAATGTTCTGTTATGTCAAGGACTATTTTTTAGCGGAATGATGCCCCCTAATGCATTTACGTAATTAAATACTGTTTTAATAAAAATGTGTTTACTTTATATATTTAATATGTAGTAGCATCAATTTTATAAAATCAAGAAGCAGTCAAGTTTGTGCTAAGCTGTAAATATTGCCATTGAATATACACTGTAAAGAATGATATGATCAATAAGTCCCAACAACGTTTTTACGTTACTTTAACACATCAAAATAATGTCTTTTTGCAAAAAGTTGAAGATTCAGCTCATTTTTTTTTAAAAGTCGGTTAAAATTATTAAGTTGAAATTACTTATACAGCCAAGTTGATTGTACTTAAAAATTTAAGGCAGCAACTGAACTTAAAGGTATAGTTCACCAAAAAAAGAAGAAAAATTTCACCCTCAGGCCATCCAAGATGAACTATGGTCCTCTGTGATTCATATAATGGAAGTCAATAGGTACCAATGGGTCACTGGGTCACATTGAGATTCAAAAAAACATATGCAGTCAAAACAAAATGAATACCTGTGGCTCCTGATGATACATTCAAAAAAAATTCGGTCTATGCAAGAAACTGAGCATTATTTAGAACATTACTGTAATCCATAGCCTCTGCAAACGGTCCTGAGTGCATTCACGACAGTCTGGAGCACAAGCTTCCTGTCGCATAATGATGTATAAGTTCAAACACTGGGAATCTGTGAAACTGTGAAACTGCAAGCAAAGCGTAATCGTAATTTTTTATATAGATTGTGGCATCCAGGATAAGTACCACTTTGATGAACAATAAAACATACACATCTTCCCTCTCTGTTGTAAACAAACACAGTGTCTGCTCACGTATGAGTTTGCTTCCACATATACGTCATTATGCGACAGAATCCTTGCGCTGCAGAATGCTGTGAACGCACTTAGGACCGTTTGCCGAGGCTGTGCATTACAGGTGATGTTGTAAATAATGTTCAGTTTCTTTCATAGACCGATCGTTCCGCTTCTTAAGACCTCAGTGTATCATCAGGAGCTGTGGGTATTAATTTTGTTTTGTCTGCATATGTTTTTTTTAATCTCAAAGTGACGGCACCCATTGACTTTCATTATATGAAGCCAGTGTTCAAAACTATCTCCTTACCTTAGCCCGATTCACAACGGTAAGCTTGTAATAATGTTTTCTAATTCAGGTGGTACTGGTAGGATTCCATGGGAAAATCAAGCATGCCGCCGTTCATCTTTGCGTCATTACGTCACGTTTGTTTACATAAAGAATGAGGTCCAGCTAGTAGACTATATCATGTGAGGATGCTGCAGGTGGCGGATCATTAATAGCCCTTTCTGTACAGAAACTGAATTCTACAGGTAACGCTAATACACACTAAATACACATAGTCACGCAATGCTGATGTTGTTAACATTAACAATTTGAGAACAAAGTATAACAATAATAATAATTTGCACGGTTTGATGCAATATGAGCTAATCGATCGTTAGATTTAATCACGCGATTTATTGTAATGCTTTTTTTCCCAGTTGGTCAGAACAAAAGTCGCAGATTTGTTAACTTAATTGTTCAGATGATATTATCTGGTGAAAAGTATTATTTTGGTCATACTTCCAAGACTACAATCTGTGATTCCGAAGTACATTATTCACCGGTGCGGTAACTGACAGCCACACATTCTCCTTAAAACATTAGATTCATCTGCGCTGAGGAGCCGTGCCGATGCACAACCCACGTAAAGATGACAACTCCACAAATAACTGCAATTGCAGGTTTCGAACAGAGATGGTGACAAAGAGGCAACACTTACGGACTGCAGCTTTAAGTTTGTTTTTACAGTGTAGTGTCAAGCATGCAGTTTGAGCTTCCTTTGACCATATTTGATACGCTCTATTTGCACTGAACAATGTTTACATGTGAAGAAGCAATCAAGTCTCTTCAGATGACTTGGATTAAACCGCTCAATTCAAATGGATTTCTTTTAAGATCTCTTTATGAACTTTTTGAAGTGTCAAAATTTTGATGGAATAACAGAAATCTCTTAGATTTTATTTAAAACATCTTCATTTCTGTATTGAAGATAAACAAAAATCTTATGGGTTTGGAATGTCATTAGGGTGAGTAAATGACGGCAGAATTTTAATCTTTGGGTGAACTAATCCTTTAAGAGATTGTGTATACAGCTGAATACCACATCCTGAATCCAATGTCTTCATTACTTTGGTTTGTGGGTTTGAAAATCCCCATTTCTGGTTTAAGGTTAACTTACATGTCAAAATTGGGTAAAAATCTGTTTTAGAGAAACATTCTCTTGTCATTCTGCAATGAGAGAAATGAGCACCTGCTTTTTAGTTATATTTTTAAGGTATGGTTTCTTAAATCAGGGCTTTTACTCTCAGTCCCTGAGGTTTAACACATGAACTTTTAACTCATTCATCTGGAAAATTAATTTCCCATGTCCTGTTTTTTTAAACTGTCCTTAGAGGGATGTGGTGGACTGGTTTTAGGGCTGTAATGCTTCTGAAAGTCACTTCCTAGAAGAAAAATGGGTTTTGGTTAAGATGACTAGAAGAGGTTGATGTGTGGTTAAGGCATTTCTTCTGTGGTAAGAAATGACACAAACTTAGACTATTTATACAAACTGGCTACATTCCTGTAAATTTGTCCAAGATCTGTTAAAATCAAGAGCTGCATGAAGTGTTTATTTGTGTCTGAAAAGGTTAAGACTGTTGGCATGACTCTGAGAGTGTCTGTATGGATGCTGTGCCATGTCCGGTACCCTGCTGCATTATAATACCTAGAATGCCTTAGTATGAGAACCGCTGTGACAAAGAAAGCTGGGGTAGGGTGGGGTGGAAACAGAGCTTTGCCTTGTATGGAGGGAATGACAAATCAGTCCTTACAGACAATCTGCCTTTCTTCTGCTTTGATCTAACAAGTCTTGCTCACCCCTCCCGGCCTGCTGCTGTGTGAATGGACAACACAGTGTGAAAAAGGGGGATGGAAGCGAGAAAGAGATGAGTCTGAGAGAGGAAAAGAAAAATAGAGTGATCTCATCCTCATGCGGTTGTTTACTTGCCTTATGAATGATCTTATTGGATGATTTGGGGCAGGGTTAGAAAGTCTCATGCTGAAGTCATTCACTTTAAAGCAATCACAGATTCAGTCCGATTGGAAAACACTGACTGATCAATTGTGGAACATACCACAGCAAACTCTATCCACTACTTCTATAAGCTCCAACAAGTGACAATCAAAATTAGCTATGTGGTTGTTAGGGTGGTTTTTGAATTGTTGAATGGTGACAGTGGTTAATATACAGTTGCTAGGTTGTCGCCTGGGTGTTCTGAGTGGTTGGTTTTAGGAGCGTTCCCACAAGGTTGCTTCCTTGTGCTTTGTGCTTGCCAAGGCATTTCTATGTAGTTGCTAAGGTTACTGAGTGTTTTTAAGATTTTGGCCAGGTGGTTTATAGGTCAAGGGAAGCCAGCCCTTCTCCTGGAGGGCTAACTTCTTGAAGATTTAAACTATAAGACAAAAGACCCACCAACTCAATCTCATGAGAACTGAGAATTGAAGTATTTTATGAGTTACCGATTTTGTATGGATTTGTTCAATCTATGAAAACGTACAATTTGTAGGTAAAATATCATGATGGAGATCCACGCCTAACCACACTCCTAAAAGTAACCCTGTCATGAGCAGATTGTACAAAAACTTGAATTTGTCTGGTTCACCAAATCATATCATACAAATGCTATGAATTCCCTTGTGGAAAAAGAGGTGTGCTTAATTGTATTAAATATACATTTACAGCGTAACTACTTCAAATGTAAAGCACATGACTTGTTCACTTTATTATCATTTTAACTGTAATGTGTTATTTGATAGTACATTTAAAATTAAGTTCATATTTTACAATTTTTAAATTGCAAATTCATCATTACAAATGAGTAATCACAAATATACACTATATTGCCAAAGTATTGGGACACCCGTCCAAATCATTGAATTCAGGTGTTCCAATCACTTCAATGGCCACAGGTGTATAAAGTCAAGCACCTAGGCATGCAGACTGCTTCTACAAACATTTGTGAAAGAATGGGTCGTTCTCAGGAGCTCAGTGAATTCAAGCGTGGTACCGTGATAGGTTGCCACCTGTGCAATAAGTCCATTCGTGCAATGTCCTCACTACTAAATATTCCACGGTCAACTGTTAGTGATATCATAATAAAGTGGAAGCAATTGGGAACAACAGCAACTCAGCCAAGAAGTGGTAGGCCACGTAAAATCAATGCATGCTGAGGGGCACAGTGCGCAGAAGTTGCCAACTTTCTGCAGAGTCAATAGCTACAGACCTCCAGACTTCATGTGGCCTTCAGATTAGCTCAAGAACAGTGTGTAGAGAGCTTCATGGAATGGGTTTCCATGGTCAAGCAGCTGCATCCAAGCCTTACATCACCAAGTGCAAAGCGTCAGATGCAGTGGTATAAAGCACGCCGCCACTGGACTATAGAGCAGTGGAGACTTGTTTTCTGGAGTGACGAAACACACTTCTCTATCTGGCAATCCGATGGACGAGTCTGGGTTTGGCAGTTGCCAGGACAATGGTACTTGCCTGACTGCATTGTGCCAAGTGTAAAGTTTGGTGGAGGGGGGATTATAGTGTGGGGTTGTTTTTCAGGGGTTGGGCTTGGCCCCTTAGTTTCGGTGAAAGGAACTCTTAATGTTTCAGCATACCAAGACATTTTGGACAATTTCATGCTCCCAACTTTGTGGGAACCGTTTGAGGATGGCCCCTTCCTGTTCCAACATGACTGCGCACCAGTGCACAAAGCAAGGTCCATAAAGACACGGATGAGGGAGTTTGGTGTGGAGGAACTTGACTGGCCTACACAGAGTCCTGACCTCAACCCGATAGAACAGAGTTGAGGCTGTTATAGCTGCAAAGGGTGGGCCAACTCCATATTAAACTCTACAGATTAAGAATGGGATGTCATTAAAGTTCACGTGCACGTAAAGGCAGGTGTCCCAAAACTTTTGGCAATATAGTGTATTTAAATACATGACATACAGATTTCAACAGAAATTACATTAAAGTATAATTTAGTTTAACATAAATGCTTGTCAGTACATTTAACAGTACACTAACCATATTACAAAGGCAACAGAAGTAATTATGAAAAGATGTAACCTACTTAAGTTCTACTTAAAGGGATAGTTCACCCAAAAATGAAAATTGTGTTATAATTTACTCACCCTCAAGTAGTTCCAAACCTGTATGAATTTCTTTGTTCTGCTGAGCACAAAGGAAGATAATTGGAAGAATGTCAGTAACAAAACAGATCTTGCCCCCCAATGAATACCATAGTATTTATTTTTCCTACTATAGGAAACTAGGACATTATACTAATGGGGCACGAGATCTGTTTGGTTACTGAAATTCTGATGACAGAATTTTCATTTTTGGGTGAACTATCCCTTTAAGTGGGTCAAAAAAGCATTCATGTTTAACTAATTGCATTTAATATAAATTTAAACTATAATACATTTTCACTTAATTGACATTTAAATCCCACTTAAATCCCCTCTTAGTTACTTTTGCTTTGTCCGACAAGCCATGGCGCTCTCACGCCACACATCATGTTCTCACAAAGTGAAAGAGGACACTGACAACGACAGACAAGAGAGAGCAGGTTACAAAGTTTCAGCTTTTTTTTTTTTTTTTTTAAAGAAATTCAAACAATAAATACCATTATGTTGCTCTTTAATATGTCATGACAGATCGCTGTAGCGGCACGTAGCTCGTAGCTGTAGCTCAATTCAAGCGGCACGTGAATCGATTATCTCTTCCTACTAGTGATAAACATAGATTAACATTAGAAGGTAGGTATGTTGTTTCAACCGCAGAAAGACACAACATTTTTTAAGTTCAGGTCCACTGATGTTAATTTATTAATTCTCCTGGTTTGTTTGTCAGACAATAATAATAACCATTATTAATAATTGAGCTCCAATAATAATTGAGCACCAAATTTTAATGATTTCTGAAGGATCATGTGACATTGAATACTGGAGTAATGATGCTGAAATTTCAACTTTGCCATCAGAGGTATAAAATATATTAAATTAGAAAATTATTATATTTCGGTGGATTTAGCATTATAATTGGTCAGATCTCCTGTCAATCAAACTCCCGGTGAAGGGCGAATTGTAAATAACATGCAGTTAAATGTCTGTTCAATTCACACTAAAGTATAGTCTTTTAAAGTCAGAATGAAAGGGATGTTGCGGTACTCTTTTCTTCTCTATTGTGATGTATATCAGTGAAACGGCCTTTGGAATGAGAAAAAATGTAGACCAGTCCTCTGGAAATCATTGGATCGTAGGAAGTTGAGCGTTGCTAACTAAATGGAGGCACATCTGAATGCTGTTAGCAGTCAGCTGTGGGTGATATTTATTCCCACCCTCCGCCAAGACATACGCCATAAACAGAACAAATATCGTTTCGAGGGGAAGGGGAGGTTAACATTTTTGATTAAAGATTGTGTTGGACCCACTCCCAAATTGTAAATTAGAATGCTTATATATATAAAGTAGCATCTCCTCAACAGCTGCATAATTTGGGGTATCAATCATGTCTGTAGCACAGCGTGTGCCTTCGTATACACCACAAAATAAAATAAAGAGAATACAAAATAAACAGAATGTAGCTATTGCTGCCTACAAGTTGATATGTGACCCAGAGGTCAAGAACACTCATGAGCTCTGCCAGATCTGCCAGCTGACCTGAATAAACACCATGCCCACTGCACTGGCATTTTGCTAAGTGCAAGAGTTGCCAGGAAAATTTTGTTTTCTAAGGACAATGGCTCAGACAAATCACATTTTCCCTGACTTGCTCCTTTCTCGATCATGTCAGAGAAAATGCAATTTGACTGGAAGGGAATGCCAGAGAATAAAACAAACACTGCACCCCTGAGCAAAGCACTTAACCCTCTGTTATTTCAGAAGCACCAAGTCATCATTTTATTTTCACACACATGCACACACGCAAATATGCACATGACAGATGTCAAGGACTGTGTCACACCACTCTGGTTATGCAATATCCATTCATGGCATGTCTATCGAGTTATAAGTGCCTCAACCTTTCTTAACCTTTTATATAAACACCGGCGTAAGTTTTAAATATTAAACTTAGACAAGGTCATGTAAAAAAGGAAGAGGAGATCCCTGCAGTGTTTAAAGTGGCAAGTTTATGTGTTGAATGGTTTGACATTTGGATACTAGAATGCCACTGTTGGTGAATACTTTATTTTAGTCCCACTTTAGTCCCAGAGTTCCTGCTACAAGCTTAGTTTGTCCCAGCAAGTTTGAAGGAATGTTCTGGGTTTAATTTACATTCAAGTGGACGTTTTCTAGGCCTAAGCCAAACCCGTATACACACACGGTAACACTTTATTTTAGGGGTCTTTTAACTGGTTGCTTATTAGCATGCATATTACTCGAATATTAGCTGTTTATTAGTAATTATTAAGCACATATTAATACCTTATTTTGCATGACCTTATTCTACATTTTTAATCCTACTCAATACCTAAACTTAACAACTACCTAACAAAATATTAATAAGCAGTAAATTAGGAGTTTACTGAGGGAAAAGTCATAGTTAATAGTGAATACATGTTCCCTATACTAAAGTGTTACCACACACACTTTGTGCTGAGCCACACAGTACTGTCAGATTGAAACACAAATAGGACATCCGGCTCTCCCTTTGCCCATTCTGGTTGCAGTGGTCAGCTAGTGCAGATCTGATATTCAGAGTGACAGCGCCGCAGCCCCTGGATGCCTCCCATCGTCCTCACTGCCACCACCAGGCGGGAGCGAATGACCCCATCTAAATCTTACACAACTGCCTACTCTGGCGGTTTGCCTGTCAAATGTGATGACTCGTGGATTCTTTAACAGAAATAAAAAGAAAATGCAGTCATTGCAGTCTTACCCAGGTTCTCCATGGTGCAAAGGTATTTTGCTACTCTAAGAGAACAATTGAGATATTAAAGTTTTTATTTGCGATCTTTCATTTTGGGAGATTCTAAAAGGGGTTGTTCATTCAAAAATTGAATTTCTGTCATTTACTCACCTAATGTCCCCCATTGACTTTAATGGTTTAAAACAAAAAAAAAAAAAAAAAAAAACATTGAGACATTTTTTTTTAATATGTTTGGTATTCCACAATAGAAATAAATGCATACAGGTTTGGAACGATATGAGACATCTGCTCAAACACTGGTGGTGGATGATAGGTCTCTGGACACTGTCTATAATGTAAACACATGTTGGCAGTTGGTTTTGGAAAGTTACTGCACAGCAGAACCCCCAGTGTTAAATTAACAGTGCCAGGGTTTATATAATTCAAATGGATTATATCAAAACTGACAGTGTTAATTTAACACTGGGAGTTTTTTTTTTTTTTTTTTGGGGAACTCAGTTGTACATCTTCAGTCATCTTTGCATTATGTGTTTTGCCCCACACAAAAAACTACAGTGCTTTGATCATAAAACTAAGCATTTAAATATGAACATATTATTGGGAGATATGTAAGTAGTTGCTTTGTTAAGACTGCCTGAGTTTGTAGGTACATTATGTTTTTGATCTGCCTGCATTGACACCATTCTATGCAAATTGAACTGAGCTGGACGATGACATCACTGTTCTCTCCTGAGCTGCTGTATAGATAAATGAACTAAATGAATAACTAATGACCAGGAAAGCATAAAGGCACATCCGGAATGACTGGCGTTAGCTTCAAACAGCCGAAGCAAGTCGATCGCAGGGATGTAGGAAGTATGGCAGGGCAATGCAGCATCTTGTTCCCTTCTCAAGGAACAAGGTTTACAGTCATAACCTGAGACGTTCACTTTCAAGGGAACTTGCGCTGTGTCATAGTATTGATGCTTTGGGATCGATAATACCCAAACTGCCATGCTTACAAGTGCCTGTCTGTGCAAATAATGCAAGCACAATTAAGACATAAACACCTGTGAACCCGGGACATAGCCCAATCCACGTTGTAAAACCTCACAGATGTGAGCAGAGAGGACCAGCCCACCGTATCACATATGTCTTGCAGGGACACCCCCAACAGTAAGGCCATCGAGGCCGCCATACTCCTAGTAGAAAGAGCTGTGCCGGCTGGCCAGAGACCTCGACTATCCACTTGCTTAATGTCTGTTTGGACGCAGGAAGTCCTTTCTTAGGTGATCCAAAGCAGACACACAGCTGATCAGTTTTTCTCCACAGGGCAGCTCTGAGGACATAAGCTGGACACACAAGGTTTGACTTTTCCTGGTCTTGATCTCTGAAAGGAGGAGGGCAAAAGGCTTGCAAGAATATAGGCTGCGGCCTTAGGGACATAGCCTGGTTTTGGGATTAAGAATGCCTTAACCTTTTAGTTGGCTTTTATTTTATAATGCCTTTTATTTATATTTTACTTTTCTTTTTTTTCTTTTTGATTTTCTATTCTTTCTCCATCTATTTACGTATATATTAAAAAAATTTGTTACTCATTTGTAAGTCGCTTTGGAGAAAAGCGTCTGCTAAATGACTAAATGTAAATGTTAACCATACCTAGTGCACACTCAAGGCATGTAGGGAACACCGACAGGGCCTGGAGGTCTCCTACTCTTTTAAGAGACATCATGGCTAGAAGGAAAACTGTTTTTTAAGGTCAGAAACTTTTCTGGAACAATCTCAATAGGCTCGAAGGGAGCCATATAAACCATATAACACAATGGCAGGCTAAAAGGTCCCAGGCTAAAACTCTAGTGTGGCCTCAAATCACCACTGGGTTTCTCCCCAAGGATACACCACCTAAAGGGACATGGTAGGCAGCCATGGCCATGTACACCTTCAGTGTGGAAGGGGATAGCCCTGCGATAAAATGATTCTGCAGGAACTCCATGTAAGGCTTCAGCTTGTAATGACTCTCCCAGCCTATAGTTGGTGCTGACTTGTAATGACTCTCCCAACCAATAGCTGGCACTAATACTTATGCCTTGTAATGACTCTCCCAGCCACTATGTGGACCCAGCTTCTGTAGAATTCATTGTATTGCTACTCATTAGGACTTGATTTCTCCCACCTGTGGGTCATTATCTTGTTTGTGTTTGCCTATTTAAGCATGCCTCCTACTTTCAGTTGTGTTTAGTCTTGAGCCTACTATGCATATGTTATCCTTGCCACGAAAGCTAAGTCTGTTGGGGTTTTGGATTTGCCTTTTTGCTCATCTTTTTTGCATTCCACATTAGTAAAAACTCTCCACTTCAACGCATTCAGTGTCCTTGTAGAGGTAGCTCTGGAGTAAGGTGTGGTCTCAAAAACATCAGTTTGTTGAGAGTCTAGAAGTTGGGCCCCCTCAGAGGCCAAACCCACAGCTTCCATAACTCTGGGTGGGGGTGAAGGATTGTTCCCCCTGCATAAGACAGAAGGTCCCACCTGACAGGAATCTCCAGGGGAGAGCCGCTGAGGACAGACACAAGGTCTGACTAGGGCCAGCCAGAACAGTGCTACTAGTAGTAGACTGACCCCGTCCTGGCGGACTCTCTCCAGAACTCCCGGGAGCAGAGCGATCAGAGAAAAAGCATACAGATGTAGCCTCGGCCATGGCTGTGTGAATGGCATCCAGTCCTAATGAGGCTGAATGTGTGAGGGAGAACCAAAGTGGACAGTGTGTTGTATCTTGAGATGCAAACAGGTCCACTTCTGAGAGCAGAGCATCCAACAAGAAAGCTTTGTCTTTATCCTTAATATCAGACAGATTAAGCCAGAGATGTCTCTCCATGGCCACCAGGGCTGCCATAGACAGGCTGATTGTTCTGGCATCTCCTTATGCTGGGTACACACAAAAATATTTTTTAAATCTTATAAGATTTTCAAAATGTGAAAGACCACAAACATGAGAACAAAAAATCCTAGATTTAACCGCTTTGCTCCTATAGTGTGTGGTGTGCCGTGACAAAGAATGCACACAACACATGATCAGATTTTCAACCAGAGTCCCGACATGTGAATACAGGAAATCTCGCAAAATCTCTCGAGAAGCTATTTTTGACCAACTCTTCTCCTTGTCAATTCTATTGTGGTATTTTTTACAGGACACGTTGTATAAACACTCGTGTTGTATAAACACACAAGCTGATGCTCCATCTCTGCTGTCCAAATCCATTTTACTTTGTGCTGCACCATGACTGTGTTTATGCTTCTGTCTTCTGTCAGTTCGCTTTCTGATTGGATATTGTTTCGTTTCACGTGATAATCTCCAGAGTGTGCGCATGTTTGTCCTCGGGGTTCCCCCCACACATCAGGATTTCGGATTTTTTATATTTACGTGATTAGGACGGCTCCGGCGTTCTTCCAAGCAGATTCAGTCACTCTTAACATACCACACACCACAGGAAAATCTGATAAGATAATCTGTAGAACTATCAAGATAATCAGGACATTACCTAGGATTGTCGGAAAGGGGAGAAATCAGCCCGATTATCTTGTGGTCTGTACCCAGCATTAGTGGCCTGGAGAGTCAAATTTATGGCTCGATGCAGCTCCTTAAATGCATCGGGCCCCACCCCCTCGCCTTCATCGAGGTCTCTCAGCAGGTCGACCTGGTATGCCTGCAGAATGGAGATTGTGTGCAGACACGCATCGGCCTGAACTGCAGGGACGATGCCGTGCTAGGGGACAGATAGCTTGCAAGCATCTGTTCCACCTTGGGCATTGCCCTATACTCGTGCTCTTTCAACCCCCTCTATCTGAATAGACATGAACCTGAGGGCTGAACAGATGGGATGAGTATGGCTTATTCCACAACCTCAAAACTTGAGTGGAGGTCTTTGTGGAGGTCGGGAAAAAAATGGAAGGTGGAGGTAATGATTTTGGGGGTAGAAAATCTCAGCTGGTCAATCAATGTTTAACTTTGATACGGCATGAGTTATCACCTCCACCAGCTCCTCATATGCAGGGATTAGATGTGGTGAGTCTTCAATATCCCATTCCTCAATGCTCAGTACATCCACGTCCTCAGAGCTATACAGCTGAAGCACCGGGCTCTCTCTTCGGGTGGAAGAAGCTGCAGCATGGGCTTCCAATCCCAGCAAGAGAGCACTCTATCCCTCTGGTGAAGGCAGAGAAAAGGCAATGCCCATCTCTAACTCCTCCTCGAGATCCATTTGCAAACCCCACAATCTCAACACGATCACAGAGGGGCCAGAACCGCATAGAACGTGAGCCTGAACATCCTCTTTCAAGAGTAACAGGTGGGAGCGCAGCGTGCAAAGCGGTAGTCTTTTACAATGCTCACAATCAGCCCCCTCGAAAGTTCACTGAGCGTGCTCCGCTCCCAAACAAACAACTTACAAATTTAAATTTAAATGTCTGTTTGTTTGCTATATTAATGTCTTTATGTGGCTCTGCACTATTTCAGGATAATTTCGACACAGAATGCTTGCTGAAGCACAGAAGCTAATGCCGGTCATTCCAGATGCTTTCCTGGTCGTGACGTTTCGTTTGGCCATTAGACTGATTTCACATGTGCTTCAGATGCAATCAAGCATAAGTGTTCCCAAATCATCATACTATGATGCAGTGGGAGTTCCCTCGAAAGGGACCTCACATGGGATGAAGAGTCCAGGCATATCAGTGGTCTAAAAAATAAAAATAAAATAAAAATAACTGTGGCTGTTTGATTTTATTTTATAATGGCAGTACCACCACATGGGCCTGCCATGTTAAGATCACATGACTAGCCTAATACTACTCACTTTATTTTGAAGTGATGAAAATTGATTGATGACCAATCAAAAATGTCTGCGTATTAAATTTATATAGAGAGACTATATATATATATATATATATATATATATAAATGTATAGTTTCTCTATAAACTGTTTTATAGAGAACTTTAGTGGGGCCCCCTTGTCACAGAGCCTGGGACAATGTTCACAGTTAACCCCCTTTTGACGACGGCCTTGTTCTACATTCTACAGCACATCTGAAAGCAGCTGAATGGGATCAGCTCTCCTAGCTCACACCAGATAATCTTTACATTATTCCTATTTTAGACCAGGTTTAAAAGGCAGATCCAATTATTTCAGGCTCAGCCTGTGCCTTCTAATTATGGTTGATTTGCGGGACACTGTCTCTGAGGCTGGATGTATTAATGACCTGTGAAAGGATAAGAATGCAATTCTCTAACACTTTAGACCTGTGGTGCAAGCTTTAGGGCTGTTATTTCAGATGAGCTGATGCTTTCCCCGTGTCACTTTTCAAGGACAGTGAAACAAAAATGTCAGGCTGAACATGTCATACTGGCAACCCATAATTAGCTCAAATGTTGCTTGTGTTTAATGTAAAAAGATTCTAATGTATTGAAAAAAATGCATAATGAATGCACTCTACCGACATCCTACCTCTATTAAGTGATAAAACTGCATCTGATGAAATCTGAAATTAAGTTTTCTACTTTGCTTTAATTGCTTAGCTCCTGGGGTCAGAGTGGCAGATGACTCATATTGTCTATTTCGAGATTGTTGTGCATGTGCTAACACACATTGAAAGGTCTCCAAATATAGACCAATGACTAACATCTCTGCTTCCAGGTCAAAGGTCAGTTTTCTTGGACAGCCAATATTACTGCCATACTGCCATAAATTACTGTCAAAAACACATTCATACACTTTTACATGTTTTTAATTCATGGTAAAACATGTTTTTACTATCATTATCAAAACAAGACATTGATTTCCATGGTATCAGAATATGTGTTTGCATGGCACTGCAAGATATATATATATATATATATATATATATATATATATATATGTATATATATATATACCATGATATTTCAAATAAAACGTGTTTTGGAGTAAATAAAGACATTATTTAATGTATAATGTATTTAATTGAAGGTTTTAAAAAATACTCTTCTTAGCAATTTTGTCTCTATAAAACAGACAAGCAAACAAACATGTTTACATGCTGTCCTATTTTTTATTATCTACTTAAGAGCCTAATACACACACCACCTATATACATTCATTCCAGCTTGTCAAATAAGGCTTAAGTAAAGAAGGTTTATCAGCCCTCTGACTCTTCAGTCATACTGAACAAGCTGATGCAAGATGTAACATTCTCGTATATTCCACAAATGTTTTTTTTTTTTTTTGTCTTAGCAAAGTATGTTTGCTTTCTAGCCTTTTTACTTTCATGTACTTTCTGCCATTCTTATTTACTATAGTATTGGCTGAAGTAAACAAGGCTCAAGACATTTTGTTAATTTAGAGAACCAACAAAAACTGTGAAACACAGGTCCAAATTGCATTAGAAAATAAATGAGGTAATGGACATGCAAATCATGTTTTATTGGATACATGTCTCTAAATGTGTTAGGCTCTGAACAATCAAAAACAAATTAGATATTATTGTAATGAGGCACAAACTGAAAATCAGATTCACTGAGTATAGAGATCTCAAGTAACTTATGCCCCCTGTTGGCGTAAAAATGTAGTTGTTTTTTTTTTTTTTTTTTTTGAAGGAGGTTCAAGAGTGCAGCTTGTTTGCTCAAAAATATTGTAGAACTAACTGTAGTATAAAAATTTGCAAACATGGTTTAAGCACTAAATACTGTTAATGGGTGTTGATATAAAATGTGACTGAAGTTACTGTCCATGTTGTTGCTGATAGCGGAGACAGAACATGCACAAAGAGTCCCAGACACAGAGTCGGCCCAGCAAATGAGGCTGAGAGAGAGACAACGATTCTTTGAGGAGGTGTTTCAACATGATGTGGACGTCTACCTCTCCTCTGCACACCTGCAGATAGATTATAAGAGACGTGAGTTTGAACACACATATGGGTGACTTTTCGTTTTTTAAATCTACTTATAAAAATATGCTTGAAGCTTGAAGATCAACAGTGTAATCAATTTTAAAATTCTTACACCAAGATCTGAAAGTAGATTTAAGAGTCATATAGACCAAATTTTTTTTTTTTATATAAGTTCAAAGTTAATCGACTGCAAGCTAACTTGTGTTAGCTTCAAAAAGTAAGAAATGTCATCATCATCATCTCTCTCTCTCTCTCTCTCTCTCTCACTCACACACACACATACAATATTAATAGAACAATATCACACATCAGAGTAAAATCCACTTGAAAGTTGAAAGAATGTGATGCTACAGATGAAACATACTTTGAAGAAGATTATAAGTAGCCAAATATGCCATATTCACATCTAATCATTTTCTTTTCATCTTAAATGTTGTGTCTGACCATCCCATTGCAGCTCCCTTAGGAAGCATCTCATCAATGGAGGTGAACGTCGATATGCTAGAACAAACAGACCTGATGGACATCTCTGATCAGGAGACCTTGGATGTCTTCTTCAGTGCCAGCGGAGAGGAAGGAGGACTGACATCTCCTCTTCCAGGTATAAATTCCACACCAGCGTAATTGGCTGTTCACACTAAAGTGGGTCGACAAGTTTCTGTGTTGCTGTTACTGTTTAACTGTTATATCCAACAGTATCAGGTGGCAGATGACACAGGCTCCATTATGTGCAATCCCATTTGGCATTTGCATAAAGTAGAACTCTGCTTCACTGCATTGCCTCAGTCTCTGTTGCTCATGACACCTGAAATTTACAACTCCTGGTTGCTTTGCTTGCTGCAAATTGCCGGCAGTGTAAAAATATGCATTGCTATCAGGTTACCGCGTTCCCTGTAGTATACAAAGTAGCCATTTTTATATCTTACTGAAAGTTAAATAGTGCTCGAAGTGATTGTTACTGCCAAAAAGATAATATTTTTTCCCCAAACATAATAGTATATGGAGTGGCAATGTGGAATAACATTTTAAGTTCGTCAACCTGTTCTCATGAGAAAACGTGACAATTTTAGGAGGTGGTGATTTCAGTTTAATTTGTATGATGTGATTCGCATGGGAAACATGCAACTGAAAAGTAAGCATTAAGATCCACCTTTAAACCACCAATAATCTGACCATAAGCAGACTGTATGAAAACATACAAATGAGATTGTACAACTTCATATGAATTAATTCCTCAAAATGTAAAATAGTTACAAACTACCATGAGAGTGTGTTGAATTTGCGCCCAGTGTGTGACACAACAAATATAGCAACTTTAGATACTAGCATTCCATCAACAAAGCAACCTCATTTTCAGTAAGGGTTGATGATTTCGGAAGCATACCGTTCCCAGAGTCCTTTGTTCCCCAGACGTACAGTATATGCACATAATGAACATAATATGTTCCTATAGGTCCTATGTTGTCCAACCATTGTGGAAGATTTTTATTAATCAGAATATAAAGATATAATATAGCCATTTTTATTCTCCTATTATAATCATGTATCTGACTATGTCTGTGTAAGAGGCCTGTGAGATGTTGGCTTGTGTATGTTGGAGCCTCTTGCTCTGCCTCTGCCATTAGATCTATGGTAACTGTGCCTAAGCTGTGCGTCTCGTTCTGCCATTAAAGAATATTTACTGGATGAGCGGGGAACTCTAATGTAAATAGGTTAGGGTCTGTCGTTCCACTTTTCAAAACAGACTGGATTCATAGCCAACAGATGGAAGAATTGATAAACAATATTGGTGCAGAGTTTGAAAATATGTATGATGTATTGATTCCACCTGGGCAGGGAGCTATAGGACAAAACTGTATAAAATGATTAGGACGAGAGCTGGTCCGGCAGTTGTGTTCTGCAGACCAACTCGTTTTATTCACTTGTAATAAAATGTTCTGGCATCAAATCTCCAAGTCTTGAAGAGTGGTTTTTCACAGAGGCGAAAGAAGCCACTACTACACCATCTGTTTAGTTTCCTCAAGTCTAGGCCTATTATATTGAAAGCCATATAGCAATTCTGTGAAACATAAAACTGTATATTTCATTAATTGATATAATTTTATAGGACATAGGACCCTTTTCATTTGTTCCTTGTGTATCATATACATCTGGGACACAGGACCCTGGGAACATAGGAGGCCCTGAGGATTTCTGACAAAATGAGTGCAGAGACTAATGATGACAAGCGATCAACTATATGCAAATAAACAGTGATGCAATGCAGTGAGCACTGAAGTATTTGATTTGCATACTGCATACTGCAGTCAAATTAAAACACGTACAAACAGCAAGTGTGTTATTTGAACTGGTTTGAGGATGCGTGGGAGGTGACTACACCAGCAATTTAAACAATGTCAGTGTAAACACAGCTTAAAGCTTTCACAGAGACAGGTGTGATTTTACAGGACACTTATTTCAGTGATGTCTCTCAGGTGGTAGGAACATTTTCTATGTGCTGTTAAATAAAATGGCGTACAGCACTTTTAACTGCTTTGTTAGAGAGAAAAATGACTGCCTTCTAGTAAAACCCTTTTATTGTTAAACAATTTGCTAGGAAGTGTCATAAGAAATAGTCACTCATTGTATGTTAAAGCCATATTGTTCAGATCTGAGCATGACCACTGACAAAAATCTTGTAAAAAAAAAAAAAAAAAATTCCATAATGAACAAATAATCCATTTCGTCTCCAGCTCTTGGTCACACCGAAATAGAAGAGGATGGATTGCGGAGAAGTGACGTGTCCTTGAGAATTTCTGACACTTGTGAGATCAAAACACGTATGTTGTCCACTTCTTCCAACTCCACCTGTGACAGTCAGGCCTCCAATGAGGATGGATCAAACACTCCTGTCGTCCAATCAGATGATGAAGACGTGCAAGAAGATAACCTGTTGCAAACAGGACTGCGCACAGCCAACAATGCAGCAAAAGAGCCCCTGCCCTCTGCCCTCTCATTATAACATGCCTTCCTATTTATTACTGACAGTTTGGAAAGTGTTTTAGGGTTGGGTTGAGTGGTTTTAGCCACAAATCAGTCTACCAAAGACCTTTATGAAAGCTTCCGAAATTCAACGCATTCAAGGCGCCTATTATGCCACACTGGGAGTGTCATGATTTGACAGACCTGCATTTTTGTTTTGTCACTTGCGTTGTTTTATCAACATTTTACTGTATCTTTTGCTGTTTTTGGGAAAAATATCTGCAGGTATAGTGACACCACATACCCACCACCAATATTTTGCAATTCTCTTCACGAAGATTGATGCAATGCATCATTTTTTTTTTATTAAAACTGCTGAAGTAAGTCTCACAAAAAAACATTTCACCTCAAATATCAAAAGAAAACAAAATATTACAAAAATAAACAGACAATACACCAATATTACACCATTAAAAAGCCAGTTCACATTTTCATTTTTGGTTTCATAATGAATAATGAATAATTTATTAATTTTCATTTACTACAGTATCCATATAAGTTTTTGGGGTTTTTTGCATCTTGCCATTATTTTAAATTTATGCATTTGGTTGACACTCTTTTCCAAAGTATCTGTTGCATTGAAGATATGCATTTTATCAGTTTATCCTGGGAACTGAACCATGTCATGCTCTACTTTTTCCCCTTTTCTTTTCTTTTTTTTTTTCTATTTTTGTGTGTAATTTTTGTTAATCTTAATGGTGATTCTCATTAAATTAGTACTGCATTTTTTGTTATTACAATAAACATAGTTTTTAAATTTAAATCAACATAAAAGGCAATACAACAAATACTAGCATAGTGTACAAATACAGTATTAATACAGTATAATAAATTGTTAATGAGAATTTAAGAAGAAATGTGCTTACTTGTGAAAATAATAACACAATGCAAAAAAATCTTAATGTTCATTTTTTTTTATTTTAATGGTTTGCCTTTATTTACAAGACAGTAACACCACCTGTGTGACAAGTAGACCCATAACAGCCCAAAATTGAACCTGGGTACTATGAGCTCACTGTCATGTCATGACCTGTAAGCGTTTTCACTGAAAGAACATCCAACTGCACTGAGAGACTTCATTTTCTTTAAGCAAAATATTATTTTTCACCTCTTTTGATTTGGGGTAATATATTACCCATTCTTGACAGTTTTTGTGAGGCCTAAAACTGTTGGTTGTGTATTTTAAAAAATGTCAGAATTGTAGTTTTTTTTTTTCTTCTTCTTCTTTTGATCATGTGCTGAGGATATGTCTTCCTCTCTGATGTCAACAACACCTTATGCTTTGCTATCAAAATAAAGCCAAATGCCAGATAAAAAGTATCGGTATTTAATTACTTATTATTGGTTTTTAATTATTTAGTATTTAATTGTTTATTTCCAAATATGTGTCAACAAGAAACTGATTGAAAAATATGCAGGTCTGAGGTTAACCCTATCCTATGATTTCTTATGGATTTCGTATGGATGCATCTTCTCATTTTTTCTCATTGTCATGTTCTACGTTTTAGTATATTAGTAAAGTCATCAAAATTGCTAAATAATACGGATTAGAGCCTTTAGATCAAAATGTTCTTTTGATGATGAGTAACAAATTTAGTCAGTGGTGTCTAAAAAACTTGATGGCCTATAAGAATATTTCATTGTAACTTTAATGTATAAAGTCCATGAAATGCTGATTGGTGCATTCAGTTAACAAAAGCAAGACAATGCCAAACATGTCCAAATAATTTTAAAGTCACCTGAGACTGCTCATTTAATCCTGTTAAGAATGACAGGCTAGCAGGTGTACTTAGTTACAGCATGTTCCTGAAGAGTCTGTTAATGTGACTGCTCTTTCCTGTCCTGACCAAACACCTCACCAAAGGAATGTAGTGGGGCGTCATTCAAGTAAAGGTTAATAAAACAAGAGAAAAAACGAAACATGACAGGGCTGTCAAAATCTGACATTTTAGATAAGAGGATTTTCATCTCAATCATAGATGTTGTTTAAGCAGTGACACCCATGGAGGGCTAGGAGTTGTTGTATAATTTTCAGTTTATACATTTGAAAATAAAGATGTAAGTAAAGAAAATTGTGGAATATCAACAGAAATAGCAATGAGTAGGAGTTTAAAACTAAATGTGTGAGATTATTGTTTTTTTTATTTTGTGTGTTTTCTTTTTGTTAGTACATAACATTACAATAAACACTAAGGTCTTACAAAGAGAGTAGGCCTACTCCCATTATTTATAGTAAGTTAAACATTGACTTACAAAATGTTTTTAGTTATTTGAAAATTGTACTTTTATATTTTTGGAAATTTAGCTTTTGTTTATAGTGAACGTTGTAAAAAGGGATTTTATATATATATATATATATATATATATATATATATATATATATATATATATATATATATACACACATACATATATATATTCTCTAATTCTCATTTTCTCAGTTATTTTGCTTTATTTCCAGAGTCAATCAATCTTTTTTTTTTGCTCAAGATGAGGATTTATTAAGACCACATGTCATGCTAACAACAAAATATACTTCTAACCACAGGTCGAGTATTTCCAACCACACAAATTTGCGATGCTAATGTTCGGTTTAGTGAAACACTACTGAGTCATTGAACTATGCTGGGGTGCGTTTCCCGAACAACGATGTAACTCGCTGCTGAACAACAATAGTACGATGCATCGTTGAACAAATCAACTAGCTAGTCACGACTGTTTCCCGAAACCTCATTGTCGCAAACCTGTAGTTCAACTACATTGGTGAATGACGTCACGCAGGTGGTGAGTAATAACTTCTTTAAATGAATCCGTTTGAGATCGAATCAATGATTGATTTTTTGCTATAAATTACGGATATGGCATTAGAGGACTAATTCTCATTTTCCTCAGTTATTTTGCTTTATTTCTAGATTAAATCAAATGCTTGTTCGTACGCACTAGAGCACATACGCACATGCGCACTCTTCAAAAACGGTGCTTTAAATCCTTTGACAAACTAAAATATATAAATGACATTTGTATATATTCGAAATAAAAGATATACATTGTACTTAATGTCAACTTGCTTATTTTGCTCAAGATAACGATTTATTAAGTCCAGATGTCATAAAAACAAGAAATGCTTCTAACCACAGCTTGAGAGCTGTTGTTCCAACCACACAATTTTGCGATGCAGTTTGCGAATGTTCGTTTGAACTATGGTTTCGGGAAACACCGAATGGTTGAACTATGTAAGTAACGACGGAACTTGCGATGTTAGTTGGCTAACGATGCTTTTAGGGAAACGCACCAAAGCGAACTATGGTCGCAAGTTTCATCGTTACCAATAGAGTTCATGGGACTTAGGACCATAGTTGGCTAACGATGCTTTCGGGAAACGCACCCCTGCTATCCCCTGTTATCGCTGCTTACCCTGGTACGATACATCGTTGAACAAATCAACTAGCTAGTCACGACTGTTTCCCAAAACCGTATTGTCGCAAACCTGTTATTTAGCCGCATTGGTAGATGATGTCACGCTGGTGGTGGAGTAATAACTTCTTTAAATTAATCCGTTTGAAATCAAATTAATGCTAGTACAGTACTGTATATGTAATGCATATACAGTAAACATATCTAAATCATCCAAAACTTAAGATATTAACATGTTGGCATTTATTTTTTGTTTTTAAGAGAATCTAACAAACTTTTGAGGTTTATGCTTAAAACAATAATAATAATAAAAATAAAAAAAAACAATATGCCATCAGGGTAAGAAATATAAAAGTTATATTTAATATAATATTTAATATAAAGGTATACTTTCTGAAATGTTATTTCACACTATCTTACCTAAGTCTTCTTTAATTATCAAATAATTTTTATCTTGTCATAAGAATGTTTTGATATTTGTACTGAAAAGCAACTGATTAAAAATGCATCTCTCTCTCTCTCTTTCCCCTATAGATTCATATGTAATGTCTCTTTCTCTCTTTGTAATGTCTACATATGTACACTGCATACTGATACTAACATTGCCCCAGGGTGTAGATGTGCTTCTGTGCTTCTGCACTAGACAGATATGAGTGTGCTCTCAGTTCAAACCAGAAGCAGCTCTGAGCGTACAAGTTCATGAGCTTCCAGTGTTACTTCACTCTGCCTAAAATTATGAATTGACATTATGACGACTACAATGATGTTCATCTCTTTGGTGCTTGTGGTAAGTACAGTTTGTGTTTCTGTCACAGTTATGCAATAGGTTAATTAAAGATTACTATTACTTCCCTTCTATGCTTGTTTGGTATAGTTTATATTTAACATTGTTTTGCAAAGGAAAGAAATACTAAATATGAGCTTCTATTACAATAAAGAGCTATTTCTACCTCAACTGACTTCTGTTGGTCTAACCTAATGCCAAATACATGAATAAAAGTAAAATGTAACTAAATTTAATTAAAACCATTGATTCATGTCACATGAATACTTTTCGGTCTGTGTTTTTCCTTCAGTATTTGACATTCTGATTGTTGGGAACTTTATAGTCTTAATCTTAATAAATAATTATTATAATTATAACTATTATTAGACATTCTATGGAAGACTGTGCTTTTATTTGTGAATTCCTGTAACATGAGCAAAACGGCAACAAAGGAGAGTCAAGTATAGCCTTTCACAAACCTGTTTCACAACTTTGAATATTTTCGGGTAAACATATGCAGTACAAGCTCAAAATGTACGCAAAAAGTGTCCTTTGACCCTGCCATAATTACAGAAATGGCTAAAAATGGCTGAATGTTAATAATTGAATGGCATTTTGAACGGTAAAACAAAGTTTTTGCATCATAATTACTTCATCTAATGGATTGCTTTTGAAAAACTTCTCTTACCTTTTAGTTTAGCAGATGGATTGTTTTGCGGTACCAACCCCATACACTTAGCCCCATCTTAGAAATAAACAATGTCACGCCACGTTTCACTGCATATTACATTTTTAGGTAACACTTTAGATTACAGCCCGGAAAGTACTGCGTAATAACAACGAATTTACAGCGTAACTTACGACAATTATAGTGTACCTATAAAGTAAGTACACGTAATTATAGGGGAACAATATGTAAAGTCTTGGGAATAAAGGGGTAACAACCAGGAAAATAACAAATTACTTATACTGTAGGTATTTTAGAACTAAGGGGTACTTATACTATTATGATAGACAACAATCTTACATTTGGGAGCAATTTTGCGAGAAAGTGCACTGATTAAGTTGTTTAAAGGCAAGTAGAAAGAACTATTAATACATGGGGAAATATAATTTTGTTTCATGTAGTTACAGGGTAAGTATGACATTGCGGGCTGTAAATTAAAGTGGTGCTTGTTACACTCTTGTTTCATGTAGTTACAGGGTAAGTGATAAAAAAAAACCCCGCAAACAAACTGATATCACTTAGAATCCTTTATTTAAAAATCAACTTGTTTCTTTTTCTTTCTTTCTTTCCACTGATGAATCTTAAGAGGGAATCCCATGTAATTTGCTATTCTGTATTAAAAGAAAATACAGTACACCCGGAAATGTGCTCACCGTTTACTCATCTTTTACCCTCGTGCCATCTGAGATTTACACGACTTTCCTTCTTAAGATGAACACAAAGGTTTTTAGAAAAATAAATAATCTCTCATGTGTTCCTAAAAGTCGAAGCATCATATAGCACATACAGCAATAACTACAGTAATCAATACGTCCCCAATGGATGAATAAATGTCTTCTGAAGTGAAACAACACGTAGCCTATTTGTAAGAAAAATACCAAATATTTTAAAATTTTAAACTTTTCGTAACCAATTATCAAAAATCAATTTCGTTTTCTTAATTTTGTTGTTAAAATTAAGTTGCTGCCTAACTGACAAGTTTTTAGATATATAAATTCCTAAATACTTGACAATCCTTTACTGGAATGTTAAACATTGGTTGTTTAGATGAGTCATGTACAGGAAGAATTTCACACTTAGTGAGGTTTAAACAGAGACCTGAGGCATCAGAAAAAGTTTCAACTAATTTAATTGCATTACTGATTTGACTCTTATCTTTTAAAGATAAAGTTGTATCATCAGCTAATTGTGAAATTTGTATTTCTTTATTAAATAATGTTATACCACAAAATCTTGGGTTTTTAACTATAATGATTGATAATAGCTCCACTACAATCAAAAACAAAAAAGGGGAAATTGGGCAACCCTGTCTTACCACTCTTTTGAAAAAAAAAAAAAAAAAAAAATCTTCTAGAAGTATTAGAGAGGGTTTAGAGTTCATGCCTGAAGTAACTTGAAGCGTGACGTAAGCGTGCCGAGAAACTCACGCGAAAAGTCAAGCGGATTTCGGATGCCGTCAGTTTTTATTACATTTTATTTTATTATTATTATTATTATTTTATGAATGCTCACAAAAAAATACACAGAATAACAGATAATGATAATGAGAAACAAACAAGACAGAATAACAGACGGCAGTTCTCGCGCGAGTTTCAAATGAATCTCCCGCGAGAACATCATGACAGCTTTACGTTGCTCATTACAATATGCTTAGTCGAAAGCAAAGTCGGCTCTCATTCAGGCGCTAGTGACAGTTGGTCGGAAGCGAAAAGATGAATAGCCTAAACAATGAGAAAATTCTGGATGTGCTGTATTGTCTTTTAATACATTATAGCAATGGGATTCCTTCTTAAGATTAATCAGTTGAGAAACAAGAGGAGCTAAGCAAGAGAAACAACAACAACAAAAAAGGGACAAAACGTGTTACTTTCTGTCAGGACTTTAGAATTTGAGATAAAAAGTTGATTTAAAAAAAAACTGAATAAATGATTAAGTGTTGTAGATCTTTAATTAAGTTGTTTTTCAAATACAGGTTTCGGAGTCAGTGATATCAGTTTGTTTGCGGGTTTTTTTTATTACTTACCCTGTAACTACATGAAATAAGAGTGTAACAAGCACCACTTTAATTTACAGCCTGCAATGTCATACTTACTCTGTAACTACATGAAACAAAATTATATTTCCCCATGTATTTAAAAAGATTGCAATAGTTCTTTCTGTTTGCCTTGAAACAACTTAATCAGTGCACTTTCTTGCAAAATTGCTCCCAAACGTAAGATTGTTGTCTATCATAATAGTATAAGTAGGCTACCCCTTAGTTCTAAAATACTTACAGTATAAATAATTTGTTATTTTCCTGGTTGTTATATGTAAAGTCTTGGGAATAAAGGTATTGTTCCCCTATACTTACACATACTTACTTTATAGGTACACTATAATTATCGAAAATTACGCTGTAAATTGTTGTAATTACACAGTACTTTCCGGGCTGTAATCTAAAGCGTTACCCATTTTTATTTCCAAAAGCAAATATAATACTGATTTGTGATTTGATCATATGAACTAATCAATGTTTTTTCTTTGCTTCTAATGTTTAAATCCATACAGTATATAACACACACTGTTTCTGTTTAAAGGGAATTGTCTGTCTGTGCAGCACAGAGCCTCTCAAACGCCATAAAAGATCATGGATTATAGACTCGTTTGACATCGTGGAGGAACACCCGGGGCCTTTTCCTTATGAATTGGGGCAGGTATGTGTCAGTGCCTGCAAATAATTTATTGCTGGTAATAAATCATAAACTAATACAAAACATATACTTTTGGCATGGTATAGTCCTTTATTTATATAGCGCTTTTAACAATGCAGATTGGGTCTGTAACAATACTGAGAGATGAGGTAGAGAGAATCCACTTGCACGCACATTTAATGACAAAACTCCACATGAATAAACAGGAACATCAGACCCAAAATACAAACATGCTCCACCAACAGCATGCAACAACTAACAAAACATAACTGAAAACCAAGGTCTTAAATACACAGAACAATGAGTAGCTAATTAACTGCAGGTGTGTTCAATGATGGTAACTATAACAAGTAATATGACAGCAAGGAAAGACAGAAACCACACAGGAAGAGAACATGGTAACAATGAGAAGGCACTTCAACATAAGTCCATACAAAACAAAAATCACAGAACTGGGATTGTGACAAAGCCCCCACTCAAAGGAGCGGCTTCCAGACGTTCCTAAAAACTAGAAGTCCAGGAGGGAGGTGGAGCGGAGGCGGACCCGGGGGCAGGATGGAGGGCCAGGCCCATGGAGCAGAAGATGGCCTGGAGACTGGGGCAGAGCAGTTAACCAGCAGGCTGGGCAGTGGGCCTTGCAAACGGGCTTAAAGACCCCCACGGTGGAGCAGATGACCACCACAGTAGTGCAGTCGGGGCTCAAGACCTCCACAGCAGTGCAATCGGGGCTGAAGACCACCACAGCAGTGCAATCGGGGCTGAAGACCACCACAGCAGTGCAATCGGGGCTGAAGATCTCCATGGCGGAGCAGATGACCAACACAGCAGATCTGGCAAAACTGTAAAAAAAGGCACTGAGAGGTTAGAGCTGGCCTCTGTGGTTGCGTCAGGGCAGACAAGAAACTCTAGGAGAGGTGTGGGCCCTGGAGTGAACTCATGGGTTGGAGCAGACTCAGACCCATGGGCTGAAGTGGGCTCTGAAGATGATTCATGGACTGGAGCGGTCTCAAGAGCAGATTCATGGACTGGAGTGGGCTCTGGAGCGAACTCTTCAACTGTAGCACAGTGCACAGTCCAGACACTCCCAATGGCTATGGCTATAATGGCCAGCGCTGCGATCTCTGAGGCAGCCAGGCGTGGCAGCCATCTCGGCTGAGGGCTCAGGCGTGGCAGCCATCTCGGCTGAGGGCTCAGGCGTGGCAGCCATCTCGGCTGAGGGCTCAGGCGTGGCAGCCATCTCGGCTGAGGGCTCAGGCGTGGCAGCCATCTCGGCTGAGGGCTCAGGCGTGGCAGCCATCTCGGACGAGACTTTGAGGTGGTTGCTGCGACAATTGGAGACTTTGGTGAAGCGGGTATGAGTGGATGTCACATTCCTCCTCCACAACACCCACAGTAAAATCAGAGCCGCTTAGTTGTAATGCCAAATTGATATAATGTTTTAGAGTCCAATTAGGGTCATGTAACGGCATAACCGAGTTGAGCCGCTCAGAAAGACCCTAGCGAAAAAAAATCATAAGACATACCGTGTCCATTGAAATTTAGTGTGCCAGTTCAATAAAATCCATGGTATATTCCTCAATCGTCTGTTTCCCCTGACAAAGGCGCATGATCTGTGCGGCTGGATTCATAGTTGGTTAGTCGTTCTGTAAAAATACTGGACGAGGCGAGGCAGAGAGAGAATCCACTTGCACGCACAGTTAATGACAAAACTCCACATGAATAAACAGGAACATCAGACCCAAAATACAAACATGCTCCACCAACAGCATACAACGACTAACAAAACATAACTGAAAACCAAAGTCTTAAATACACAGAACAATGAGTAGCTAATTAACTGCAGGTGTGTTCAATGATGGTAACTATAACAAGTAATATGACAGCAAGGTGAGACAGAATCCATACAGGAAGAGAACATGGAAACAATGATAACAGAGAAGGCACTTCAACATAAAAGTCCATACAAAACAAGACACACAGAATTGGGATTGTGACCGTGTCAAAGCAGCTTTAGAGTGATAACTGGTATATAATTTTGTCTGCACAGCAGCTCTTAAAGAAAATGGTGTCAGTATCCATCTTAAGTAAATTCAGTATTGATTCATTCCGATGTAAGAATCAATAGTTATTAATTTAGTTAATTTATCAGCACTGGAGTAAACAGTGATGTCATCTTCCAGCTCAGTTCAGTTTGCATACAATGGTGTCAATGCAGGCAGAACAAAATACTGTTGAATATCAAATGTAAAGTGTCCCCAACTAAACAAGCCAAAGGCGACAGCAGGTGGCAAACAGGTGTTAAAATGGAGAAAAAAACCTTGGGAGAAACCAGGCTCAGTCGGAAGGCCAGTTCTCCTCTGGCCAACAGCGAACAGTGCTTTATGATAGCTGCTTGAATCATAATAAGTCAGATGGGATCGCAACAGTCAAAGTATTTAGTTCCATCCAGTTGAGGATTGTATTCATCACGCTGGTATGGACGGTTTGTTGAGGAACTGTGCCACTGGCTGTCGTGTCGATGAGGCCTTCACAGTGGATGATCTAGTTGACTCAATCTCTGTTGACACTTCAGGGCTGCGTTGTGGTCGTGTCAAGGCACAGGTCCTCGATCTCACCTGGATACGGCCTCGATCTGGCTGACTAGGTAAACCTCGATATAATCAGAAAGACTAATATTAGCGTAGATGCAATTCTCCTTCTGATGTAATGAGTACATCTGGTGTTATAGGAAGTGCTCCCGGCTGACCTAATTTATGCAGCCTAGCAATCCTTTAACGGATTTGAAAACATAAGTTGATAATGTATTATGTGTATGCCAGGTTAAAGAGATGTGTTTTTAGTCTAGATTTAAACTGACAGAGTGTGTCTGCTTCCTGAACAATGCTAGGAAGATTGTTCCAGAGTTTAGGTGCCAAATAGGAAAAGGATCTACCGCCTGCGGTTGATTTTGATATTCTAGGTATTATCAACTGGCCTGAATTCTGAGATCACAATAGACGTGAAGGACTATAATGCGTTAAGAGCTCGCTCAGGTACTGGGGAGCTAAACCATTTAGTGCTTTGTAAGTAATTAGCAAGATTTTAAAATCTATTCGATTTTTAACAGGAAGCCAATGCAGTGTTGACAGAACCGGGCTAATATGGTCATACTTCCTAGATCTAGTAAGAACTCTAGCTGCTGCATTTTGTACGAGCTGTAGTTTATTTATCAAGCGAGCAGGGCAACCACCCAGGAGAGCGTTATAGTAATCTAGCCTTGAGGTCATGAACGCATGAACTAACTGTTCTGCATTTGTCATTGAGAGCAAATGTCGTAGTTTAGATATATTTTAGCCTTTTGGTTATTGCAGGGTCCAGATTCACAAAACATTCCTAAGAATAAAATTCTTCTTAATTGCTATTTTAATTGTACTTATTTTCATATACTGAAGAAAAGTTTTCTCCAGTAAGAAAGTTATTTCTTAAGATTAATCTGAAGACAAAACTTCAAGAATTCAAATTCGTGAAAAGAAATCATAGTAAATGACTTCTTAATTGGTAAGATATTTTATGAATTTATTGGATTGTTTAAAATAATTTGTTGTATTTAAGTACTGCAACATAACCCTAGTTATCTAAATTTGTCACACCAATGATTGATAACATAAAATGATTTTAATGACTTTTTTGCTGAATTCGAAATTCTCAATATTTAATGAAGCACATAAAAAACCTGAACCAGAAGCGATGCTGGTTTACAGAATACGGAAGACTATAACACATGACCCCCATAGTCTGCCATGCAATCAAATATCAATATCATTAAAACCTGCATATTATGTATTATATTATATTATATTATATTATATATATATATATATATATATATATATACATATATATATATATATATATATATATATATACATATACATATATATATATATATATATATATATATATATATATATATATATATATATATATATATACATACATACATATATACAGTGGGTACGGAAAGTATTCAGACCCCCTTAAATTTTTCACTCTTTGTTATATTGCAGCCATTTGCTAAAATCATTTAAGTTCATTTTTTTCCTCATTAATGTACACACAGCACCCCATATTGACAGAAAAACACAGAATTGTCGACATTTTTGCAGATTTATTAAAAAAGAAAAACTGAAATATCACATGGTCCTAAGTATTCAGACCCTTTGCTGTGACACTCATATATTTAACTCAGGTGCTGTCCATTTCTTCTGATCATCCTTGAGATGGTTCTATACCTTCATTTGAGTCCAGCTGTGTTTGATTATACTGATTGGACTTGATTAGGAAAGCCACACACCTGTCTATATAAGACCTTACAGCTCACAGTGCATGTCAGAGCAAATGAGAATCATGAGGTCAAAGGAACTGCCTGAAGAGCTCAGAGACAGAATTGTGGCAAGGCACAGATCTGGCCAAGGTTACACCACAGTGGCCTCCATAATCCTTAAATGGAAGACGTTTGGGACGACCAGAACCCTTCCTAGAGCTGGCCGTCCGGCCAAACTGAGCTATCGGGGGAGAAGAGCCTTGGTGAGAGAGGTAAAGAAGAACCCAAAGATCACTGTGGCTGAGTTCCAGAGATGCAGTCGGGAGATAGGAGAAAAAACTCCACCAGTCAGTGCTTTATGGCAGAGTGGCCCGACGGAAGCCTCTCCTCAGTGCAAGACACATGAAAGCCCGCATGGAGTTTGCTAAAAAACACCCGAAGGACTCGAAGATGCTGAGAAATAAGATTCTCTGGTCTGATGAGACCAAGATAGAACTTTTTGGCCTTAATTCTAAGCGGTATGTGTGGAGAAATTCAGGCACTGCTCATCACCTGTCCAATACAGTCCCAACAGTGATGTCACAGACACGCCAGGTTCCATCATCCAATCACAGCGCACTCCTTCACCAGAATACTGATCACTAACACCTGCACCTCATCAGTATTACAATCACCAGCACCATAAAAGACACTCACACACTCACCCTCATTGTCCGGTCTCGTTCGTGTCTAAGGTACCTACCTCTGGCTTATCGAAAGGACTCCCTGAACTACTTACCTTACTCCCGCGTCTTCGATCATCCTCCTGTGTCTCCTGGTCCGTGTGTGAGTGTCGTCTGCCTTCCTCGTTGTCTTCGTGCTTCAGCCGTTCCATCCTGCAATCCAGAAAATACATCACTACCTGTTCACCATTCCCTTGGCACTTCAATTACTACACCAAACTCACCTGTCACCACTACCGGCTCTACTTGTGTAAATAAACCCATCTTTACAACATCTTTGGTTTCCGACCTGTTTATACTGTAATAAGTGAAGCATGGTGGTGGCAGCATCATGCTGTGGGGGTGTTTTTCAGCTGCAGGGACAGGACGACTGGTTGCAATCGAGGGAAATATGAATGCGGCTAAGTACAGGGATATCCTGGACGAGAACCTTCTCCAGAGTGCTCAGGACCTCAGACTGGGCCGAAGGTTTACCTTCCAACAAGACAATGACCCTAAGCACACAGCTAAAATAACGAAGGAGTGGCTTCACAACAACTCCGTGACTGTTCTTAAAATGGCCCAGCCAGAGCCCTGACTTAAACCCAATTGAGCATCTCTGGAGACACCTAAAAATGGCTGTCCACCAACGTTTACCATCCAGCCTGACAGAACTGGAGAGGATCTGCAAGGAGGAATGGCAGAGGATCCCCAAATCCAGGTGTGAAAAACTTATTGCATCTTTCCCAAAAAGACTCATGGCTGTATTAGATCAAAAGGGTGCTTCTACTAAATACTGAGCAAAGGGTCTGAATACTTAGGACCATGTGATATTTCAGTTTTTCTTTTTTAATAAATCTGCAAAAATGTCAACAATTCTGTGTTTTTCTGTCAATATGGGGTGCTTTAATTAATGAGGGAAAAAAATGAACTTAAATGATTTTAGCAAATGGCTGCAATATAACAAAGAGTGAAAAATGTAAGGGGGTCTGAATACTTTCCGTACCCACTGTGTGTATATATATATATATATATATATATATATATATATATATTATATATAATGCTGCAAATATATTATATATATATTATAGAATTTTATGGCAAAATTTTATAGGTGGCATTGTTTATTACATTGTAAACCCGAATAAGTTGGGCTAACTAAAAAATATTGAGGTAATGAGTTACATAATTTTTTTTTTTTTTTTTTTTTACTTCACTGTAAACCCTAATAAGTTGTCAGAACTCAAAAAAGTTAAATGAGAATTTTTTAAGTTAAGAAACAAAGTTTAAGTAAGATTTTAGTGTTGTACTGGTACATTTTTATTGTTTTTAACTTGTTATATTTGAGTACACTAATTAATACATTTAACTTAACTTAAAATGATCAGGTTATTTGAATGTAAATATTTTGCTTGCTATAACAAACTAATTCAGAAAATGCCAACTTGCTAATTTGCTAACATGTTGATATTAGCATGGTATAGCACTTACTGAATGAGTACAACAACTTAAAACATGTAACTTAACCTGCTCTCAAACCAAGCAGTATGCGCCACTTGTCACCATAATGGTAATTCTCCAAAAACCCACATCAACAGAAACTCTAATTAGCATAACAAAACATCAATCACTACTAAATGTCCCTTACCATTAATCTTGCAAAAAAAATAAAATAATAAAATAAAATAAATAAATTATATAACATTTAATTTTAGCATTTACTCTCCCTTTCGAGCAGAGATTGCTGGGACATTAAAAAAATCCCAGTTTCAGTTCAACTTAATTTAGTCTAAATAAAAAGAAATTACAACTTCTTCCAACTCAAAACAATGAAACAGTTCAGTTTACTTGAAATATGTCAGTCCTGTGAACTCAAAAGAAAAAGAAAGTTCTAAATACTTTAAATTTGTTTAACTTAAATTTGTCCTACTCAAACCAATTAATTATTTTGAGTGTTAGGGTTTACAGTGTAATAGTGACATTGAATATTAATATCTAGGCTAATGTTTTTATTCATGATTATCAATGTTATGCTGTGTATGATGTTTTGGGTAATAACATGACGTAGTATTAAAAACGACATGAATTTATTTGAATTTTATTCAATTTCACTTTGCTACTTCAATTCAAATTTGACAAAATTCAGGAATAAAATTGGAAACAAATATTCAGGACATTTAATGAAAATGCAATGCAATAGTTGCAATGAAAAATGTAACCTAAAATTCTTGCATTAAAGAGATGTTAATCGACAAATTAATTGTTAAATGACATAAGTAGTTATCCTTGGGCCACAAAATGTGCCATAATGTTATAAAACTTGCCTTCCTGAGAAAATGTCTTTACCCAAATTCTAGATTAAACTGGACCGCACCTATTTAGTGGAGTTCATGCTAAAAGGCAAAGGTGTGGATGAAGACCCACAGGGTGTCCTGTCTATTGATTCGAACACAGGAATGATTAAAGTCCACCGTAAGGTCGACTTTGAACAATACAGTGTTCTAAAGGTAAGAGGAATCAGATTTTTTTTAATCAGATGGTATGATATAAAGTGTATAGGTCTAAAACTAATTTCATCATCCTTTCAAAGCTGACCTTTCAAGCAAGAAATAAGTCCAATAAGGCCATAGACACACAACTAGGCATGGAGGTCAACATACTGGACATCAATGACAACCCACCAATATTCCAGAGGAAAGTTTATGATGTCACTATAAATGAAGCAGCAAAACAAGGTCAGTATCATTGCTTAACTGTAGCATTTTCATCAACTGTAATCATGGGGATTTCAGGTTTGATTTACTGCACATTATTATCTAAAACCTATATGGCTTTCTTTTTCAGCTAAAACAGTTTTCATAAAATGACTAGTTTGATGGGTTTACCAACATCATGCCATTCTGCCATTTTTGTAATTTTTATGAACCATTTTCATTTCTGCCACATCCTGCATTACCATTCATTTTGTGATGGAAATTATAGTGGTGGAAATAAGATTTTAAACAATTAAGTCCTTTGTAGTCTACTTTTCTTTCATTTTGTTGCATCCAATACACACAATAAAATTATATATAAGCTCTTATTTATAAGCTCTTAAAAATATTAATCAGCAAGGTACAAATACTAAGGCAAATATGTCATCTGTTTACATAGTTTATTATTTACTCACATTCATGTTATTACAAACCCTTATAACTCTCTTTCTTCTGTGGAACAGAATTTTAAACAAAATACCGGTTGCCCTTTTCTATACAATTACAATGAATGGGTATTCAAGCTTAAAAAAAAAAGAGCACAATGAATAATGAAGGTGGTCTATATGACTTGTATTTTTTTTTTTTTTTTTTTTTTTTATGAAAGTTTTTTTCATGCCACACAAGCTTTTTGTGACCAGTGGCGGCTCTATGGTTTTTTTTCTTGGGGGGTGCTAAGAAAAAAAAAAAAAAATGTGTACACATTACTTAGCACAGTAGCCTATCAATTTTGCTTAACATCTTTATTATTACATTATCAGATCTTTGAATCAACAATAGTTTATTGAAAATTGTCGACTACAGTCCTATATCTTAGGTATACGTAGGTTACGTCTATGTATGCAGTGAGCTAAATGAAAGAAAGCACTTGTGATTAAAACGCAAACAACATGGAAAAGAGCGCATGTGTCGAGATGTGTTTTCAGATGCTAAACGTTGAACTTGACACAGCGTTTTAAAACGCGGTGCGAGAAACTGTAAAAGCAGACTAGTAACAGTCAAAGACACCTGTTTAACGCATTAATCTATGTGTTTAGATCGAAAATGACATTTTCTCCTCATTTTTTCATCACCACTAGGCTAGCTAGGGGGAACAACGCGCAAGAATTTATATTAAAATCTATATTATTTATAGTTTATAACATAAGTGAATATTCAAAAGATCAGGGTAGCTACTCAACAATAGATGAAACAAGGCATTGGAAGTATTACAATAAAGTACTGGATAGTAATAACTCAAGAGTTACTACATAATTCTAAAGGAACTACTACTTATTTGGATCAGTATTCTAAAGTGAAGATTGTGGTAACCCACTAGTAATTACTTAAGTGTTACCAAATACATCAGAAGGAATTACTGTACAAAACTGTACAAAAATGTACAAAAACCTCAAATAATTAGTAATTCCTTCTTAAGTATTTGGTAATACTTCAGTCATTACTAGTGGGTTACCATGACCTTTACTTTAGAATTAATTATACATTATGCATCATTCATGATTATGAACCTGTATATAGTAGTTTTTAGTAGTTCTCTGGGAGGAATGAAAAAACAGTAGTTACTGATTAGCTAATAGTGAACTACCACCTTCAACTGAGCACTATTACTTACTAATTCATTAATTAGAGTTTCTTGTTAGTTAATAGTAGTTACTAGAGTGTTAATAATGCATTACTCATTTGTTTCTGTGTAGTTATTCATTAACGAAGGATCAGTATTCTAAAGTGTTACCGAATTAAGTAATTTTCTTTATATTATCTGTTTGCAGGTAGTTTTGTTGTTGGTGTATTAGCAGTTGATAAGGATGCAGCAGGAACTCTGAATTCCACCATTGATTACAAAATAATTTCCGTCACTCCAGCCACCAAAAATACGGAATTCTATATCCAAGACAGTGGTGCAATATCGTTTAAAGGATGCTTTGATTATGAGGTAAAAGCACAAAGAAGGCATCATTTGCAAGTACAGGGATGATTACTCAATGCATATATTATTACTTTATTCTTACTTGCAAAGTGTATTCAGGCCATAACATACTATGGCCTATGGCATATGCATGCCCGTAAAGCTAACATTGGAATATTGCTGTAACAAGACATGAGCCATCATGTTAGTGCCTGACAAACCAACCGACAGGAAGCAACATGTGAAAACATGTCTTTAAAATATCTTGACATTGCAGGTGATTTAAAGTTAGCGTTTGAACTTTTTGAGTATGTATATAAGATTAGGCTATAACCGGTTTTATTTTTCAGGTGGCTAATAAATACACTATAACAGTTGAAGCAAAGGATCGTGGAGAAGTTGTAAAGTTGTCAAGCACAGCAACCATAATTCTCAACATTCAGGATGGCAATAACCATTTACCAGTTATCACAGGGCAAACGGTTAGTGTTAATCTGTCCAATAAATAATTGTTATGAACTGCTCCTAGACTCAAAAGATTGGAGATCCAAATGCAGCTTTTACTGAAGGGACGATCCAGACACTGTGACAATATTTCAGATAATTGCATACATTAGTTACTTCAGAAGAACTTTAAAAGAATAGTTAAGTCAGAAATAACCTTCATCTTGTTCCAAAACTGTATGATTTTCCTTCTGGCAGTAAACATTGGACTCAAATGACTAGAGACTATAGAGAGAAAAAAAATATATATATATAAATATATATATATATATATATAGGTTTTGAAAAATTGTGTTAAATTGTGGTGAACTTATTTTTTATTTATTTAATTATCATACACATTCAGGGTTCAGGGAATGTGATGGAGAGGACAAAAGGTGTCTCCCCTCTCAAAATACACACAACTGATTCTGACACCCGTCTCACTCCTGCATGGAGGGTCAGATACTCCATACAAGGGGATAAAGGTGGTCACTTCTCAATTCACACTGATCCAGACACCAATGATGGAATCCTCACAGTGATTAAGGTATGCATACTCACTGTAGGCTATTCTGTAAATGTCATAGTGTTTACAATCTCGTAATCACAAAGAAATAAATTACTCGGGTATACTAAGTCATCTAGAGACCTTACATTTTTTCATAGATTCCACAAAATCTCATCTCAACACACTTAATAAATGGCTACACTTTTCTTAATTTTGTCATTTCATCTGAATATCAACATGACATTGTATTATGGTGAATATCAAAGGTTATTAATATAAATTTATTTATATTAATAACATTATTCATTTTAGAAATTTAGGGTTAAGCTTTTTAGTGTTGCTTTTGTGATGTATTTATTTTGAAAATGTAAATATTCATAAATAAATATGTTCTATAAATGATCTTTATTGCAGTGTAATCTTGAAAAGTTTATTTCTTAGCACACAACAAGCAAACGCCTGCTATACTAATATGTACTTTTTTTTTTCTTTTCCCTTTTTTTAATTCTCTGCATGCAGTCCCTAGACTTTGAAAAACAAGCAGAACAAAAACTCACCATCTTTGCAGAGAATGAAGAGCCTTATTACTCTTGTGAGGTGAAGGCTAAACCTGCAGATGGCCTCTGGACCGTCATCACAAATCCGTCAAAACCATCCTCTATTAATATTACCATAACAGTGGAAGATACAAACGATCCTCCATACTTCCCAGATCCAAAAAGGAATGTAAATCTGGAAGAAAATGGTGTTATTGGAGTATTTGTGGACAGAGTGACAGCAGTCGATCCTGACACTGGACGTCCCCACAAACTAGAGTATGTTTCTCATGTGTTCATTCACCAGAATCATTTAACTCTATTTGGACTCTAAAGCCACAGTTAAAAATGTGTGGATGTTGTTGCATTCTATTACAAAGTATCAAACCATATGGTATTTATTTAAAAGATATTTAAAAATAGTACAAAAAAAGTTTGTTAGATTTGAAATGATAAAACAATAGATGGTATTAATGTAATGAACTATACCTGTGGCTACTCTGATAGGGGCACCTTTTTACATTACAGTTTTTTTAACTAAAAACTGAAAACTTATGCATTTTGGCCATTCATTTACATAACAACAGCATTTTGATGGCCTGAAAATGCAAACTTTTCCATGTGAACAGGGATAGTTTTAAAAACATTGTCATCTGTACAAAGAAAAAAAAAATGTTTCCGTTTTTAGTACATCGTTGTCGTGTAAACGTACCCTTATAGTTTGAAGTCAGTTCCTCTCCTAAAAATCACCTTGACACCAGTTGCTTAAAAGTCATAAAAAAAAAAAAAAAAAAAAAATAGTTCAATGTTTTGTTCAATGTACATTTTGACTGTGACTTAACTGTCCAAAATTGTCCAAAAACCTTTTGATGCCACTCTGGGGATCCAGATAGTATGCTTGTTAAAATTGTTTCCTCCCATCAGGTATTCTATTGAGCAAGATCCTGCAGGTTGGTTCAGAATAGACAAAACAACCGGAGAAATCTTTGTAAAAGAGGCATTGGACAGAGAGTCAAGTCATGTGACCAACGGAACTTATACAATCACTGTCCTTGTGACAGAGAAGGGTAATACTATAGGGTTGTTTTGCATTTGGCAAAAACTATATCCATCCATTTTCCAAACCACTTGTCCTATGTAGGGTCTTGGGGCGCTGGAGCCTATCCTAGTGTCTCAGGTCAAAAGCACAGACAACACCTACATAGTTTACTAAAATTATTATCAGCTCTATATAAGTATTATTTCATGTTTCACTTTCAAATTACTGATTCTCCACAACAGATGACCATCCTCCAATGACAAGCACTGCTACAATTCAGGTCCACATCGAAGACAAGAACGATAATGTCCCCTTGTTAAAGGAGAACATGGTTTCTGTCTGTCAATCTGATGAAGTGTCAAGTACAGAGATCACAGCCTATGACTCTGATGGGGATCCATATAGCGGACCATTCAGTTTTGAAGTAATAGGAGATAATAAGGATAAATGGAGCTTTGACCCCAGCCATGGTAAATAAAACCTTCCCATTGCCACTGTCAGCTTCCTAGATGATCGTAATCATAGTGTACTGTTAATCATAGTGTAGTGTTAGTCTTTTATTAAGCTCTTGATGCAAAACGTCTCAGGTTACGTATGTAACCATGGTTCCCTGAGAACAGGGAACGAGACACTGCGTTTGAACGCATATGGGGAGTGAACCGGTGTCTGAAAGCAATTATCAAATCTCACCAAACCTATTGGCTGGTGACAGCCTATGACGTCATTATTAACACAACCTGGAAGTATAAAAGGAGTGCCTAGAGAAGCAGTCAGTACCTTATTGTCTGAAGGGACTGTTCAGAAGGCAGCCTCGATGTATGGCAAGTAACGCCATGCATCGGGAACCATGGTTACATACGTAACCTGAGACGTTCCCTTTCGAAACGGAACTCTACACTGCGTTTGAACGCATATGGGGAACATTATACCCACGCCGCCATGCTTGAGAGGAGTGATACCAAAAAATGGCTAGACGAACGTCAGAATTAGCAGCTTTAACTGAAGTGCCATAACCATAGCCAGTTACTTGTCAGGGGAGGAAATGCCACCAGGGAGGCCAACCTGGTCTAATTAAAGCAACCTAGTCTTGGCCAACAACCTGTCTGATCACAGAGTCTCAAATCACATTCTTCAGAGAAGATATCCAGTAAGAGTTACTACAAAAAGGCAGTAACCAACTCAGACCAGAGCACAGAAACGGGCATCCTGGTCAGCAGGACTCAGCTTAGCGCTTTTTACCCTTATCAATGAGGGGAGTAACACTCTGCTCAATCCTAGGATCTGCTCAGCGCTTGATTATTTTCACTGAGGAGGCTGTGCACTCTAAAGGAACCCAACACAGGGGAGTACAGCTTAGGGGCTGATCCTCAATAGGGAGGCCTCGGAGAGGCCTACAACCTCTGACCAGCTTAGGAAGCTAAGTACTATGCAGGACAACCCTCAAACGAGCGGAGTACAGGTCTCAACCTAACAGATAAACCGTACTGTAGGCACAAATCATGGAGGCCCAGGAAAGGGCCTGCAACATGACAAATTCTACAATGTGTAGAAATACATCACAGCAGCCTTGTTAAAGGCCAACATGTGAAACTACATGCTCAATCTGCTTAAAGAACACCCAGATGTGGTGGGGGAAAGCTTAAAGGGCGGCCTGTGAAGGCCACACACCTAGAACAGCTCGCTTGCTGATAAGCAAGATCCCACAAACATGGAACTCGTTCAGAATGAAACAGAGTCAAACTAGCAGATAAGACTGTAGAGTGCCCACATAACATTCAACCTTAACACAATCCGACAAGCAGTGTACTCAGGAAAAACACTTTTTACTCTTTAAGCAAGAGGAGTACAAACATACGCCATCATGCTCTGCAGGAGGCCCAAAAAAGGGCCTACGACTTCCAGAAAGACACATAGCGTCAGCTCGTGGCAGTGTTCTAAGCTCTAGGGAGCCAAATATGATAACCAAACTCTCCAGTGAGGTTAACTAATTTAATGCGACCTGATCCACCAGTCCACCAGGCAATGTACTCAGTAAAAACACCTTTTACTCTTAAAGCAAGAGGAGTACAAACCTACACCATCATGTTCTTGAAGGAGGCCCAGACGGGGCCTGCGACTCAGAAAGACACGTGGCGTCAACCAGTGGCAGTGTCAAAATAAACCAAACATACCACTCTGCAATGTACTCAGTAAAAGAACTTTTTACTCTTTAAGCAAGAGGAGTACAAACCTACACCATCACGTTCTTAAAGGAGGCCCAAACAGGGCCTGCGACTCAGAAAGACACGTGGAGTCAGCTAGTGGCAGTTTCCAAGCTCTAAGGGAGCCATAATTAGAGCCAAACTATCCAGTGAGGTTAACTATTTAGCTCAACCTGAGCTTGATTCTATTCAGCACATTCCAACAGGCAATGTACTCAGTAAAACACTTAAACTCTTTAAGCAAGAGAAGTACAAACTATGCTAACATGCTCCAAAAGAGGCCCAAACAAGGCCTACTACTCCAGAAAGACACGGGCGTCAGCCAGTGGCAGTGTCAAAATAAACCAAACATACCACCATGCAATGTACTCAGTAAAATAACTTTTTACTCTTTAAGCAAGAGCAGTACAAACCTGCGTCATCATGTTCTTGAAGGAGGCCCAAATGGGGCCTACTATTCCAGAAAGACATGGGCGTCAGCCAGTGGTAGTGTCTAAGCTCTAAGGGAGCCTAATCTGAGAACCAAACTACCAAGTGAGGTTACCTAGCTTAACTCAACCTGTGCTTAAAATCTACACATTCCAACAGGAAATGTACTCAGTAAAAACACATTTTACCCTTACAGTAAGGGGAGTACAAAGAATATATGTTGCTATGTTCTGAAGGAGGCCAAAAGCCGGCCTACTACTTCAAATGGTCACAGGCATAAACCTGTGGCAGTGCTAGTTCTAAGTGAGTAAAAACCTGACTAAACATCCAGACAAAACTTGTGATACACCAAGCTATTGTGCTCTGAAGGAGACGCAAACAAAGCCTTCTACTACACAATCAACAAGGGCAAAATAAAAAAAATAGAGCATTAACAACCCTGAGAAACAGGGGAATGCTTCACTTTTCATTCATACTAACCTTAAAATGTGAATTTCAAGGGTGGGCGCTTTTCACCAAAGACAGAGACATCTATACTGAACCCTAGGGAACAGGAGCTAAAAGCTAACACTGTTTCACTCAAGCGTGAATCTTAATTCAAGGGGTTCAGGGGAAAAGACTAAACAAAGTATAGAATGAAAAGCTCTAGAAAAGTGGGGCCACAGCAACACTAGCATTTTTTTATTCACATAGTGATAAGGGACCACCTGAGACAACGGCACCAGGGAGACTTAGCAATAGCTGATCCAGATCCTTCAGCAGATCAGACTGGTAAGCCTGTAACACTGCCATCGTGTATGAAGCAGCACCAGTTTGACCCGCTGCCGCGTATGCCCTGCCATTCAAGCGAGATGTCACTTTAAAGAGCTTCAAAAGCAGGACCAGAGCTTTTGATGTCTGTGCCCGCCCTGTGATGAGATAGTTAGCAAACATCTCGTCAATAGGGGGCATCGACATATACCCATGCTGGCTCATTCCCTCAACATCAATGAAATTAGCTTGCTGATTTCAATGAATATAAGTTGAATACAGGTTCTTCCATGACTTCTCGATCACCACATGTAGATCAGGAAGGAATGGAAGGCTCACGGTGGCTGCCAGATTATGGTCGTAAAGGAATCGTATGTCGAGCCGTCCGCGTGCGGTCCCTTTCTTAACGCACTCTCATGGCAGTTGCAGCCTGCCAGAGGCGCACTCCATAACCTAAACAGCTCCGCAGGGCAGACGCCCTCAAGCACTGTCCGTGCATGCTCCTCTCCCAAACAGAAAACGCACAGATTGTGTGTCATCGGGTGTCAAAAAACCTGGGACACAGATCCACACACTTCCTGAAACGTTTGTTAGACATAGTAAATTCCTTACCAGATTTGAAGAATCGCAGTCAAACAAAACATTCCCTGAAGACCATAAGATACTGACTGCTTTTCTAGGCACTCCTTTTATACTTCCGGGTCGCATCTATAATGACGTCATAGGCTGTCTCCGGCCAATAGGTTTGGTGAGATTTGATAATTGCTTTCAAACACCGGTTCACGTGATGACGTTCCCCATATGCATTCAAACGCAGTGTAGAGGGAACCCATAGTCATCACATTTCCTCTTTTTTTTTTACTTTGTCTTGTAGGTAACACAGTGCATTTGGTGAAGGATAAAAGCGTTCATGTCAGTCTGTACACACTGATTGTGAAAATCTCAGATAAACAGGGCATGTTTGTCCTTCAGAATCTCTCTGTTGCTGCATGTGATTGTGCTGTCTCCCCAAACTGTCTGCTGCAGCGCAACACACAGCGAACAGTAGGAAGTGGTGTCATAGGACTTACCATCTTTGCCGTGCTGATGGTTTTGGGTAAGCACTGGATTCTGTCCTTTAAATTCCTTATAAAAGGATTAAATAAACACAATTCTTATCCTGTGTTGCCCTATTATTATTGGGCACATTGGGGTACAACTAGGATTTGGTACTTACTACATATGGGAGTGCACTAAGATTTCAAATATTTGATGTTGTTTGTAAGAAAGTTAAAAGATCTTGAATCTGAAAGCCATTTTTCCTATTAGCAAGCCTGTTGCTGTCCCTAACTTGCTCTTGTGGGACTGTGAAGTCTCTGGTGGAGGTAGACAATGTCTTAGAAGATACCCTTCTGCCTTCTAACATTGAGAAACCTGGCACTGATTGTGTGGTAATATGTGACATTAATTTCTTATAAAAAAAAAAACTAAACAAAGCTTTCATTGTTTTGTTTTGTTTTTGTTGTTCCTAAGTCAATTCTACAAAGATAACAAATGACTGTTAATCTGTTATTTACATTCATAAAGGTCCAGACTGTTCTACTGAAGAAAACATCGGAAAGTCAGTCAAAGGAAGCAACTCTTGTCAATAATAAGGTTCAACAGATATCTGACATTCAGCAGGTATGGTAAACATTTCAGTTTGTTGCATAATAAGGTCTTAGAAGCACTAAGAAGTTCATATAGCCACTGTCATATATGTCACTGTCTATAGCCATTGTATCTAGAAATGTTATAGCCACTTATAGTCTCCCAGTTCAAGTGGATGAATGTTGGTCTAGAGACAGATCACTGTATTCTAGTGAGGTAATACAGCAGAGTTTGTTTATGAAATTGTCACAATCATTTAAAAAGGACTAATATATATTATTAATTATTCAAAATAATTAATTTAATTATCCTTTTAAAGTAAAAGTGGAAGTTCAGTGTTTACTGTACTGTCTTCTGTACCTAAGAAACAGGCATGGATGTGGAAACAAATCCAGTATCAGAGTAAGAACTACTACCAGGTAAATCTTAATCATTTTAAATACGTTTAAACTTGTTATTGTTCAGTAAATAGTTTTTTCTTGTAAAATCTTAAAATCAGTAATATATAGGGCTTTCCTTATACCCCTTAGAGTTCAGCATTTAGCAGGAGGAACTCACAGAGAAGACAGAGAGCCTATTTCATCACCCAATCAACTCTACAAAGCTTGATTTCTCAGGTAAGTTCGCAAGTAGCCAATTCAGCTTCAGTTTTTCACATACAAGCAACATATAAATTCAACATTCATTCATGCATTCATTAATTTGATTGTTTGATTGTTTGTTTGTTTGTTCGTCCATTCGTTTACTGAACATATTTCTTCCTCAACTTTCAGAGGCTGCATTCAATACAGTCCCAGGAAAATGAGTCGATTGATTACGAGCCTCAACTTTATAACTTTGAGGACAGCTCTGAGAACTTTGCAGACCTTGACCCCATAGACCTTCCCACTAATGAGTTTGATCCTGAGCTGTTCTCTGACCTTGGACCAGCATTTAAGCATCTGGCTTCTATCTGTAACCCAGGGACAATGTCAAAAAACATAAGTGATGAAGAATGAGACTAGATAGCCTAGTGATCAGGGGATGGATTCACAAAACATTTTTAATAATAAAATGTCCCATGTTTTCCAAGTTTAAATCATGAATGCAACAGACCAATCCATTTTGAGACAGACTCTTTAAAAATAACTAGGCCAATTTAAATACATAAGGCATTAAAAACATGATGCAGAGTACTGAACTCCAGTCAAGGTGGTCGCGACGAAATAGTGTGCACACTGATTATGATTGAATATTAGGGTAGCCTAAAAAAAAAAAAAAGAGCAAAAAAAAAAAAAAAAACAAGGCCTTCAAAGTGTTCTTCAGCAAGAATCACCATTCAGTATAACACCAAAGTCTGTCATTTTCTTTTTACGAAAAATATGTTCATAAGAAAATATTTGACAACAACAGATTTTTTTAAAGAAGTGCACCCGGGAACATTCTTATGAACTTCATGGAATTTATCTTGAAGTTGGCATAAATGGAAGTTTTGATAGTCCGTCATTCCCTTTTGTGACATATATCCGAGTGAAACATCTCAAAGAAAAAAAAAAAAAAAAAAGGTAGGACGGGACTTAATTGCATTGATTGGATCCTCGTTGTTTGCTATTGCTGCAATCTCATGCGAGTAAAAGGTTGTCCCGCCAACACGTCATCAGAGAGGAAATGTAGCTGCAAGAGGGAGGGGGAGTTATTTTGATGAAAGATTATGAGGGAACTTGAATATTAATAAAATAATAATAATGATGTGCATGGATAAATAATGAATAATAAATAGCGCAAATTTCCATTAAAAATAAAATGTATCCATTTTTATATCATTGTGACTTTCACAATGAAATTTGTTTGATTGGTATTGGTATTATTATTATTTCACAGTGGATTTTTTTTTTTTTTTTTTTTTTTAATGTGTGCCTGAAATAGGATTGTGTGATTGCATTGTTTATTTTGTAATTTCTATGACGAATGGCAAATATTCTATATAAGCATTTACTTGCCTATAGTTTTCCAGGTTATACAAGAATGTTCAGAGCATACTTGTAATGAGGCGGAGGCGGCGTTAGAATCCATATGCAGTTGTTTAATAAAATCCACAGCAAACAAGTCCAAATCGACAGGCAGATAGCATAAACGTGAGGCAGGCAGAGGTAGATACACAATAAGGCAGTCCAATCCCAACAACAGATCAAAGGGAGCCAGAAACAGAACAAAACAGGCAATGGTCATACACAAGATAGCAAGGCAATAATAAATAAACGCTCAATAAGGCAGGTAAACTGGCAATACTTCGCAATGGTCTGATAGGCGAGCCATGCTTAAATGTCCCACAAACAGGAAGTGACTCATGAAGCAGAGGGAGCGGCACACAGTCAATACTCCGGAGAGGTGGCTGGCGTGACGTTACAATATTTTTACAACCTAAAATTATCAATTTGCCACAATTTGTCTCAAATCTTGGCATTAGAGATTCAAGAAAGTGAAATTCACACTTTGAGTTTGAAGCCAAAATAGTCTTTTTCAAGTACAAGAGATGTCACCTGCAAAGATAGCCTATATTTCAAGTGCAAGTAAACTGCACCTGCAAAGAAAAGTTATTACTACCTTAATTTGAGAAAATGCAATGATCTTTATTTTATTCTTAGAGTGATTGTTTACATGTCAAAATATATGATGCAAGTAAAAACATTGTACTCAGGGTTACATAGAATCATATCCTCAATCATTTACTGGCATGTTTTGTAAGATGGTTGTATCTTAACCATTAAAATGTCTTTTTGTACGCATCAAAAAGTAGAAAGAGAAAAAATCTACAAAAATGTAGAAGAAATCATGGAATAGTCAAAACTTACAATGTATTGTTGCCTTTGACCCAGTGCTTAGGTGGGAAAAAATGTGATGGTTTCTTACCTTATTCTACTTAAAATGTTTGTTTAGTAGATGTTTTCTTGCAAACTCTACAATCACACAATTGTCTGTCTTACATTGTTGTACTGTTCCAGCTGTCATGTATTCTTTTAATTTGTGAAGATAAAGATGATTTTTTATAATCATACTGGACATGTGTCATGGTCTCAGTCACATTCAATTTGTTTTGGTTTTCATCTGTCTCATGTGCTCATTTGTTCCGTTTTCCCGCCACAATCTATCACCATGGCCATTAACAAGATCACTCACAGCTGTATGTCATTTCAGTTAATTCATTGTCTGGGCTCGTATGCCTTGTGTTGTGTTTCCTAAGTAAAGACTTGTTTGATCTTCATCTTCTCCGTGTTCCTGCGCGAGCAACGCGTTACAGAAGACCAGACCACCCAATGGAAGAATGGGTAAAATTCATTGTAGTGGCTCAGGAGAACCATGATTTTCTTTTGTTTACCTTTGAGTTCTCCTGTCTTGCTGTCACCAGCCAGCTGGAGGATGAAGCCCTCAAGACCCTATTCTGCATTGGTGAACTTTCACCAACCCAACAACCTCCCAGAAACCACCGGACTGAACTGGAGAGAAGCTGTGCTGATGTGTCTGGAGAGCATGCGGCCCCGAACCAGAACCCCGCCTAGCCCAGTGCCCAGCCAGAAACCCTTGGACGGCGAGGAAAGACAGCAACAACCCATGAGCATATTGTGGAGAACTGAATTTTTATATTGAAAAAGCTGGATCTTCTGCTGTAGAATCACAGGGCTGCTTTAATCAATAACGTAAATTTAACTCAGAGATTGGGCTCTAAATGAGTTTGGTGATTCAGGTCAAATAATGATTAACATAACATAAACATAAACAACACCACCTGATCATCTTTCATCTTTGCTTGTCTGGCTGTTATAACTGTGTTACAACAGCCCAAACAAAATGTAAAATAAAAAGTCAAGGGACAAGAGGCCAACTAAAGCAAACACCGATCGCAATAATAGTGACTTAGAAATTGTGATTTCCTCCTTGTTAACTTCAGTATCTTCAATAACGGTCAATCATCACACAATTAATCACTTAATTGTCTCATTAAATTTAACACTGCTTCAGTGTTCATTTAACACTCTTATTTGAACACTTTAACACTCTTGAGTATGGTTTCACATATACTGCCAGGAGAGTTAATTTAACACTGGAGTTAATAGGCTTGTTCGAGATGTATCGGCGCTGTGCAGACCGATCGGCGTATGACATCTAAGTACCGCAAGAGCAATTCATAAGCATAACGAGTCGTTTGCTCATGAAACGATCTCGCGGTACTTTAAAAAATTCACATTGGACCTGGTTCTAAGGGTGAGATGAAACTAAAAAAATAACTTTTTGGCAGCAAACCCACCAGATGGGAGCTGGGATACTGAAGGATTTGGAGAGATTCTGTATGAAGGAATGGTCCCTGATATCTTGTCATGTGTTCTCCAAACTTATCAGGCATTATAGAAGAAGACTCAGAGCTGTTATCTTGGGAAAAGGACGTTGCAATAATTGGGTGCCAATAATTGTGGCCAATGTGAACTAGTGAAAAAAAATTATTTCATAATGAGCTTTTTTCCCCATTTTCAATTGTTTTACTTAAATGAAAGGTTATGGATAAACAATGCAGATTTATTTTCACAGCCGCCTTTGCTCATATTTACCAAGGGTGCCAATATTAGTGGAGGGCACTGTATATTCAAGGTTGTCAATAAAAGATAGAATATTAGGCTACTATCCAAAACTGAATGGTTATCATGCTTAGTGTATACAGCTTTTGCATTAGATGTTCCACAGTCATAAAAGAAGAGGATACTAAAACTATTACATCTAGAAGAACAGACTACTATACGCACTATATATAGAAAACAGTTCTATGCAATCCAATTGAAGAATGTGGTCTAAACTTACTTGATTTTAATACTGACAATTGTGTATGTAAGAAAAATGGATAAAGAATTACCTAAACTTTAAAGGCAAAACATGGAACATCATCCCTGAATTGATTTTTGAAAAGTTTAGAATTTTGAAAGTGTAGAAAGTTTAGAATGTTTAGAATTTTTTTAGATGTAATTTTAATGTAAATAAGGCCCATGAAGCTTTGTTTTTTTTTTTTTTTTTTTTTTTTTTTTTATGGATGCTCATTTTTAAGCTTAACTTCAAATCTTTGATTTGGAACAACAAATATATTATGTTTAAAAAGTCCTTATTTTACTGAAACTGGTACTATAATGGAATAATATTGGTGAGACAATTATTTAAGAATAATGGTGTCACCAGTAGTCTCAGTCAGTTTAGTTTTCATGGACTTTTAGTTTGTATTTCATTAGTTCCTGTGTTCCTTTGTTTGATTTTCCCACCACTCCTTTGTTTCCATGGTTACAGATATGATTAGTTTGATCCTTTTAGCTGTGTATCGTTAATTACCTTGTTTATGTCAGTACTTAAGTTCAGTGTTGCCAATTTAGGGATTTTGTCACTAGATTTAGTGACTTCCCTGTTCTCTTTGAGGCTTTTTTCAAAAGTTTATGGACAAATCTAGCAACTTCTTTGACAAACCTTATCTAGATTCTTATTTTGCCCACTGATCTCTATTCATATTTATATAGATCTGTAGAGAACAGCACATTCCAGGACCCAGTTTATGGCCGGCCCCTCTCTGTTCGTAACAGAGGTTTGCTACATTTTGATTGGATCTTGGTGGACTAACACAAACAAACTGTCCAACGGCATCAGATAAAGATGTAAGGACAACATCCAGACACCTCTTAGAGGGCAAGAAGAAGACCTCTTGTACCAAGCCTGGGAAGGACAGGATTTCTCATTGGTCCACAGGCAGTTTCTGCCCTTCACCCATCTAGAGACTACTTCCTAAGGTTGGCCACAGACTGCCATAAAAATTCCTCGGGACCTTAGCAGCAATGGGTGAAACAAGGAGAGATCACAAAGATCCATCCAAATCCATTCAAAACTATGTTTGAAAACCTTAGAACTAATGCAAACTACACATCCATTTCATACTTATTCACAGAAATAAGTATTCTCAGTGACAGCGATTTGTAGTGCAACATCTGACACAAATACAGCTGTTAATGTACAACTGAATGAATGCATGACAGTTCAATCTTTTTCCATCATGTTCATTCTCTATTTGTTTAGAGTATTGCCAAAGGTATTCTGGTGGTGGTTTGGAAAGTGAGAAATGCATTGGTAAACTTTAAAGACACTGTAGAGATTTCCAACTTTGTGCTTTATGTAAATTAGTTCCACAGGGGAAAGAAGGGTGGGCCACACTGTGTGTGACCCCTCTGATGCCAGCAGCCAGTCACAGCACTCGAATGGAGAAGCGCCAAAATGCAATCTCCTCCTCATTGGAAAAGGATAAATGTACCCTTTCAACAGACACTCCTTGTTCTGAGTCTGTCCTGCACGGGGATAGACATTAACAAAAACACCGTTCTGAGTCTGCCCTTCAAAGGGGGAAGACATAACAGATATACCACTCTGAGTCCCAGCTTGCAAAGCTGAGATTCGAACAGATACAACCCCGTTCTGAGTCTGTCTTGTATGGGGATAGACATTGACAGATACATTCTCGTTCTGAGCCTCTGGTTCGTCCAGAGAGACAACAACAGATCCCATGATCTGAGTCTACAGCTGGTGAGGCAGAAACAGAGAAGACCACGTTCTGAGCCTCCAGCCTGTGAGGAAAGAGAGATTAACAAACACTACGTTCAGAGTTTCCATCCAGCGAGATAGTAACGACATCTGCAACAAGGTTAAGCTCAGGAGAGCAAACCTTCACTCCAAGGTACCTTCGTCTGCGTGTTCCAGATTGTTAAGGACCTTCTGCACCTACACCAGGGCCTCATCTGCGTGTTCCAGATTTTAGGACCCTTTGGTGCTCCAGGAGATCAGCATCCCGCAGAGCTTCGTGTTCAAGACTGTTGAAACAGATTCTGGCTCCTCTCCCCGCTGCATTGTCACCCAGCACAACCAGTCGAAGACGTCACCGTCATCGGACTCAACCACGTGGAACGTAAATATCACTTAACCAAACCTCTTTCCAGAGACCTTGTCATTGTTGTATATTATCAGTATATAATTTCCTAATTCCCATTAGATGTAATATAGCTGATGTTAGTTAATAACAAATAACCTCTTGTTTATTTGTTTGGTGCATAATAATGCAGTTTATCTTTCCATAAGATAACGTAACTCCATAACCACACCCAACTTAATCACTTGTATTCTATGTATCTTCTGCACTTTATTCCTTTATCATTCATGGAATTCATTTAGTAGTTGTGTTAGTTATTCTTGTTTATCTTTTGTTAATAAAATGTATTTTATTACACCTGTGTCTTCCTTGTGCTGATAATACAGAAGAGGCTCTACGAGTTAGCAATATCACCAATCTTTCAAATAAATCAGCTGACCATTTTACATTAATTCTAAATGAATGAAAAGCCCCTGTTGAGTGTTCTCATACTGCCAAGGTAAAAGACCTTGACTGGTGCCCTGAATTAGGAAAAGGGGGAAGTGGTCATCTGATGTACTCATAATCACACCTTAAGTGACGTGTGATCCAAAAATCACAACGTCAGCGGTGACGTGAGAACCAATTCCTATTTTACTTCGTGTCCTTGGATGGGCGAAAGTAAAAATCACTACAGATCAATGAATTTGCCATTATGATGTCATTTAGTGACATTTAGCTACCAGTTTTAGCTACTTTCAGTTGAAAGCAGTTAGCAACACTGCTTAAGTTCTTCCTGTGTTTAGTGTCTGGTCTTGTTTGCATTAGCATTTGTGTTGTAGTACTGTCTTGTCTTGTGGATTGTTGTTATTAAAACTTTGTATTTTGAACTTGATCCTGATCTTCACCTGTCTGTCTGCACCTTGCTAACAAATGGATATTTAGTTACTGTGAATTCCTTTATTATAAGATCCATGTAACTGCTAAAGGGTTTTCAAAAGTATTTGATGCCATTCCAACTATTCTCATGGTAATTATGTTCTCAGTTTATCTTCCTATACTAATCGGTTAAGTATTAATGGTGTGAAGAATAGGCCTATAGATAAAAAATATAACTTTTTTTTGCAGAAATATATCCTAAATGAAAATCATTTTGAAATTCAATGTATAACCAGATTGAATGGAAAGAGGTCTGGAGTTTACCTATTTATTTTTTTTTAAATTCCTTGTTAATGCAATAAATAAATCAAATAATAAATCTACTTGCAAAGCTACATACAGCAGTAGGCTACTGTCTCAACTCCGTGCTCCGTTTCGAAAGGTGGCGCTAATGTTCCGAATGGTGGTAGTCAATCGCTGTTAGACACATAAGAAGTAGCTGTGAGACGGAAGAAGAGTTTATAACGTAATAGATTAAAAACAAAATTGACCACGATGGGACTAGAGTCTATTTATTCACTTATGATAAAGCGCATGATGGCAGTGGCCGATGAAATATTCGACTCTGTAAAAGACAGTATAATTGAATATGAGGAGGAGATAGAGCGTCTAAAGCAGGAGAACTGTTGTCTGAGGAGCCGAAAGTGCAGCTGTGCAGAAACACGCCATGGTCAGTTACACATTCACTATAATCTAATAATAAACAAGAAATATATCCCTCTCTAATTACCTTCTTAAAGAGAGATATCCAATGTATTAAGAAAAAAACAAAAACGTACACAAACAGAAACTACCATGGTATTACTATGTTTTTATTTTGAAGTGGTTCAGTTGCAATACCATGCTTTTTGGGCATGAAAAATTGTAACTACTACCAGTGTATTATTTGTACCTTAGTCTAAATGTTAGTTACTCCAAGGTTTCCAAATAATGATATACAGATATTCGACACCAACAATTTTAGTATTGTAAATTATTACACTGTTTTTAGTTTAAAGATGAATAAATAAATATTGTGAGTAAAGACAGACTTTTTAATTTATCATTTTAATGAGTTCTTTAAAGTAAATTTATAAATGAAGTCCACTTGACTTTTGAATTTCTGTTCTAAAGGTTTAACAAAACAAAAACTTCATAAGTGCTTGTGAAGTTTTTAGTACCAGTGCTTGAAGTGGGGAAAAAAGTGCCGGTACTCTCGTGCACCACTGAATATCATTACCACATTTGAGATTTTTACAATGAAAAAAAAAAAAAAAAACATATTTATTTACTAAAGTAACTGTTTGCCAAACAACTGATTTGATAATATTGTTTGTGTGTGTGAGAGAGAGAGAGAGAGAGAGAGAGTGTGTGTGTGTGTGTGTGTGTGTTAATGAAAGTCTTCAGACATCAGGAGCCTCATTTATAAAATGTTGCGCAGAAACCGTCCTAAATTTGATCTTACGATCATTTCTCAGATGTGCGTACGTGTGATTCATCTTTCAGATGTGAAATCTATAAATCGCAAATGATCTTGAACTTGCGCACAGCTGAATGGTTTCAGTTCCCCGTGTTGTAAACAACACCTAATTAATGTAATTTACATATAAAAGATCAATAGTCATCGTCCAAATCCTTAGCGAGCTGCAAGAATAGCTTAGATTTCCAAAAACCTGCAGTAATCTGACAATGAAAAGTGTGTAAGGTCTTCTCAGACCTTCTCCTGACATGGCTTTAAGCACTTTTCCACATCAAAAACCGTTTTTTATAAATATGAGCGTTGGCGTGGATTTAAGCGTACGCACACTCTAAGATCAAATCTGTGCGTATGCACACTTTATAAATGAGGCCCCTGGTCTGCAATGGTGCTCCTCATCTATCAGAACATAAGAGGCATATCAGTCCCTATGAAGACACACAACAGAGACAGATGTAGAGGAGGAGGTTAGCCAAAAATTAAAGAGTAGCTACACAGGTGGCAGTGAATTCAGTAACTGGCTATTCTAAAGAAACAGTAGACAATTAAGTTGTATTATCTGATTGAATATTTGATGGTAGCATATATTCAGCAGGTACTAGAAATTTCTAGGAAGACAAACATTGTTATTCATAATGAATAGATGTTCATACTTACAGAAATGGCACCAGCGTGTTATGGTGTTGAACTGAATTGCCTGGTAGCTGTTTCATCAGCACTTCTTCTTGCCTTTGTGAGACAGAGGCTAATAGAGACAGAGCAAAGAGGTAGTAGATTAGTCAGCAGTGTGGGAATGAATTTTGCAAGGATATGGTAAATTAATTCACTTGTAATTTATTGCACTGCGGACACATGCTCATTGCCAAAAACAGAGGATAAAACAAAAAGTATCCCAAACATAAATATTGAATCTGAACTTATTCTGGAAAAAAAAATCTGTTCTAAATTTTCAAAGTTCAAAAGATGCTAACTTCATGAAAAAAGGCTCCAGAAGGTCTTGGGGTCAGCTGGTGCTGAATGGTGAGGGGCTTTGCAAGCTGTTTCATCTGCAGAACTCCGTCCCTTTGCCAACCAGGAGCTTACATAACTTTGTGGGTTTAACTGCTCTAATGGTGGCCCATTGCATTTCAGGAAAACCAGGTTGGACAGTCTTTACAGCAAGAGAGTTCCTTTTGACTGTAAGAACCTCATTCATGCAACTGAAGGCTCTTTCATGTTCACTGGTGGATACTGCAATGGTATGGACAGCTTTAAGAAGAGGCTTGAGGGTAGCTGGGGTCCGAGATGCCCTCCGATCCTTGTATTCTTAGGGTGCGTTCACACTTGTCATGTTTGGTTCGATTAAAACGAACCCTGGTGCGATTGCTCTGTTAGTGCGGTTCATTTGAACATATGTGAACGCTGCCATCTGAACCCTGGTGCGCACCAAACAAGCGGACAGAGACCGCTGAAAAGATGGGTCTCAGTCTGCTTCCAAATGAACTCTGGTGCAGTTCGAATGATATATGAACGCAACACGGACCAAATACATGTAATCGAACCAAAAACAGGAATATGATACCCTAAAAATGACAGAATCCTCACGCATAACAGTTTTTCTCGTCATAGTCGTACATTTGTACATCAAAGGCATCAGACGAGCGTCTCCCACGCAGCAGATCGTTTGTGTGTGTGACGGATGGATTCCCGCTTCTGTTTTGACTCCTTTATACATTTTATAAGCTCTTTACGGGTTTCCAACTGGGATCATATGCAGGCTACTCACACACAACGAGCGCATTTACCTCAGCACACAGCATTGTTTTGGATGTTCGGTAAGTTCCGTCTCAGAATTGGCAATACGTCATAAAATCCGACCAATCAGGTTGTGAACGTATCCCTATGCCTTTAGGTTCGGTATCTTTTGGTTCGGTAATAAAATTGCCTATCTGAACGCTAATCGGACCAAACAAACCAACCGAACCGAACTACAAGTGTGAACGCACCCTTAAAATACCTGGATGCTTCCTCTTCTCTCTATTTTAAATGTGTCACATAAGCGAAGGACCTCTGCTTCCAGATTTTCCTCAGGCCAAGTGTCTGGTTAAAGAACCTTTAGGTCTGTCATCAGTTTGTTCTCACCTTTATGTGAGGAGCTTTCTTGGGTGCTGACATGAGAGGAAGTTCTTTTAGCCGTCCTTGATTTAATTTTTTTGGCCATGCTGTGAAAGAATTGTACTGCATTGATCTCCACAATCTTTTGATTATCGTGCATGTATACGTTCTGGAAAGATTTCTCCATTTCAACTTGAAGAACAGTTTGTGTGTGGGGGCCAGGTATTGAAACCATGGACTCAAACACCCGTATCTGTCGAAACAGCAGCTTCTCTGCTTCAGGTGGTGTGGTTCCTCTCTTGTGAAGCATCCTTGAGAGATCGCTAAGTTCTGTTAAGGCATCATACATAACTTTAACAACATTAAACACAAAGGACACAGAGGTGAGAACATTTTTTAGTCCTTTGTATTTTGCTCTTTCTGTTGAATCTCTTTTTACATCTCCAGCAGCATTAGAAAAGTTAGTCTGAAGCACTCTGTAGTTCTCCCAAACAGCTTTGACAGTCCTCTCACTTGAAGCCACCCAGCAAATTAACAAAACTTGGCCAATGACAAGAATACACTGCCCAACACTCTGTGCATACTGATCCAGTTCTCTTTTGTTTTTGGCTGAGACTTGATATAAAGTGTACAGCTTATCAAAGAAAATCTTAAAATGATTAAGTCCCCAGGTGGTACCTTGAGAACATCCCCAACTGCCAATTCTAGATGATGATTTAAACAAGTCTGGGAATCTAGCACAAAGTTGTGTAGCAACCCCTGCTTTCCTGCCAAGCATGACTGGTGCTCCATCACATACAAAGGCCACAAAATACTCACCCAAAAAGTGGTCATCAAATCCATATTTGTGAAGGCATGACAACAATGTCTCTGTGATAACATTTGCTTTGGTCCCATCTAGGTCTCTGGTTCTTTTGCATCAGCAATAGCTGCCCGAAAAAAGACAACCAATAAAGACTTGCCACTGATTGTGCATAATTGCACAACACGCATAATTTTTGTTTTCAATTCTGTTTTCAAAGATGTCATTGACCTTGTTTTTTTATCTCTGTTCTATGTTTCATCTATGGTCACTGTGTCAGCACACGTCTTGTCAAAGTGCAAAATTCGGTCCATGTTCACTCCATTCAACTCTTGCAACATCACATCAGTTTGCATATCTGCGAAAGAATGCCCACGTTTACGATTTTGTATGATGTTCGGAACACACGGCAAGTTGTATCGTGTTCAGCCCTGTTCATTTTATCGCAGGATACCATGTTAACTATCTCTGCTGCTTTTAAGTGGGATTTAAAATCTCTATGTTCCTTTATTTTCTTGCACAGCGAGTGTTGCTGTTTAGCCTTGTCAGTGCCATAGGCACTAATTAAGCACTCTCTCTAGTCAGTTGACAGCCTCAGTCCCTGCTCTTTCTGGACAGCGAGTGATGGAATGTTGCTTCATATCTTGCAGCCAAGCTTATAGTCTTTGAAAATCCGCCAGTTGTTCTGTGAGCAAAAATATGTAATTTAAAAAATACATTATTATTAATATTATTATCTGTGGTAATAGTAGCAGTAACGTTAGCTGCTGCTGCTGCCGCAGCAAATTGCTCATTAGTACCGCTGGTGCTGGTTGGCTTATTTTACTCAAGGGCAGTGTTTTAAAATTACTTTCTCTGTTTCTGTTTGTTGAAGTTCTGACTCACGCATCCTTTTTGTCCCCTTCTGAAGCCAGGCTAACATGGTACAGAATTCCTTGTACAAGTCGATAAGCTTTTACGTGTGTCAACGTCATTCATTCGGGTAAATTAGCATAATAACAGACTTCCGATAGGGTAGATTTTGTCAAAATGAGAGAGAATTCACATAGTGCCCCCTCCCTGTATTGTGATGTCATTACTTATCACTGATGCTTTGACTCTGAATGAATGGCAACTGGCAAACTGGCAAAGTATCAAGAAGTGTCTCGCTTGAAAAAGGCAAGAAAAAGTGAGGGTACGCTAAAGCTTAAAATATAGAAGTGCCGGTACAGCGTACCGGTTCGTACTGGCCCACTTCGACCACTGCAAGTCCCCCTTGTTAGGAATTGCTGTCCTGGTTCAGAAATATGTCAGATTACTGAAGTAAAATGGGTTGCGATCTGTATTTCACGTTAACTTATTGTTAACTATGATGTTTATTGTCTCCCTGTTTTTGCAGTTGAAAATTAATCATATGCCTCATGTCACACAGATACTAAGAGAGATGGAGGTCTGCAAGGTCCGACGGGTTCAGAACTGTCAGAAATACAAGTAAAGTTGGAGGTTGCCACCGTGATGTGTCATGAGCCTTTGAGTCAAGCTTCTTCCAGTATTTCTCCTCTTTCTGAAGCGGTCACAGGGCAGGAACCCCATCAGTGCTTCTCACTTCTGCCAGAGGTGATGCTGAAGAATGAAGATATTGGTGGTACAGATACACAGTCATCAATCACAGTTAAGGCAGAGCTGTGTGATAATCAGGCCAGTGAATCAAACTCATCTGCAGTGCAGTCTGGCAGCGATTGTCATGTTGAACTTAAACTAACTGAACAAGACCCGTTATCTCTTCAACTTGAACTTGAAACCTTCGAAGAGGTGTTACAAAAAGCAAGGCGAAAACACCAGAATGCATTATGCAGGATATGCGGCAAGTCTTTCAGGAACAATGGACGTTTGCAGAATCACATGGTAGTACACCAAAATGAGAGACCTTTTTGCTGTGGTTCATGTGGCAGTCGTTTTAAAACGAAATCCAGCTTGAAAGAACATGAGAGACTTCATACAGGTGATTATCGCTACAGCTGCCCAAGATGTGGAAGGGGTTTTTCTCGATCAAATCATGTCAGAAAGCACCTTAAGGCAGCTTATTGTCATAAGGCTTAATCCTCAATAAATTTTAATTCTTTATTAGATATACGGCATTACAAATTAAAATATCAAAACGGATATCTGAGAGAACTCTGCTTTACTTCTGAATGATGTAATATTATTATATGACATTATTTTAACTATTTTGATTGCTTTATGCAGTGCCTGTAACTCCATATTTAAGGTCCTAGTACAGTCCCAAACATGAGGCTCTCAGTCTGGCTTTTTTTTAAAGGTTAAACAGCAAATGTGGGTCATATGGCACGATGCTAGTTTTTCTTATCCAACAAATCAAAGGTCAACAATTCCTTTATTTATTCAACATCAATTATAAGCAATAAAAATAAAAAGTTTTGTATTTAGAGGTGATGATAGCAGTGATTCTAGTGCATATTCTGTTATATTTTCTGTTATACCCAATGGCAGTTTATATTTATATGAACTACTTACAGCATGCCTATTTTAACAAGACTGGACAGGAAATACTGTCATAGAAATGCTAATAGGCCTACCTAAACAACCAGGTTAAGAAAACATAATTGAAATGTATATAAATGTAGTACAATTGAACAGGCCCATACTTAAAATAAATAAATAAATAAATAAATAAAATCCCTTTTATATCCTTTGGGAGTACGCATCCTGAAAGTCTGGAAGTTTGAGTTCTATCAGTGTAATAAATTCAACAACTTTGTATTGAAACATCTGTTTTCTTAATATCATATTTGCATGTCATGAAACTAGTCTAATGACTGGATGTTCACATAAACTGCTTTAAAATCACACACGAGGTTGCCTCATTTGAATTTAATCTTAATTTCAACACACAAATTATATTAATTAAAAACTTCTTTGTCAGGTTAATGCACAATTAAATTCTGTACCACAATGTGTTAATCGCACACTGGCTTTGTTGAAAACCTTGTGAGCTGCCTTAGTTTTTAAGGCAGCATCCTTACTAAAATGGAACCTCATAAGCAGGCTAAGAGGAAATATGTGTAGAATGCATTACTTTCCAAGCTATTCTTACATCTTTAACATGGTGGTGAAATAAGAAGTTTGAGTTCTCTTTCTGAATCACTAGATGGCAGCAGTATGCTAATATTGCTTTCTTCATCTTGTGCAAAGGAACTGGAACTTCTAGGGAGACACACTATCAGGGTAGATTTGGCAGAATGTAATCAAATCCTGAGGTCTTGAATGAAACATATAAAGGATTTCATGAATGAGGGCTTTAGTCCGTACATGCAAGTAATTTGCCAACATTGTGTTTTTAACCCATCACCATATTTGTAGACTTCATTACACTAACATTTCTTTTCCTACAGAAGGACAAGCAGAGGATCGGTCAGTAAAACCACTGGACTCACAGCTCTCCCATGTGGAAATAATTCTACAACCAGACAGTGTAAATGTGGACACAAACCCACAGCACTCTACTAAATTAAGTCTTTCTGATCAGAGTGCCGGGAAATTTCACAAGATATGTGACAGGCCATTTAAACGTCATCAGAGCATGAAAAACTACATATGTTTGCCAGAAAGTGATCGAAAATACCCCTGTGCAGTGTGTGGTAGAAGATTCTATAAGAGATGTCATCTCATAGAGCATTTAAGAATTCACACCGGTGAAAAACCATTTGGGTGCAATAAATGTGGAAAGTGGTTTGTTCAGTGGAATCAGGTAAAGGCACATATAATTAAGCATCATGAAGGAGATATGTCACAGATATCAAAGAAAAAAGCCTAAATTTGTAAAACTGGTTTTATCATCACCAAAGAATGTAGAATAATGTTAGTTGTGAATTTCAAATGTACATTTCTAAATATATGTTTCCCACAAAGTGAAAAAAAAAATACCCCTGTTAATTTTCCGGTAGAAGATTCTATAAGAGATGTCATCTCATAGAACATTAAAGATTTCACACCAGTGAAAAACCATTTGGCTGTGTGTGTGTTATTACATAGAGCTTTACAGAAGAATATTGCAGCGCTAATATATAAAAATCCATAGGTTGTCATTGAGCAGTTCCAAGCTTCATAAAATATTATGTCTGTATTTGTCCTTATACCCTCAGAAAGTAAGCCAAAGGTGGCTTCTTAATTATACGCTATGGTAGAAAGTCTTACATACTGGAAATTAAATGAAATGTGGAATGTGTATGAGGATGTTAAATGTGACAAGATAATTGACAGGCCAGGTTATGGTGACAGGATGCATGTAACTAGGCTATGCAACAAAGCATTCCGTTGACGTTTATGATGTGCGATGTCGCAAATTCTTCTGATACCCATTCAATGTACCTTTTCACCACAAAAAGGCATCACGTACTTTTAGTGCGTAGTATAGGCGAATTGGGATCTTTTAAGGGATTGTTCACCCAAAAATGCAAATTTTTGTCATCTTTTACTGACCCTGAACTTTTTACTGTCATTCCAAAACTGTATAGCGTTGTTTGCTCTCTGAGGAGTGTCAAATGTTTTTTAACATGTTTTTGCAGCGTTGAGTAATAGTCAATCACAGAGATGTCTCTTGATTTATTGAACGCAATGGCCAATCAGAGGTGTTTAAGTTACATTCCAGTCAACGCTCACAGCCAAAGATTTTGAAGTTATGTATGCTCACAAATCCTCTCATTATAACAAAGTGTAGACATTATGTAAATAATAGATTCATTGTGAATGTGTAGTGTAGACAGCTTCATTAATTCTATATGAACTTAGTGAGAGTAGCCTACACGTCATCGGGGAAGAAGAGAAGAAAACTGACAATTAGCCTAATAGAATGAACATTTATTAGACTGAAGCAACTTTTTTTAGTTTACTAGATTACCCATACATTAAAAAAATAAATAAAAATCATGTTAAATTAGAGCTGCACACAATCTCATTAATAAATGACAACGATTTGGGTATGACAACAGAACATTCAAATCTGCGTTGGTGCTGCCAGAGACCCAGAGAGAGCATATCATTTTGATTGCATAGAATAAATAAAGCTCATTCTTCTTTTATTTAAGAATCATTAACTTTATTTATTTATTATTCTTTCATTATGTATCTCGAAGTACCTGCTTCACGTGACAAAATAAGATTTCGGAAGGTGGCGCTAATGGTAATGGTAATCTCCGTTATGCACAAAAGACGAAGAAGAAAAAACGGAAGAGAGATTTTGTAACAAAATGATCAAGATGGGACTTGCATCTATTTATTCTATTTTGGTGAAACGCATGGCAGCAGTAGCCGAAGAAATATTTGACGCTGTCAAAGACAATATAATTGAATATGAGCAGGAGATAGAGCGTCTAAAGCAGGAGAACTGTTGTCTCAAGAGCACACTGACTCACAATCGAAACGGCATTTGTGCAGAAACACGCCATGGTCAGTAAAACATTCACTATAAACTATTTTTATTTTGACATGGTCAATAGGAATACCATGTTTTTTGGTTATGATCAATGGTAGTACTATGGAATTATCTGAAATACCTTGTTTTAAGTAACCTTCATGTTATGACAGTCAGTCAGTACACGCTGTGTATTACTCAACGCAAAATCTCAAATGTCTCAAATCTCAAACTTTACTCGTATTAAAGTGGATGCCATTAATTATGATATATTGTATTTAAATGGCCATTTTTAATTTTTTTTAACCCTGTAAAGCCTGACATACTAAATAATTGTAAAAATAAAAAAATAAAAAAATCTCTCTCTCTTTTTCTCTCTCTCTCAAAAATATGCCATTTTTGTGCAGATGTTGTTGGTTATGTGGCCAAAAGTTAAGAATATGATCGCTTTCAGTGAAATAGATTATTATAACAGTATAATAGACTAAATGCATATATCGGTGTTCAGTCTGTATCTCCCAATATGTCTTAGTAAGATGTTATTTTGATCAAAGGTATTTTTAAAAATTCAATTCAATACAATGTGCAATTCAATGTACTGATTGAAAAATGTACAAATAAACAATCCTTATATACCAGTTGTATCATATTTGATGCACCTTAACAGAGCTGCATGATTCTGGATACATTGCGAATCATGATTTATTATTATTATATATAATTTTTTTTTTTTTTTATTGAGTTCATGATTCTCCCACAATTCTGAATAGTCAACTAAACAAAATAACATGTAATTTACAATTACTTTGAAAAGGAGATCTGCTCTATTTTGATCTCTACTGTAGACACCAGCGTTTATAACCAGACTTTTAATAAACCTTTATCCCCTTACTTCTGTGATAAATTGAATTTATGTAACAGAAATAATGATACTGTGTGGATGAAAAGACTGTTTGTTAAGTTGTTTTATACCTAGACATGACAACTGCTCTCTCTGGGTCAGTGGCAGCACCACCGCAGATTTGAATGTTTCGCTGTCATCGTACTTGTCAAAGACTTAATATACATACCCCAATCCTGGTAATTTATGAGATTGTGTGAGTGTTTGAATCGAGATCGCAATCTTTTAACAATTAATCGTGCAGCTCTATTTTAACAAAAATGATAATCTAGTAAACTAAAAAAAAGTTGCTTCAGTCCAGTAAATGTTCATCTTGAAACCCTTTTCACAGACTAGGATGACTCATTCCCACAGTTATCAGCATCGCAAATCTAGTGAAGTTTTTCATAATTTCATTTTTATACACATTTATAATGCTATCTTTTGTGTTATATTATCTTGGCAATTAATGACAAAAACAAACCAACACAGCTGTGAAGGCATTTCTAATTCAATGGTTGTGGGAGTGACGACAAATTTGACATCTTTAATTCCAACATAACCTCTTTATTGAGAGATTGATTTACCCAATTACGACAACGTCTGAGAACCCTGGAAATTAAGGGTCCGTATAAAAGTTATTCTTACATTTATTTAATTAAAATTTACAGCAAAAGACACGTGTACCTCTTTTTTTATTTATTTATTAATTTTTTATTTGTTTTGCTAGGAGATGCATGACAAAGGTAAACAATATGAAATAAATCTAAAATCAGCTCTCAAAATATCAAACATGATTGTTGTCCTCTGACTGGATAAAATTTATAATCTAAAGCTAAAAAAAAAAAAAAAAAAGTGTGTTCATTATACACTTTTTAATTTTATTTGAAATGCATCAACCCTGACTTCCCAAACTCTGCAAACTGGCTATTACCTTTGACAATTAGCGTTGACTCGAGACTGTAAATCGGGGCAAAAATCTGAAAATTTGTGTAATGTATTCCAGCCTTTACCAAAGTGAAATTGGTGGTGAGTGGCGTTTTGAATTGACTTGAACATTGTTATTTTGTGTTTCTCTGTCTTACAAGTAAAAACTAATTCTGTGCTTCATGTCACACAGATACTCAGAGAGATGGAGGTCTGCAAGGTCCATTGGGCTCAGAACTCTCAGAAATCCAAGTAAAGATGGAGGTTGCCACTGTAATGTCCCATGAGCCTTTGAGACAAACTTCTACCAATACTTCTCCCCTTTCTGAAGGTTTTAAATGGCAGGAACCCTCTCACTGCCTCTCACTTCTGCTGTCGAAGAATGAAGATAGTGGTGTTACAGATACACAGTCATCAATCACAGTTAAGTCAGAGCTGTGTGATAATCAGGCTGATCATTCATACTCTGCAGTGCAAAATGGCAATGATTGTCATGTCGAACTTCCAGCACCTGAACAAGACCCGCCCTCTCTTCAACTTCATATTGAAAGTTCTGATGAGATGTCACAAAAGGCAATTCAAAGTAATCAAAACACATTCATTTGCAAGATTTGCAAAAAACATTTTAGCACCAAAGGACGTATGCAGAGACACTCTTTAGTGCACCAGAATGAGACGCCTTTCTGCTGTGGTTCATGTGGGAGTCGTTTTAAATCGAAATTCCACTTGAAAGAACATGAGAGACTTCATACAGGTGATTATCGCTACAGCTACCAAATCAAATTTTGTAAAATGGCACCTTGAGACTGTTTGCCAGATTTAATTCTTAATCATCATCATCAAGAATGAATGTATGATAGATAGATAGATAGATAGATAGATAGATAGATAGATAACTCGCTCCGTATAACCCAACAGTTGGGTTGTTGCAGTAAACAACTGATTAGGGAGCCAACAGGCTCAACCCAGCGTTTTTTTTTTTTTTAGAGTGTAATAAACCCACTGCTGTCTGTCATTAATGTTAATCAAAGAACAAAAGGCAAAGAGAAAATTACTCACTGCACTTGATGTAAAAAAAAAAAAAAAGATAGCTTTCAATTATACTGCAATGTTGAATAGCTATAATTAATGGCTAAAATGGTCCTCACTGCAGAACACAGGGGGTGGGGTTGGATCTAGATCCAACTCCTCCCACTTTACATATCCCTTAACCTACCCGTCTCCACCCCCTGGATCTCGTGTGTTCCGCAGTGAGGGGCAACTGAAAATTTAGGGGAAAATATCTATTTAATAGAGACATTAGTATCAGTACTGGTATCAGTTATACTGACCTTCATTCATAGTACTTAGTAAAAAAAAGATGCCATTAAAGGGATTGTTCACCCAAAAATGAAAATTATCCCATGATTTACTCACCCTCAAGGTGTATATGACTATCTTCTTTCAGACAAACACAATCTGAGATATATTTAAAAATATCCTTAGTCCTCCAAGGTTTATAATGGTAGTGAATGAGGGCCGACATTTTGGGAAAAAAAAGAAAAGAAAAAAAAAAATTGCATCCATCCATGATCAAAGTAATCCATATGGCTCCAGAGGGTTAATAAAGGCCTTTTGAAGTGAAGCAATGCGTTTTTAAAAGAAAAATATCCATATTTAAAACATTATAAATTCAAATAACTAGCTTCCGGCGAATGACTGTACGCATACTGCGCAACTCAACTTGCGCCAAATGAGTAACCCGTGGCACGATGTATGATGTAGGAGTATCATAGGCTTAGACGTCTCTCGCGGTTCAAACAAATAGGGCTGTGCAACAAACTCAAGCTCTTCTTCTCTTATATCAAAATCCTCCGACATTTCATTTTAAAATTTCTTGTTTTAGACTTCTAATTCTTGACCGGTGTTTTAATTTGTGACCGGTGTTTTAATTCATGACCGGCGTTCGTCATTGCGTTTGGGTCAAAGGTTGCTTTTCCGCCCAAATTGACTTGCACATTATGCGTATGATTGTCTGCCGGAATTTATAAAGTTTTAAAAATGGATGTTTTTCTTACAAAAACACATTGCTTCGCTTCAAAAGGCCTTTATTAACCCACTGGAGCCGTATTAATTACTTTGATTATAGATGGATGCATTTTTTGTTGTTCAAAATGCGGGCCCCCATTCACAACCATTATAAATCTGGGAGGACTAAGGATATTTTTTAAAAATATCTCCGATTGTGTTTGTCTGAAAGAAGATAGTCATATACACCTAGGATGACTTGAGGGTGAGTAAATCATCAGATAATTTTCATTTTTGGGTGAACTAACCCTTTAAACAAATATTTAAAATATACTGTCTTTATGTTGTTTCTACATTATTTTGGAAATTCAATGTGAAACTATTACAATATAAAATGTTTTTTTTGTTTTTATAACACGTTTGACAGCACTAGTTTATCAACTGATTATCATATTTGTAGACTTAATTACAATACCATTTATTTTCCTACAGAAAGGAGAGCAGAGAATTGGTCCGAAGAACAACTGGACTCACAGCTCTCCCATGTGGAAATAATTCTGCAGCCAGACAGTGTAAATGTGGATACAAACCCACGACAATCTACTAAATTAAGTCTTTCTGATCAGAGCCCTGGGAAATATCCTTTCTATTGTAAGATATGTGATAGGCCATTCAAACGTCACAAGACCATGAAAAACCACATGTTTTTACACCAAGGTGATCGAAACTACCCATGTAAGTTTTGTGGCAGAAGATTCTATAAGAGCTGGCATCTTGCAGAGCATTTAAGAATTCACACCGGTGAAAAACCATTTGGCTGCAATAAATGTGGAAAGTGGTTTGTTCAGTGGAATCAGGCAAGATCACATATAATCAAGCACCATGAAGGAGATATGTCACTGTTATTAAAGGAAAAAGCCTAAACCTGTAAATTGTCTCTTGTTATCATCACCTCTTGGGCAAAGAAATTAGAATAGTTATGTTATTTTGAAATGCAGATGTACATTTCTAATTATTCTAATTAAGAGACATTTATCTTAGGTTTTATAGATGCACATACTCTTCCTAAATCCCATGTCTGTCATTTTTTAAAAAGCCATTTTGATTACATTTTATTTCATATTTTTTTTACAGCATTTTACACAATGTACATGGTTTCAAAACAGCTTTACAAAATGATTTTTTTGGAGTACTGATATATTACATTTCTTAGGTATTCATTGTGCAGTTCTTGTTAATGCTTCATTAAACATTATACATTAATAGTTGTCATTATTCCAGCAACAAGCAAACCAAAGGCAACTTATTTTTGTCTCACAATAGGAGATCTGAACCATGTCCAAGCAAGTTTGACCCCCAAAGTCCAGCTTGTTTGACTTGTATGACTGCTTAGTAACAAGCGGGGGTCCTGAGGACAGATTTGAAAAGCACTGCTCTAGTAAAGTGCAGATGTAATGTGTAAGCAATGGCTCCACCATAACAAGGATGTAGCAATGTACAACAAGACATTTAAGATTATTTACATGTAGGGCTATCAATGGATTAAAAATTTTAGTCTAATTAATTACATGATGTGCCAATTCATTAATCTTAATTCATTTTAATCACACATGAATATTGGCTGTGAAATTACCCCTAAAAAGATTATTTAAGGTCATTATTGTGTTAGACAAGCACTGAATAGACATTACAAAATTAGTTTTTATTGTTATTTATTATTGAACATAAGGCCTATCACTTAGGCTACAATGGCCATGACATGCTCTCTTCTTTTGGACAATGTTGCCAGCCACAGAGCTACGACGGTACTGGCCTGCTGGGAGTTGTGTTTGTCCAGTTTCATTCCTCATTCCCACCAAGTACACCAAGTATTCAAATATATGAATATATAAAAATTAAATAAAAACAATATCACAAGCAGAAAAATAGCACACCTTTCGCCAGTGGACGCAGTGGTGTGCTCATTTGCAACCTGTTAAATGTAATAAAAAATAATAATACTAATGAAATAAACATCAAAGTAATACAATTACAAGCAAGACAATAACACCACTGATACAACATGTCACAAAAGACTTGCCAGTTGTTGCTGTGCTGCAGGGGTGACGGGTGATGACAGTGAAGAGGAGGGACTAGCAGCAGCAGAGCTGGTACAAGCATGTAATACTTTTTTTTAAAAAATCCATTCTTATAAAATGGATTTTAATTAGAGCTTATCTTTTGCATTATGCTTTTATTTATGTATTCTTCAGATTTTTATTCATTGTCTTTAATCTCTCTATTTCATGATTGCATTGTGCTCTTTTTTTGTGATTTGAAAACGTACACAAGGAGGCTCAGAGGAGCCAACTACTTAGATGTGAGAGTATATATTGTAAGCTTGGAATACTCGTTTGCACAGCAAACACGAGCCGTGTGCTTAAATAAAGAGGAGCACAACATAACACTACCGGAATGGCGAGGAGGCCTTATGAAGGGCCTGCTACTCCCAATAAACACGGCTGTGGGCCCAGGTTGCCAATGCTAGAGCTCTAGGGGAGCAAACTCCAATTACCAATAAGAAGGAGAATAACGCATTCGACCCGAGCAGTATAGGTGTAAACATGCATGAGGCATAGAGCTTGAATGTAAAGAAAGTGAAATCCAGGGGATCTCAGAGAGACTCAAAGGAGCTAGCTCCGGATGAATAGCGGCCTCAACAGGGAGAAACCCAAGGAGGCCAGCCATTCGAACCAACACTTGAAACAAATCAAGGGGCCACTCACAATGAGACTACCAAGCTCAGAGAGCGGAGGCTTCGGCAAAGAGCACACTCTCAAAAGCGAGAGGAGGCCTACAACGCTTAAACGACTACAGGGAGCAAAAAGCTCACAGAATGTCACTATGCTAAATTCTAAACACCACCAGGTAACCACATACTCACTAAAATTCAGTAGCAATGGAGTAAAGGAACAGCCTGAACAGAGGAGAGGAGGCCGCAGGGCCTGCTACTCGCATTCTTAGCCTAATGCAGAAGGCAGGCCCCCGACCAGAAGCAACCCTGATGAGAGGGGAGGCAAACATGAGCTGAGCAACTAGCAAGGGAGGCTGAAACAGAAGTAGCCAACACCTACTGCTGAAATAGAAGGAGAAGTAGCCCGGAGCTCTAGGGAGCGGAGGCCCTACAAAATTAATAACAAAGAGGGCCAACACACTCGAGAATGTCAAGGTGGCCTCAAAAAAAGGCAGACGCTAAGAAAAACGTAAAGCTTGACAGAGCAAAAAGCAACTGATCAACGTTGCTTGGACACTTTATTTCTATCTGGATACTTTAGATTGGTAATGGGCAATTTTTTGAGATCCTCCCATCAGAATGCTAGCAGCCGATCACGTGACCGGCTTGGAGATTTCAGAAAAAAAGATGGTGGCCTCTCAGCGGCAGTCGAGCGGAGAAAAGGAGCATAAACTTATATCTTTTTACGCTGGTAAGTGGACATGTGTCAACCCAAAACAGGGAATTTACCTAATTTAATACTTAAAATACTAACAACTGTCCAATTTAATATGTGTAGGCTTAATTAAGCCATTGAATGTTTTCTGTTAAATACTACAAAGACCCGGTTGGTTTAACGTCTGTAGTGGTGTAGGCTGTAGGGCGTATGGCACGTGAAAGTAGCTTTTGACGTGGGTTCGAATCCGCCTTTTGCCAAACTCGCTCTTCTCTCTTTTCATATCTCAAATCAGATCGGAAAGGCATTTATATTTAATAAAAACAAAGAAAGTATTTGAAAAGTTGAAATAAAGTGCCTAACAAGTATTTATTGGGTTTGCAATAGATTTGCTCCTCTCTGATTAGTTGCTGCCAACTGTCCGTTGCCTTAATTAGTTGCCCTGTCTCATCAGGTTGCCCGTTGACGGCAACATTGCCCAGCAACATTGCTCAAAAAGTTGCCATGCATATCATCACCTAAAGAGCTTCTAATAAAACTCTCATTAGAAAGGAAGCAATAGCAAGGATGTGAAATCAGCCTTCCATAAGAGCTCCAGGACCCTGGAAAGCCCCGAAACCCTAACATATACAAAATAAAAGCCCCACCAGCCTTAAGCAGGGAGCCGCGGTCACTGCAAGATGAATAAATCTCCCTTAGCGGGGAAGTGACCTGCTAAGCTCACCTAAGACCAACAAGAGTAGAGGCCGAATGTACAAATGGCCTGCCATACTCCAGCAGTCTAAAAATGGCTCCTTCTGAGCCGGACCCTCTGAAGGATTTCCAGGATGGGAACAAACTCATCATTGGGCCCCAGCTTCAGGCCTGATGTCAGAGCGTGCGCAGGGCAAGGAAGGGTACAGGGGGAAAAAGAGGAGAGGGTGATGGAAAACCCTCAAAAAAAAGACAGGAAACACTCAGCGGCACTCACCACACCGACTTTGTATTACCTGGGTCCCGAGAGGCGATGCTAGACCTCTGACCCTGTCTATGATCCTCAGATCATAATGGGCCAGGTTCCCCTGGCTGCAGATTCGGACCGGCGCGGTATACAGGATTTAAATGCTGCTGAGCACGCCCTCACCTCCCTGAACTTGCCAACCACCGCCTTGACAGAAGTCCTGAAAAGTTCAAGCGGCGAGACCGTTGCATTGAGGGGAAAACCTGACATCTTTCTCCCCAATGTCAACCAGGTTCACCCACAGGTGTCTCTCCATTACCACCATCGCCGCCATCGATCGACTGATCGCAGCAGCAGTTTGTTTGGTGGTCCAGAGAGCCAGGTTGGGAGGAGGAGGTACCGCATCGTCACCAGGATCTGTGGGAGAAGGAGATAAGGGTTCAGTATGGGGCTTGAGGAGTGATACATGAAATGAAGGTGCAATATGGTACTGAGGTGGAAGGTTGAGATGGTAGGTGACTTTGTTGAGCTGCCTCTGGATGGTGAGCGGACCTATGTACCGGGGACTCAGCCTGCGGCAGGGCAGTCGGAGACGGATGTCCCTCGTCGAGAGCTAAACCTTTTGTCCTGGTTGGTGTTGGGGAGTTGAGCCTCTACGGGCGTCGGCGTGTCGCTTGTGTCTCCGGACTGCCTGCTGAAGGTGGATATGGGCTGAGTACCACACTCTCTCGCTCTGCTGGAACCAGCAGTTGACAGCTGGAACCTCGGAGGGCTCACCTGACCAGGGGAAGAGAGGAGGTTGGTAGCCAAGAATACACTGGAAAGGGGTAAGCCCTGTGGTGGATTGCCGGAGGGAATTCTGGGCATATTCGGCCCAGGGCAGGAACTGGCTCCAGCTGTCCTGGTTCCGGTGGCAGTATAACCGCAGGTATCTCCCGATCTCCTGAATATTCCGCTCAGTCTGGCCATTGGTCTGGAGATGGTATCCGGAGGATAGGCTGACAGACACTCCTAGGAGCTTGAAGAAGGCTTTCCAGACCCTGGAGTTGAATTGGGGGCCCCGATTCGAGACAATGTCTTCAGGAATGCCAAAGTGACGGAACATATCGTGGAATACTACTATGATGAACACACAGGTGAAGTTGTTTGATACAGGTAGGTCTGTCATGAAATCGATTCCTATATGGCTCCATGGACGATGAGGTATGGGTAAAGGTAGCAGTTTGCCCTCTGGTAGCCTCCTAGGAGTGTCAACAACGGCACAGACTGAGCAGCCCTTGACGTGTCGGGAGACATCCTGGGTCATGGACGGCCACCAGTAGTGTTGCCGCAGGAGCGAGAGGGTATGCAAACTGCCTGGGTGTCCAGAGCCCGGAGAAGAGTGTCCATGAGGGGCTGACGTTGAGCTGGAGGAACATAGAGAAGCCCCTCAGGACCTCCCAGTGGAGCGAGTTCAGAGGCATTAGCTTGGGTTATCTGCTGGTTGATGTCCCACTGGATGGGGCTGACTAACATGGCTGGTGGAGAATCGGCTCGGGGTCAGGAATTTCTGGCTCGGGTTGATATAGTCGTGACAAGGCGTCTGCTTTGCAATTCTTGGTTCCAGGATGGTAGGAGACTTTAAAGTTGAACCTCGTGAAGAAGAGAGCCCAGCGAGCTTGGCGAGGATTTAGTCGTTTGGCTTCTCAAAGGTACTCCAGGTTCTGGTGGTCGGTGATGACCTCGAACGGGTGGTTAGCTCCCTTCAGCCAGTGTCTCCACTCCTCCAAAGCTAACTTGATGGCAAGCAATTCTCTGTTCCCGATGTCATAATTTTGCTCTGCCGGGGATAGCTTCTTGGAGTCGTGGGGGATCACCCTGCCGCTGTGACAACACCGCCTCGACGCCTGTAGAGGAGGCATCCACCTCGACGACAAACGGAATCTCTGGATTCGGATGGACGAGGATCGGGGAGAGCTTCTTGAAGGTGAGCTTTTTAAGGACCTGGGAGACGTGGTGGCGATGTTCAGGGTGGCCGGGACCAGAGGAAGGGGATAACTAAACTTCACCATCTGGGAGTTGGAATGGCGGTAATCGCTTCAAGCCTCCGTCCTTCTTGGCCACGAAGCAGCTTGAAGCAGCAGGGGAAGTAGATGGTCGAATGAACTGTTGGCCAAGGGCTTCCTAGACGTACTCCTCCATGGCCTATTATTCCGGGATGGACAATGGGTAAACTCTACCCTCGGGTAAAGTAGCCCCAGGCAGCAGGTCGATGGCACAGTCCCATGGCCGGTGAAGTGGTAATTGGGTTGCCAACCGCTTGCTGAACACATCCTGGAACGCCCTGTATTCAGGAGGGATTTCAGTTTTTTGATCCATCTCAGGACTTTCAATAGACGTGGAGAGAACAGGAAGAACTTCGGAGTCATTAGAAGAGGAAGGTTGGAGTTTTTCATGGGAGGTTTCTTAACAGAAGATAAACAGTTAGAGAAGCAGTCATCGCTCCATTTGAGGATCTCACCCGTGTTCCACTGTATGTGGGGTTGGTGTTGGTTTAACTACGGGCGTCCCAGGATGATGTCAGCGGTGGATTCTTCCAGCACCATGAACGTGATGTCCTCGGAGTGAAGGCAGCCGATGCAGAGCGTCAGTGTGGGGAATGTCTGATGTGACCACGTCCCAATGGCTTTCCCTGGATGGTCTGTATCTGAAGATCCTGCTGACAACGCTTATGGCGTACGTTCAATTTCTAGAGAACCTCGTTGCTGATGAAGTTTCCTGCTGAACCGGAGTCGAGGAGGGCTTGCGCTGAAACACAGGTATGAGGATTAAGGATATGGACAGTAATTCTGGTAAGAGGAGCAGTCTGAGCGGGTGGTACGTGGTGCTCGGATGGGACAGGCGGTGATGTAATGAACCTCTCCCCCACAATACAGGCAGAGATGTAACTGAATCCTTCTCTGACGCTCCGCTCGGGTGAGACAATAAGAGTCCACTTGCATTTGTTCTGGTGCATTGAGCCACTCGGATGGTCTTTTGGATCAGATTCTCTAATCCCATGGAATCTTCGTACACAACCATTAACTGCTTTACTTGAGGATGAAGTCCCTGGCGGAAGGCTGTAATTAGCACCACCTCGTTCCACCCACTAGCGGCCGCTAGTGTATGAAATCGGAGCGCATACATACTCACAGTTTCTTTTCCTTGGCGGAGACGGAACAATTGGTCATGCATGAGCATGGTCATTGAAACTTACAAGTTTATCCTCACATTCGTGTGTGAATCAACTTGGATTTGTGTGTGTGTATTTCTGAGACTCCTCTGCCGCTGCATCTGGATCATCTGTACTCTTCAGCCAATCAGATTGAAGCTTATTAATCGACCAATCCAATGTACGAGGTCGACCAACGTACAGTTTGATCAATTCATCTGTGTTTATTGAAGTAAATTAAGTTAGAGATCAGTTGAAGCTATATTAACCTCTGTTTAGTCCGATTGTGAACATAAACATTTATTTTAAGTATTGATGGACATGTTGTGCAAGTTACTTCCAAACTGTAATACATTATAGATTACTTGTTACTGTTATTTAAAAGTAATTCTTTACTTTACAATATTACTGTCTCAGAATTGTAATGCGTTACATTAATCCTGTAACTTTTACCAAAATAACTACAGAAGTAGAACTTAACATTCTAAAATGACAAAATGTACTGCAGAGCATTTTACATCCAGTAGAGGGCGATAAAATGAAGCGTAATGACTGTGGGCTATCCAGGCTACTAACAATATAGCTTATAACTGGCAAAGTGAAGGCTCAAGACAATGCAAGAAAGGATGACAGACAGAATCACAAACGATCCAAGTCTGTTAAAAGTATGGTAGAGGTATTAAGTGATTATCTGACAAACTCGAAGTAATGCACATACGTCCGTCTCGCGAATGTACAGTCTTCTTCTGCCATCTTTACCCATTAGCCGCTTTTCCACTGGCCAGCGCGAGCACAGAGGCCGAAATTATGCAGCGTTTCCACTGTCCACTAACCTCCTGTAAAACCCGCCCTAAACACGCCTTCACTGGACTACGTCACACAATACAAAGTTACACCAGCGAGAGGGAGATGAATGAAATAAATCACTAAACAAATATATCAGCTGTCATTTAGTCTTTATTTACAAACGTGGACACCACACGCGGCTACTGACTGACCACAAACAGGTAATAAAACTTGCTTGTAGCATTTTTCATTCGTTAAAGTCCACTTTCTAATAAAAATGTCCTGATAATTTACTCACCCCCATGTCATCCAAGATGTCCATGTCCTTATAGTGGACTTCAATTGGCCCCAAACGGTTGAAGATAGATCAAAATTACAGATTCAGTGCAGCTTCAAGGGCTTTATCTAGCGAAGCGATCGGTCGTATTCTTCAAAAAGCGTAAGCTGAATGTCCTACACCTTCCCTATTCAACTTAAGGAACGAACGCCAGCTCTTTTTTTAGTCAGTTTATTAGGGAAGGTGTAGGACATTCAGCGTAAGCTTTTTGAAGAATACAGAATCGCGGTCTGGTGGAAGCACTTGTGATGCGATCATTTGTGTCTATAAAGCATAGGCTATACATTTTCATTTTTTAAAAAAAAAAATGACAGATCATTTCGCTAGATAAGACCCTTCCTTGTCTGGGATCATGTAAAGCCCTTTGAAGCTGCACTGAAACTGTTATTTTGACCTTTAACCGTTTGGGGCCGACTGAAATCCACTATAAGGAGAATAAGCCTGGAATGTTTTCATCAAAAACCATAATTTCTTTTCGACCGAAGAAAATTTACTCATGGGGGCGAGTAAATTATCAGGACATTTTTATTAGAAAGTGGACTAATTCTTTAATGCAGGGGCCGGCAATTAAGTTTGGCATAAGGCCAAAAAAAAAAAAAAAATTGTCGACATGAAATGCCGTTCACACGTCGGGTCTAAAAAACGCGCGGAAAGCGCGCACGCGCCTTTCTCCCCCTTTCCAAAGCGCTTGCAACCATGAACTGCGCTCTCCAGACCGAACTACTTCAAAACCAGCCGCTATCAAAACAATCTGGGCTAATTTTGGGCTAAAAGTGTAAAGCGTTACTGAACATGTACCGAGTAAAATATTACTGAAAATTGATTAGTAATGCCATACACTACTGCGTTACAGCAAAACGTAATATGTTACTGTAATGCATTACTTTTGTAACGCGTTACTCCCATCACTGTTGATGGATTCTTATTTTACTTCATAAAGAATTCATGTGCATATCATACAACGTTAGGATTTTAGATAAACTCCATAGAACGCATAACAATGGTTTGACTGATGAGAGATGTTGTATAGAGCATAATGAAAATATAATGTTTACTTATTGAGGATAGGAAAGAGCAATCACGGCTGGGGTGTGCAAAAAATATCGTCTGTGATAATAATTGTTTTAACAATGTGCGATTCATAATTGTTGTTTTAACAATGTGCGATCTGACATCGAGTATATCCCTCACAAACACCCAGAGAATGCACACATACATTACATTATGTCTTGTAGATTAGACTAGCCATTGTACATTTAGAATGAATGCTTTCACTGCAAGATTTACTCTATATTTATATAATTTTAATGTAGTTAATAAATATCGCACGAAGAGAGCAATTTTTCTCCAGATATCAGCATGATAACAAATGTGACATTGATTTATTCAAGTTTAAAAAAATAAGTTAATATTAAGTGACACCATATTGCCTGTTGTTAGCTGCAGCAACCTGATAGGTTGTGGTTCGCTTCCACAGCTGTGTGCCTTCGATAGCTCAGTTGGTAGAGCGGAGGACTGTAGGTGGAAAATTGGCAATCCTTAGGTCGCTGGTTCGACTCCGGCTCGAAGGAGGTCTTTTTCACACACAAACGGTTTCTCAGCCGCTCCTGAGTTTGGAAGTGCGCCGCGTTGCAATCGCAATTGGAAGATAAAACGTGCGTTCCCTGACCGGGAATCGAACCCGGGCCGCGGCGGTGAGAGCGCCGAATCCTAACCACTAGACCACCAGGGAGGGGCTGGTTAATTTCCACCTGTGGGTCCCTACTTGATTTCGCTGCAACTGTTCAAGCAAGAGCACTGAGGCTTGTAATTTCCTCCTGGAGAGGAGAGAGTGTCTGACCCTGAATCACACTTCTTCCACTGTGAAACTGTCCCATGCTCTGTAAGAATATCCTAACAGCACCACAACCTGCCATAAAAACAAATCAGCTTGCAAAACATAACAAGGAGAGCCCAGCCGTGTTCTCAGCGTTAATAGCATGAGAATAAGTAGATGATATGACAGGCCTCTGTCCAATCGGGCACACAAGGGCATCCGGCCGGTGAGCCAGTGGCGCTCTCTGCCACCTGTAGATCGTGGTTATTCGTGGTTATGACAGCCAATCACGTTCCCGGCTGCAACCAAGAATCGAATGCTATGGCCAATCAGTGCTCGTATCACAACCATGATTCCCCCAGTAACAACGAATCGACTAATCAACGTCGGAGACCTGCATAATACGGCTGGAAAAGGTGATAACGTTCATCAATTAACTTCTGAGTAACATTTGCAAAGTCAGTCTTTTGTCGATAAAAATAAAGTGGCAAATATATATAGTTGTTTTAAATGAATAATCTGTAGCTTAGACTAGCTAATAATTCAGGTAATTAATACAAAATATGATTTAAAAATAAGTTATGTTATATTTCTATAGATTAGCCGACTGTTAACGTTCATCGACTAACTTCTGACCAACATTTGCAAAGTAAGTCAGTCTTTTGTCAATAAAAATAAAGTGGCAATTATATATAGTTGTTTTGGTAACACTTTACAATAAGGTTCATTAGTTAAACATTAGTTAATGTATTAACTAACATGAACTAACCATTAGCAATACATTTGTTACTCTATTTACTAGTCTTCGTTAACATTAGTTAATGAAAATACAGTTGTTCAATGTTTGTTCATGTTAGTTCACAGTGCATTAACTAATGTTAACAAGATTTTAATAATGTATTAGTAAATGTTGATATTACCATTAACAAAGATTAATAAATGCTGTATAAGTGCAGTTCATTATTAGTTCATGTTAACTAATGTAGTTAATTAAAGTTAACTAATAAACCTTATTGTAAAGTGTTACCTTTGTTTTAAATGAATAACCTGTAGCTCAGACTAGCTAATAATTCAACAATTGTTAACAATTGTTATATTTTTATAGATTAGCCGACCAAGCAAAATATAATGTTAGTTTACTACAGCTTTACCAGCTGCAACATTAAAATGTTTCTTACACATGAATGCATCACTAATTATAATCCAATAATCCTCCACCCAGCTCACTCCCACGACCCAGCACGCTGCCACCACCCATACTTCCACCGCCTCTCTCCGCTTCCTCTTTGTTAGGAAGTTGCCTAACCAGAAAAATCTGACCAAGAATGTAAAAAGGCTGGTTTCCCCCCTCAAAACCACACCTTGTAAGCAAACATTTATTTGTATAACACTTTTTTTTAACACGTTTATTGCTGTTCAGCAGTCATGTTTATCTATTTGTCCTGTTTTTTGTTTTGTAGCTTTGCCCCAAGCACGTGCGCGGCCCTCAGCCACCCTCACCTGGCCGACCGTGTCCATTGAGGCAGCCACAGGGCCCTCAGCCACCCTCACCCACCCCACTGAGATAGTTGCCTCTGCCAGCAGTGTGCTGTCATCTGAGTTTGAGGAGGCATATGTGGCATGTACGTTTATACTAAACATACAATAAAATATTTTCCTTTCCAGGGATAATAAAGTAAAGTGAAGCAATGTGAATTTAAATTTGTTTATTTATGTGTTTATTTTCATTTTTGTTTTGTTTTTTCCAGCACGACGAGTCTGTCTTCCAGCTGGATGGATAAACACCCTGCCTGAAGTGGACCAGAGGTGGATATCCAAAGCCCTGTTCAGGTGGACAGCACATGGGCATCCTGAGCTGATCTATAGCAGGGTGGACAAACTTTGGTGGTATCCTCCACCGGTGCCACTGAAGACCGGTAATTCTCCTTATTTGGAGAATTACTTTGGCCATCCCCTGCTGCTCTGGATGCCATGAAAACTGTGGCAAATGAAGCTGACCTGTCCCCATCCAGACTGTCAGAAAGACCTTCTGACCTCAGCTGGCTTGCATAAAAAGATCAGGCAGGTGGTTGCCTTTAAGATGTACTTTGTGGCATCTGAGTACCTGGCCTGCCGAAGATGTAAGGGGAAGGTCATCAGCTGGAGCCATGGTATCGTCTCCCAACTCGACATTGGCCACAGGGTGCAGTTCCCTTGCATTCTTTCAATAAAACTCGCATTTGACCTCGAGGTAGTAAGTTTGATGCGTCAATGAGGGCTGGGAAACAGCAGCAGCCAGATCCAGAGTGACAGAGTGGCTGGGGTGGCTCCTCCTGAGGTACTGTATGTCGACCGAGACTGCTGTGGCAACACTCTTCTGAGGAGGATGTTTGAAGAGTAGGAGCAAATGACCATCAGGTTAGATGTATGGCACTTTATGTGGAGGTTTGCTGTGGGTTGCACCGCCGACTCTCACCAGTTGTCTCAGCCACTGTATTTTCATGTGGGACCAGGGGGACCTGACGGCCCTGAAGAAGGCGAAGCATGCAGAGCTAGAAGCTCATCCGAGGCTGATGTTCTATGCTGTATCAGCCGTAGCAAGCTAGCCCTACATTGCAGGAGAACTACCTACGGTACCAAGGAGACCCTGGCGAAGATTGAGAGCCATATTCAGGCCTTTGATGGAGATGCTGGTCGTGACACTCTGGGAGTCCCGTCCCACTAATAAACTCACCTTTGACACAGAACGGACACCTGCTGCCTCTTCACAAGCATCAGTGTCTGCAGCGTCAGCGGCATCATCTCCAACCCCTCCAGCAACCAGCCCCATGTCATCACTGTTTGTGGTCCCTCCATCACCAGTGACATCTCCTGTTTCCAGCTCCACGTCATAACAGTTTGTGGTCCCTCCATCACCAGTTAGATCTCCTGTTTCCAGCTCACCGCACACTCAACCAAAGCCAGCACTCTCTCCTGTAGCACATAGCTGTGAGTTTTACCTAATTATAGAGTTTTCGGTATTTGTTGTCAGACTAAATCTAAATGTACATTTGTCATATTAAAAGACATAAATAAAAATTTAAACTAAATATTTATCCTTTTCATGTAGTCCCAGTGGACCAATTATCCGCAGAAACTGATCTTCCAACATCCGAAGAGAATACTTCAAATGATGTAAGAGAGAGAAATATAGGCCACCATGTGTCAAAAATGATTGATTTATTACCCTAAAAAAATCCCATATTTGAATATTTTTTAAAGACATTAATGAATTGTACAATTAAAACACAAAGACATTTTAAACCTCTCCCACTGGGGGGAATTGATATATGTCCCACTGTTTGAGAATGTGTTTTTGGAGCAAAGTATATTTGTAACATTGGGAGTCGTGACAACAAGGGGTAGATCCAAACGCAGGCTTTATTAGAATGAGCATAGTCGTACAGGTAAGGGTCAAACACCAGCAAACAGAAACATAAGGGCAAGGCAGAAGAGTAATCCAAGTCACCGGCAATGGTCAAGGCAGGTAGCAAACGATCATCAAACAAGGAATAAACAGTCCAGGGTCAAAAACAAGGCTAGGAACTTGGAACTTGGAACTTGGAACTTGGAACTAGGAACTAGGAACTAGGAACTAGGAACTAGGAACTAGGAACTAGGAACTAGGAACTAGGAACTACACAGAAAACATAGGACTAAACAATACTCAGCCCTGTGTGTGCATCTGGGTGCAGCTTATAAAGGGTCCACTGATGGGAAACAGGTGCTAGTGTGTGATTGGTTCCTAGATGGGGAATTATGGGAAATGTAGTCCAGAGTATAACTGTGTATGCACTGAAATGGTGAACTGGCGACCTCTGGTGGGGAGTAGCAGGAACCAGCAGGCGCCGGATACTTAACAATATTGAAGTATATAAAAAGTATATATAGTTCAAAACTATGTACTTTAAACTTTAAAAACCTGAAACGTACACATGTAACACTTTCACATGCAACTTTAAAATGATGCAGATCGTTAAAAACAAAAAATGTAGGCTAGTATTCAGACATAGTAAAATGTAATCGAAAAGGTGAAATGTATTTATGAAAAACATGCTTTCAAATTTTTAAATGTGAAACAATGTATTGGGTGACAGTGACAAACATATATAGGGAGTCAAGGGATTTTTTTTTATTAAAGAAAGTTTTGTTTTCCACATACATTTTTACATTTGTTAAAACACAATGGCTTACAAGATATTTTAAAGAGGTTACCAGAAAAAGTAAAAACAAGTTCGAGATTAAAATCGCATTAAAAACGTTAAAAACCAAAAAGTCAATGTTCAAACATTTCAAACATTTTCAGAAAAAGGTAAAACAAGTGGGAAAAAGCCTTTCTATCACTTAAAAACATAGAAAAAAAGGTCAATGTTCAATCATTTAAACATGTAAAACAAGTCAGACATTTTAAAACGTTATCAGAAAAAGTGCTTTAAACTTTTTATAAAGGTAAAACAAGTTAGAGAACGTTTTTCACATACATTTGAAGAAAGCTTCCATTACAATAACAAACATTTCACATAGGATCTACAACTTTAATAACTTGTAAAATGATGTATACCGTTAAAACACAAAAGCCTGTCCAGACATTTTTAAACGTTATCAGAAAAATGTAAAACAAGTTAGAGAATATATTTTTTCCGAAACAAAGTATCAAACACGTGCATTAGTATTAAGTATATCAAACAATAGTTGTTAAAACCTAATAGTTTCAAGCAAAACATTTTAACACTACAATTTGCTGCTAAAGTTTTGTTTAGTTTTTAGCAAAAAATAACTCTTACACTGCTCCATGCAATACATCTTTACTCACCAGCGATAAAAGTAGAATGAGAATAGATCGGGGTGTAAAGCCACACCCAGTCTCCGCCCACCTAACACGCCCCCAACAATGGAGGATAGACGTGTGCAGATGTGTGTATTTAAATGGTAGTAAAATAATTAAACAAAATAACGTTTTAGCAATTTTTTTAGTTCATTAACTTATTGATTTATTCACTCTTTGATAGCATCGTCCACCTCTCCCACTGGGGGGAATTTATGTTCCACTGTTTGAGAATGTGTTTTTGGAGTAAAGTAACCTATATTGAAAAATTGTTTAAAACTATGTGCTTTAAACTCGAATAAAAAATGAGGTAAAAAGTTTTTCACACACATGTAACACTTTCATAAAGTGTTATTTAAAGTGATGCAGATTGTTAAAAACAAAAACGTAGTATTCAGACACAGTAAAATGTTATCAGAAAAGGTTTCTGAAAACCATGTAAAACATTATGCTTTAAAATTTAAAAATGTGAGTGAGAAAAAGTATACAAATAAACATTCAACTTGGGTCACAAATAAAAGAGGAAAGTTACCATTACAATGCGTAAAGCATTAAACATAACACTCAACAGTGGTTAAAATATGTCCAACAAGAAGTTTTCCCGTTTTTAACATATAACAGTAGCTTAATCGGTACTGTCTGAGACGTCATCACTTGCAAACGATAAAAGTTTGAAAGAGGATAGTGTGTAAAACAGCACGTGCATCCAAAGGAAAGACATAGCCTACACACAACAAACAAAATAGCCTAATGAAATATACAAAATAACATTTAAAAATATGTTATATTTACTCTTAGATCTTTTCAAACCTAATACTTTCAAGGCTCTTCCCCCTCCACAACAACAACACACACACACACACACACACAGTTGAACGTCTAAACTTTTACAACATCACAAGTGATTGTATCATGCTGTTAGATAATGAGAAAGGATGTCTGGTCGGGACGTAGAATCAGTAACGTGTGGATATTAGCTCTTCAAAGGCTGTAAAACATCTAAGGATGTTTCAGGGTGTTTTACAACAGTTCTGGTGAATCTGGGAGAGTCTGGCATTGTGAACTCTGGATGGCATTGTGAACCTAGGGTGAATTCAGGTTGATTGGGACACTTTTTCCAAGTCATCTCAATGGAAAAAAGTGTCCCAATCACCATATATATATCACATAGGTTTTCTCTACAAGAAATTGATGAAAACAGTAACATTACTGCAACTTTTAGTTTATCAAGTACTGTTATTTAACTGAAACAAGACAAAAAGAATATTTTGTTTACCCCCCAACAGTTATTTTTCCCAGTTAGCCATAGGCCTATAGTTATTCCTTTTATTTTGTACTTTTCAGACCTAAAATGCTCCTAGGTGCTCTAGACAAAGCTTCATACTAAGAGAAAATATTATGGAAGTCAAACTGCGAGTATACTTCAATATGTTATACAATATTTTTAATATGAATATTATGGTTTCGTGTTGCTTTAAAGATTTTTGTTTGTTATTTGCTAATACTTTTCAACTAACACTTCAACATCCAGCCCAAGATGTATGAGCTAAGGATCTTCTCCGCTCCCAAATAAACAAGTAATGGAACGTTCAATGTGTCACAATATACAGTTAGATATTCTCCTACTTTGTATGTTCTTAAACAGTTGTGCTAAAATCATATTTGTAGCCTACACGTCAACATATTTTGTCAAAGCTATGTCACACCGCTGTGATGCCGTTTATAAGAAATACACAAATCCATTTGTGAGCAATTGTTAAAGTTTGCAAATATGGTTTTGTAAATGATGTTTTTATTACTCCACTAGTTTTAGTCATCTTGTTCAGATAGCAGATAATACTATTCATATTTTGTTTGTTGGACTGTATGCTGCACATTCATCAAAGTTTGAGGCTGTTGAGCATTCCACACTCTGGTAAAACCCTTAGGTAAAATTAAAAATTGTGTTTGCACAAAAGTAAATTCAAGAGATCAGTTTACTACGAAGGTGTGTATAAATCATCTATATCATCTGGTCGTGATGAAATATATCTAAATATATATGAGTATCATCAGCATAGCAGTGGAAACTAATTCCATGTTTTCTTATAATATCACTAAGTGCAGCATATATATTGAAAATAGCAGAGGGCCTAACATAGATCCTTGAGGCACTCCATAATTTACTATCGTTATCTTAGATTTTTCCCCGTTTTAATAGACAAAATTGTGATGGTCTGATAGGTACGACCTAAACCACATTAATGCCTGTCCCTGAAAATCTAAGAGTATTTTATGATCTATAGTGTCAAACGCAGCACTGAGATCAAGTAACACTAGTATTGAGATACAGCCTTGGTCAGAAGCTAGAAGTAAGTCATTTGTAATTTTAACAAGCGCAGTTTCTGTGCTATGATGAGGCCTGAATCCTGAATGAAATTTTTCATAGATAGCGTTTGGAGCACAATTGGACTGACACAACTTTTTCTAGTATTTTAGACATAAATGGAAGATTTAAAATGGGTCTGTAATTTGCCAATACATTTGGATCTAATTGTGGTTTCTTAATGAGGGGCTTAATAACTGTTAGCTTTAACGGTCTTGGGACATGACCTAGAGATAAAGATGAGTTGATAATATTGAGAAGAGGCTCTTCTGCTACAGGTAACAATTCTTTTAGTAGTTTCGTGGGTATTGGATCTAATAAACATGTTGTTGGTTTTGATGCAATAATAAGTTTATTTAACTCTTCCTGTCCTGTAGTTGTAAAGCACTGCAACTGTTCTTGAGGGGTGATAATTGAGGCTGAATCATAAAACGCTGTCAAAGGTTGTATATTTACAATTGTATTTCTGATGCTTTTGATTTTATCAGTAAAGAAATTCATAAAGTCATCACCACTAAACTGTAATGAAATGTTTTGTTGTCTGTTAATTGTTGATCTAGCCACTGTACTAAACAAGCAACCTTGGATTGTTTTGGTTATTTTCTGTGAGTTTGCGGAGATGCTCGGCCCTGGCTGCTTTTAGAGTCTTTCTATAATGGGTCAAGCTGTCTTTCCACACGATTCTGAAGAGCTCTAAATGAGTTTGTCTCCATTTGCGTTTTAGATAACGAGTTACGAGTACTAGAGAAAATGGTGCCCATACTGCTAGTCATTTCCTCAAGTTCATTTGTGTGTTTAGGTACAATGAGCAGCTGAGATAGATCAGGCAGGTTATTTGTGAATTTATCTATAGTTGTCGGGAGAATTGTTCTACCAAGTCAATATCGCGGCGCAATTTGACAAATATCATCAGTATCATAATAATAAATCAATCTAATAATAATAGCAATGAAAGCTTAGGGCTAAATAATAAAACTTCCATGGGCTGACAAAGAAGCAAAAGTGGCAGACCGAGCCAGCCAGTTGAACCTAGAATTTTCTGATCCGTAGTCAGACGCATTATCCATTGCACCACTGGCCAGGTGCCCTTATGTGCGCACAAAACTCAGGCGCGGCCAAGAAAGTGTTTGCGTGTGAAAAAGACCTCCTTCAAGCCGGAGTCGAACCAGCGACCTAAGGATTGCTAACTTTCCACCTACAGTCCTCCGCTCTACCAGCTGAGCTATCGAAGGCACACAGCTGTGGAAGCGAACCACAACAATCAGGTTGCTGCAGCTAAAAACGCTTCTGCTGGACACGCTGGCTGTTTGATAAGGGAAGCAAAGACAAGCCGAGCTTCCCATACTGGGAGTCGAACCCGGGCCACCTGGGTGCAAACCCAGTAAAAAGTAAAAATAAGAATTAATATTGACTCAGAAGCTACATGACACATATATTACATTGTTAGTTTGAGAACTATGTCCGTAGGTAACACTTTGCCGTAGTATTGCATGGGGTGCTGTGGATCCACAGGTTGCCGGTTCAATCCCCGACTGGAGCAAGCATCTCTAACCGAAAACTCTAACTAAAATATTATGAATCATTTAATTAATCACTTATTAATTGATATAAATAGGACAGTGGCTTATTATAAATGTCATACATTCAAATATATGTATATGTACAAATATAAGTGTACATAAGTGAACATACTTATGTAACAATGATATAGATAATAACTTTACATAGCAATGCAAGAAACATTTCTATCAATTAGGTGCACTAGCAGACACCTACAAATGTATGTTTTGTTTTGACTAAAATATATAAAAAGTTATTACTATATTCATATGTATTGTTTGTATGTATATTATGTATGAAAGGAATTAGAATTGAAAGTACTGCAACAATGTAATTGTTTTCTCTGAGTGACTGTGTGACATCTTAGTTATCTATTTCTCTCTCACACACAGTAAGCATAGCACAGATACAAAGAAATAGAAGTTATATATATTAAATACAAATATAAAATAAATAAATTACAAAAAGTAATAACTGTAAGTAGAAGATTCTGGTCAACTGGTAAAAAATGTACAAAAAACAAATCAACACACCTTGCAAGGCTCACACAAAAAACAGTAATATACAGTGTGTTATTTCTGTTATGTTATTTATTTTTATTTATTTTAAATGCCAGACCTGTTATATGGGATGAATATTGAACAGTTACATCAACAAACTAATAGAAGTATTAAGTATTTACACTATCTACACAGTATCACAAAGAAATCAATCTATTTCTTATCTGCCCTCTTCCTCCGCATCTCCTCCATCCACTGGTCAAGTGGAATACTAGCATTTTGGGGACAGTATATGTACCCATAATACTGGCTGTGGTCACTTTCGTTGTTGTGGGGCTGTTGGCACAGACTGCATTTATTTTTGTCCACTGTCTGATTGTAAGGCCTCCGGGCAGGTAGTGGGAAGGAAAGGGGGCCAGCAGGAGCAATCCAATGAGATGCATTGACTTGTGGGGTCACAAACACATACACAAGTGGGTCACTGGCAGGGCTGGGGCCAGAGATAGTAGGCAAAGGGGCAGGGGTAGGTGGAGATGTCTGCTGAGGGAACAGTTGCCTCTGAACTGGCAACCGAGGGCAGACTGCAGAGAATGTGTGTCTTGGGCTGGAGCTGCAGACTTCCTTTTGACCGCTGCTTGTCCTGCTGTACTTTGAGGCAAGTGATACTGATGTTGAGGGCCAGGCTGTGGTGGTGCAGCAGTGGGGCGTACCTGTACTGGTGGGTGAGGTACAGGAGCAACAGGAATGGAGGCAGGCAAGTTGACCCCTTGCAGCAAAATACTACATTCCTGCCTCTTCAGTCACTTGTTGTACCACTAAATGAGAGTTGATATGATTAACATCAAACAACTGCAGAGTAGAGCTCTGCATGACTACACCATTACCCAGGACCAGCTGTCTGATCTTTTTTTATTATTAATTATGCAAACAGACAATTACAATATTTACAGATGAGAAATTAAATGCAAAATACAAAGACCAACAAACATACATAACAACCAATAAGATTTGTGTGTGTGTGTATGTGTGTAACTGGGTGTGGGAGTGGAAATAAATGAAAAAAGGAGCATGTAGGGAAGTACAACAGACATAAACAGAGTTTAAAATAATAATATAATAATAATAATAAAAATAATTAAAGAAAGAAAAAAATGGAATGACAATAATAATGATGATAATAATAATAGTATCACACAAAAAAACTGGAGAATGGAGGGTGACAATAGCAATAGTAATAGCAATATTATTAATAATAATAACAGTAATAATAATGATAAATTCAATTAATAAGAAATGACAAATAATAATAATAGTATTAGTAATAGTAGTAATGATAACCATATTAACAAGTATACTCATTTCATCCGAAATGAGGGGGAGGTTAAAGGATCAGGAAGAGGACAAATAAAAATAATAGTAGTAGTAATAGCAATGATGATAATAATAATAATAATAATAATAATGGTAATATTGATACCATTATTAAAGGATCAGGAAGAGGACATAAAAATAATAGTAGTAGTCATAGCAATGATAATAATAATAATAATATTAATAATGGTAATATTGATACAGCTATTAATAATAATAATAATAATAGTAGTAGTTGTAATAGCAATTGATAATAATAGTAATAATATTAATAATGGTAATATTGATACAGCTATTAATGATAAGGTATTATAAAGCTGCCTCTGATCCCCCCATGGCTACGGCATAGGTCAGACCCCCACCAGCGTCATGTTGCAACGGGCCATCAAGGTGAGGTGCTGCGGGGCCCAGGGTCCCAAAGGTTTTTTTTTTTTTAATATGGCTGCATTCATTATTATACTCATGACAGGCGTATGTGTATGTCAACTAGTGTATAATGCATTAAAAAAAGCATGGCGTGCAGCGTGGGACCAGCTCAGTGCAAAGCCCAGGTCACCACACTTACCCTATGTGTGTGTGTGTGTTTTTTTTTTTTTTTGCTTTAAACTTGTTTTAAGCTCCAAATTAATGTGTATGCACCTCATCTAATATGTGAAACATTAAAACAGTGAGGCATGTTGTGCTGAACCAGCTGGCAAGAAATCCCAGGCAAAGGTACAAGCTGGAGGGCGAAAGCCCAAGGCCCCCGGCCCTACATCACACCCACCCACAACTAATCAGAACCGCACATGGCAGGGACTGCTATGCCACGGCCAACCAGGGTTCAGAAGCAGCGAAAAAGAGAAAGAGAGAGAGTGAGAGAAAGAAAGAGAGAGATTTAAATATAATCTTATAAGTATTTTATTTATATTTGACATTAGTTGGTGTTGCTACCTCTTCCTGACCCCCCTCCCCCCAATCATGTGTGAATATTGATAGTGTATCATTGAGGATGGCTTCAGACAAAGAAGGTCAGTGGATTCACAACTGTTGGAAGTTAATGAGAGATGACCAAGAAGGATGTAACTTGTACATGTATTATTTTGAGTGGAAGTAGACAAGTTTTCCATGGAGAAGTACTTTGTTAGTAAATTTTTCCAAGTTGTAATGTGTTTGGTGTTCCTTGATTTCCAGTTCATGAGGATAGTTTTCTTGGCGATAGTTAGAGCCACTAGGAGTAATTGACTGTTTGTACTGTTTAAATTGATTATGGATATATCACCTAATATACAGAGGGAGAGAGGCCGTGGGATGTGACATGCCATAAGGTTGGATAGTGAGTCAGTAACATTTTCCCAGAATTTCTTAACTGAGGTGCAATGCCAAATAGCGTGTAAATATGTGTCTGGGGTGTTTTGTGTGCAATGTGAGCATGTTTCTGAAGTAAAACCCATTTTATTCTGTATAAGTTGTAAGTTGGCGTTTTTTGTCATGAAGTAGATATTTGTTCTCTGATCTTGCTGTAGTCTCTGAGAATTAGAGTCCATCTAGTCAGTGCATATTTACCCTGTTTTTTTGGGCTTTTATGAATGTCACAAAGTTTTACAAAAATGCACTCTACCAGACGACAAGAATCTGGCCACTGGGCAGAGGATCCTGTCGATCCTAGGACGCAACGTGTCATGTTCTCCACACCTGGCATAAATTCAGGTTTCTTTTTAGAGCACCTGAAGCGTCCTGTTGTTAGACGCGACTGGTACCGTGCAGAGTACGCCATACACTGCTGGTCATATGGTAGAAGGTTCTGCCACAGAGCTATGATGGTACTGGCCTGCTGGGAGTTAAGTGTTTGTCCAGTTTCATTCCTCATTCCCACCAAGTACTCTTCCACTCTGTCCATCCCTGGGATACTGCGCTCAGCCTGGTAAATATATGAATATATGAAAATTAAATAAAAACAATATCACAGGCAGAAAAATAGCACACCTTTCGCACTGTTTACATGTCACAAAAGACCTACCAGCTGTTGCTGTGGTGCTGCTGGAGTCATGGCAGGTGGCCCAGAGGGACTTGTAGTTGTAGTAGTGGCAAGAGAGGCTGGGACGGTGGAAAAGTAAGAAGGAGCAGAGGCTAGGCAGGTGGGGACAGCTGTTGGGCTAGAGGACGCAGTGGTACGCTCATTTGCAACCTGTGATAATAAAAAATACTAATGAAATAAACATCAAAATAATACAATTTAAAGCAAGACAATAACACCACTGATACAACATGTCACAAAAGACTTGCCAGTTGTTGTGGTGCTGCAGAGGTGACGAGTGATGGCAGCAGAGAGGAGGGACTAGCAGAGCTGGGACAAGCGGAAAATTATAACATAATATATTATGTGGAAAATGTAATACTCTTTTAAAAAGTACTGTTACATATCCGGCGCCTGCTGGTTCCTGCTACTCCCCACCAGAGGTCGCCGGTTCACCATTTCATTGCACACACAGTTATACTTCACTCGACTACATTTCCCACAATCCCTAACCTAGGAACCAATCATGCACTCACACCTGTTTCCCATCAGTGACCCTTTATAAGCTGCACTCACACACACACTCATGGCTGAGTATTGTTTAGCCTAGTATCCAACCTTGTCTCTGTGTTCCTTGCCTTTGTTTTGACCCTGGACTGTTTTCCTTGTTTGATGATCGTTTGCTGCCTACCTTGACAATTGTTTGGATTACTCTTTTGCCTTGCCCTCTTGTATCTGTTTGCTGGTGTTTGACCTCTGCCTGTACGACTACGCTAATTTTTTAGTAAAGCCTGCACATGGATCTTCAACTCTGTCGCCCAGTTTCCTTCGTTACAAATACATTCTTATAAAATGGGTTTTAATTAGAGCTTATCTTTTGCATTATGCTTTTATTCATTTGTTTTCTTCAGATTTTTATTCATTGTCTTTCATCTCCGTCTATTTCTGTCACGTAACAGAAGGAAACAGACAGGTGGGTAACACAAACACAGTCTTTATTTAAATCAGAGGCACAGATCTGGACAGAGGAGATGAATGGTGAGTGTATATAGTAGAATGCTCATTGAGATTTGACTTATAGCTGACAGTAATACAATGTCTCTTTCCAGGATTGGTGTGAGGACTGAAAACTGATAGAAGACGGATGGATGACGAATGGCAGAAGACAGATGAATCGGGTAAGTAGCAGGTAGGTAGTCTTGAGGTTTGTGTGGACGAGACCAGACAAGGGAGTGCAGGAGAAGTGAGTCTTTATAGGGAGTGCTGGTGATAAGGTGCAGGTGATTAGAACTTCGGAGATTGTGAACGAGTGGGTGGAGCGTGATATTCTGGTGACGATGGGCTGTTGTTGTTGGGTGCTGGTTGTGACTCTGTGACAATTTCATGATTGCATTGTGTATTTTTTTTGTGATTTGAAATTGTGTTTTTGAAAAGTGATATACAAATACATTTTCTAATTATTATTATACAATAATGATGATTATTATTACACAATAATAATCATTATTATAATACAATAAAAGTCTAAATTATCTGGCGCAACAGGGAAGTCCACTGACACAGTATGATAAAAAAAAAAAAAAAAAAAATGTGACAGGCATAATTACCAGTTGTTGCTCAAGTGCAGCTGTAGTGAACTCAGATGCAGGCCCTGAAGGTCCAGCAGTGGCCTGGAGAGAGGTGGGAGTTGGAATGACGGCTGAGCTGGTGGTGGCAGGTGATGGACCAGAGGACGGGTCTAGTAGCTTAATGGTTGGGTCCAAATCAGCATATTCAAAGCCCTCATCTTCCAACTCTTCCTCTGTGTCTACATCTTCCAGCTTCTGATCAGTCTCCTCTGTGTCAGGTTGGACATCATGCAAGGCCCTTCCTGTCTGGCGGTATAGGTAATCTATACCTGTTAGCCCTCCTGGGACAGACAACAAAATAGAATAGAGGAAAATTTACTTTTCAGAAAATTCATAAAAAGATCATTGTTTTATGGATATAGAAAATAGCCTCCTGATGGAAAGTTAAACTAACCAGTGTAAACAGCAGGTGGCTGAAAAGAGGGGACAAGCTACCTTCCAAACACCTTGACAGTGTAGTTGTTGACACAGTGCACAAGGTCTCCTGAGTAGCTGAGCAGCGATGGAGGCCTGACTGCCAGGGATGCAGCTTCACGGTCCTGGTTATAATAATTATAATGACAACGATAACAATACTACTACTAATCCTGCTAATAATAATAATAATAATAATAATTAATAATTAATAATTAATAATAATTAATAATTAATAATAATGTTTAACTTCAAATATGTAATCTTGCTGATGAATAAAAAGTGATTCATAATGACCTGGAATGAACCTGTTCAGATGCAAGTGGAATGATTCAAGTGATGTGGACCCTCTTGCACATCTGTAGTTTGGCAAGACAATGCCCTCCTTGTTAGTGGTGCCAGTTACAGTGTACGGGAGGACACCTGGTTCATCCTGAATGCACTTCACATGTTTCTTCTAGATTTGCCAGATGTGCTGCATCCTCTCGTGCTCCAAGAGAGGGACACCCAGATGCCAGTCGCTGCATGAAGTGGTATGTGTCAAGCTTTACAACCAGGTCTGGCCACCCACCAAATCTTTGTTTAAGTTTTGTCTGTCCTGTGCCCTCCCGACAACATTCACAGTCAACATAGAGAAGCTGAGGAGGAGCCACACCAGAATTGCTGTACCTGCGGATGAGATCAGCAGCCATGGTGTCAAGAGCAGGACCCTCCTGAGCAGTCAGGACACTGACGAGGATTTGGCCCACCTCATTGCTCACAGATGTAAGCCACAAGGTGGTCCCTTTGGCAAGGCCTGATAGCCTTTTGGTGATCTGTGATCACACAGAAAAGACAGTGAGTGCCAAAAGCCCAATTAAACTGTTTCTTTTATATGTAAAATACTGAAATAATACTGTTTTTCTATATACAAAGCATTCATTTTATTTTTCACGTCTTTACTGTTAATGTTGTATTTTAGACTTGTCTTTGTGAGGTATGATTTTACAGTGGTAAAAATATTTACCTTTTTTGTGGAATCCATTTTTAATACATTGCCAAAGATGGATGTCATGCTGGCTTTGATGTGATCCAGCCTGCTTAAGATGTCTCGGCCATGAACAGCATCCACCGGTGGGAAGGAACAGCCACAAGGAACAGGGTCGGGGAACTTGACAGGGAGCAGGCTTGGCTGGACAACAAAGTCTGATCATGCACCAAGGTAGCGACAAACATGCTTAAGCCACTCCTTGCTGTTGTTTTTTTCTTTTTTTTCTTTTCTTTCTCCCCTCAACTGCCTGACCATGTGGCTGCGGCTATTACCCAAGGTCCTCTCCCTCAGAAAACGGATCACCCGCATGTCACAAGCATATCTCTATTAAGAAACAAAGTGAAAAAGAGACCAAAAAAATGGCAAACATTAAAACAAGCTAATTTCTAGTGTGTTTGAATGATAAACAGTAGGGGCCTGATGATAAATGAACTCTGGCACCGGTGGATCATACCACAACTTCAGGTCAGTGCGCAGCTGCTGGTTCTTCCACAGAGCAGATGAAATCCACTTCTGATCCTGAGGTGGTATGGTCCCCATCAGCTTTGCAGGCAGCCAGCCATTCTCTGAACCAGGATCAGTCCATGTCAGCAGTAGGGTGAGCGGAGTGATCAACCACAGCTGGAGCAGCAGAGGTGACAAAAAAAGAGGTGGCAGAGGAGATATCAGAGGAGGATGCGGCAGCTGACACTTCCTTCATAAATAAAAAAAGGCAAATATATATATAATATATATATATATATATATATATATATATATATATATATATATATATATATATATATATATATATATATATATATATATATATATATATATATATATATATATATATATATATATATATATGCTTGCAAGTCACTCATGACAGATGTAAGTATCATTGTGAAGAAAACCACTTAATTTAAGAGTTTCTCACATCTCTAGCAGATACCGATGGTATGGAGGAGGTGATTGTGGACACAGGAGAGGGAGGAAGAGACAGAGTTGAGACAGTCATTCAGTACATCCTGGGACTACGGGCAGGCGATGGTGTCGTCCTTGTCATGACACTTGTGACAGTGCTGGACATGACAGAAGAATCTGAAGTGCAATTGATGGGCTGAGAGAATATGAACACAGTTTACATTATATATAATATTAATCTGTTCTTATTAGGAATTACAGTAATGACATAATTTCAACATATCCTTATGGAATGAAAATAACAGTAGCCTAACAAGAATTATATGATTGTAAAATAAAATTCAAACTGTCATTCTCTTTACATTACCTTGGTTGCATGCTTCCTTTCCAAACTTAAGTTTGGCACCCTAAGACCCACCGAACTGTGGCTTTATAAACTGAAAAAAAGTTTTTTAAAAAGTCATCGTAAGCAGTGTTGTGCAAGTTACTTCTAAACTGTAATACATTATAGATTACTTGTTACTGTTATTTAAAAGTAATTCTTTACTTTACAATATTACTTTACTGATTAGCTAATAGTGAACTACCACCTTCAACTGAGCACTATTACTTACTAATTCATTAATCAGAGTTTCTTGTTAGTTAATAGTAGTTACTAGAGTGTTATTCATTTGTTCCTGTGTATTTATTTATTAATGAAGTATTCTAAAGTGTTACCTTTTGTGTCTATAAAGTGTTTTTGATACCTTTGTTGTATGGAATCCACAACTACATGTCTGTGTCCCTCCAAACAAAGACATTTGTCCCCTCAACGGCACTGGACATTTTTCAGTCTGTAATATTGTTTGACAGTGAATGATAAGAATGATTTCAATATGACATAGCTTTATGTTTTATGATTGTACACATATCACTTTATCTAAATTTACCCTCAGATACAGGTCATGCCACTTTCTCTGGCAGGGTGCTGGCCTGTTTCCTGCCTCAGAAGGCCAGACCCCTACAGCAGCAAACCTTTGCAGGCCTGACATCCACTCCTCATCACCCATAGCCATGTGCTTTTTGTTTTTTGAAGCCATCTTCTATTACTAGAGTGAATAACATTGTAACTATTCAGTACATGGTATAACCAATATCAACGTGGGTAGTTTTAACTCACTTCTATAAAAATCCTGTATATAGACAGCATTTGTAAATCAGCAAATTCTAGCACATTTCACTGCGGTGTATAATATTTTAATACATAGTAGTAGCACATATATAAGTAATTTAGTACAATCATATTAAGTTTATTATCAGTTGGTAAACACAAAGTCTGCTGTTATAACAGGTGCAACACCTGAATACAACGCAAAACTCATTCATTTTGGGTGTTAAAAGGGAACACAATATAATGTATTGCTTCAACGTTACACTAATTATAACAATGTAACTAAACCACTTGTTTCTCTCTGACGAAAAGACGTTTCAGCTAGCTCCATTCATTCATTCATAGCTAGCTAGCGAACTAAATAAAACAACACCGTCGACGTCTTACCTAAAACAATGTAAAAGACTATTTTAAAAACTTGTAAAAGTTAACTCCTATAGGGTTTTTCTTATTTTTAGCTAGCAAGTTAATTAAATTGAGGAATATTACCTCGGTGTAAGTCGCTAAAAGTTCAAAGATGGACTTAACGGCGGTTTTTACCTCCAAAATAACTCGCAAAAATATAATAAAATAAGGCGGACTTACTATGCATGCTCCGGCAAAGATAGATATTATGAAAAAGGGCCACGGGAAATGCAGAGACGTGATTTGCTGATATTAGACAGACCCTCGGTCCTCAGGCACCGCCATCGAAGGCACGCGGGTTGAGAAAAGAACCACAGTTCCTCAACAGCTAGACAAAAACGCTTTGAAAGAAGGAAATAAAGAGGCCTTCCCATACCGGGAGTCGAACCCGGGCCGCCTGGGTGAAAACCAGGAATCCTAACCGCTAGACCATATGGGAGGTACATATGAGGGGGGCCAATACAAAGGCAGGGCTAGTAGCCTTTGTCTATTGGTATGTGTGAATCTTCAGTTAACAATGTGAGAATGACCAAAAGGATCGTTTACTGAATTAAATCACATTGGATTAATTGAAGGGAGCTGTCATTTGACTCGCCCAATTCATTATGATCGTATTAATAATCTTTTTTATTATTATTATGATTATTTATTTATTTTACCGATACTGTTTAATAACAGTGCGTATTCACTGGTTCGGAGAAAAGAGTCGAGAGTGTCCAAAAGTTGAGGAATATTCAACTTTATGCAAATGTCAAATGAAACACCAGGCGGCAGCCAATCGATGTAAGATACAGGTGACGTCTGTCATGAGAGTTTAAACATCTTCCGATTTGTCGATGTGCCTGTGCTGCAATTTACATATTACTAGGCCTATATTAAATTCAGATTTCTAATGCAGTTGCTTTCATTGTGACTGGCTGGGTTTACAAAAGTCTATTAAATTGACACCACGTCTTAACTTTAGGAATTACAAAATAAATACTGCATCTTAACTGTAATCATGTGTATATAAACTATAAAAATCTAAAAACATCTCTCGTTAACAAATAGACTAAAAAAAAAAAAAAAACTCCAGAGACACAAAATTAAGTCAGCTTTATTTACAGCACTTTATAAAATACAGATTGTTTCAAAGCAGCTTCATAGTAATAAATAGGAAATTAACGATTAATGATGCAAACTTCTTCAAATATGAGACATTCAAATTCTGCTGTAAAGCAGCTCTAAATAGATACTGGTATTCAGCTCAAATCAGTTCATTGTTGATATTCAGATCAAATGTCATAGCCATTTATCAAATTTGTTGAGATGAGATTTCATGCCATCTGTGGTCAAGAAAAACAATTAAAGGTGTCATGACATGAAAAATCAAATTTGCTATGATCTTTTGACATATAAGACATCTTTGTACCATTAAAACATCCTGCAAGTTTCATAGCTTAAATAATAATATGTTTATTTTGTATAGTGCCTGTCTACCACACTTTTTTACAATAGAGCAATGGAAATGTAGAACAATAAAATAGGAGAGAAAAGTGGAAAATACTGCAATACACACAAAGTCATATGATCAAGAATATAAGGAAGAGCTGGGTTTTCAGTTCTCTTTTGAAGTCATAGATATTTGTGATATCATGGAGGGATTTAAACGTCCTCCTCATTATAAACAAAATTTTTATTTAATCAAACTCCAAAAACAGCTTGTTTTGATGTTGTGGGATCTGTGACGTCACACGGGAAAATACATTTGCATATGCCCGCCTCCAGAGCAAGACATTAGGCTTATTTGACATGCATTGGCTCTGCACGGACTGATTGGCGTATGACATCAAAGTACCGCGAGAGCGATTCAAAAGCATAAGGAATTGTATGCTCTTCAATCGCTCTCGCGGTACTTTGATGTAATGAGCCGATCGGTCCAGGTAGCGCCAATGCATTTCAAACAAGCCCATTGACTAATTATACATTTGCCTACACTGGATGTAAGCATCGCGTCAAAAGCAAATAAAAGTCATTATAATCACTAACGCTGTCTACTCTGATACAGTATACAGATGTGCGTTCAGTTTCTGAAGCTATCATAATCACTGACGCCGTCTACGCTGATACAGTATACAGATGTGCGTTCAGTTTCTGACATACTCCTCGCGCTTGAGTCTGTCGACAACAGGTCAAATGGAAAAGTGAAAGAACGTTCGTTTGACACGTCCAGTTTAAACAGCTGGTTTGCATCTCTGTACAAACTTCAGAAGGATCCCAGCTTCGGAAACAAGTGGATTGTTTATTTTAATGGCATCCCGGATTGCCAGTTTGTTCTGAGCATTTTGTATTGTTGTGGAGGCACAGTGTAATGGAGAGTTTGCAAGATGAAGCAGCAGACTGTATTGGATCTGACAGCAGCTGCATCACAAACTGCAAGTAAATGATTTCATAATGCTTTGTCTGTAAATGACTGCTTTATATAGATAATGCAATAGCACATGAGTAAGTGTTGATACTGTTTTAATACTGTTTCCTATGCAGTGAGGTTAGCAAGTCATAACATTCCTGACAAGCCTTAAAGGAGCCGCGCCTTAAAAATGGATCATTTCAGACAGAGGCTCAGAATGAGGGGTAAAAATCATTTTTTCCACATACATATTATTGTTATTATTATTTATTTATTGTGTGCAAAGAACCTTATTAACATTATAAGTGAACCTCAAGGAGACATGTCATGACCCCTTTAAGATGGGTGGGTCATCTTACCCCGTCTTCAAAGTTCTGTGGTATTACATAACGAACGAAACTGGATAGGCGAATAGAGACAAGCCCCGCCCACCGCACTACAGAAGCCACCCGACAACACTGTCTGCTCCGGTAGAGGAACACTTGAAAGACACAGATTTCTCTGACATTTTTCTTCGGAGAGTCCTAACGTGTAGGAAAATGCATTCGGGTCAGCTTGAGAAAACGGGTTCACTGAGGAAACGGACTCTCTCTCGGGGAATGAGCGAAGACGAGTCTCTTCGGCACATTATCAGAGAGGTACGAGTAAGTTAATCTTTACTCCGGATCTCCTTTGTCACGACTCGTGACTTGATTTGAGCCGTCGGATTTCTGCAATTAATCGTCTGCTGATCTTTGATGATCGAGTCACCTGGATTACATTACCTATTATAAATTACAAATCCTCGATAAGATGATAATATTATTATATAATGACCGGGCTGATTTGGGACTGGTAGCATCAGGGTGTGACATGATGAAATCTGTTTTTACTTGAATATTCACGCGATTATAAAAATATGTAGCAAATGCTATTCTAATTCTATTTAAATAAACGCGAAGTGTTGTTTTGACAACGCACACCTTCCGATGATGATGATGATGATGTATGCGCGATGATGCCTAATCTCGCGATGCAAAACGAATTAAAGATGTCTTTTCTCAAGCACAGACGTGACGAACGATTCAATTTAAATAGCGATCTACATATGAGCGGTCTTAGAATTTGGCCGTCTTTACTCCAAGCAGTTAAAATAATTAGTCTCCTTTTGACTGATATGATTGTGACACCAGTCAGTAAGTGTTCGCAATCATGTAAAATTTTATTTGGTCTTGGTCTCTTGGCATTCATTGTTACTTTCAAAAGCGAATTCGCTCTTTTAAAGAAAGAAACACTGCCATTTGAGACTGATTACTATAAGCAATAGTTTGTAGAGCTTGGCCTCGATTCTGAGGCCTTGGGAATTGTGGGGTTAAAATTGTTGCATATTTCCAACTAAATAGATTGTGATATACAAATAAATAAATGTAAAGAGATTCCCAAAAATTAAACAATTTCACAAATAAATACAATAAGATCCACATATATATGCAGGAGTTTCACAAAAATGAAATACTGGTATAGATACTGGTAAAATGAATAAAAATTACTAAATAATTTGTAATTTGTGAATTAAAAAACACAAACACAACTTCCCTGGTATTCATTAGTGAATTGCTTTCGGGTTTTGAAACATTTCTAGTAGACACTCATCCACAAATAAATGGATTCCACCCACTGTCTACTTAAGCCAATCAGATAACAGCCATATTGCGCTGACCAAGTAGCACGCTCACGCTCCAACCAATCACGTTTTGCTTTACGATCAGGGTGGTCTTGCCCTGAAATAACATTGCTCATTCATCTGCAATGGCTCAAATAGTATAAGGCCCATTGGTACGGTAAAAGATGTTTAAAGGGGACCTATAATGCCCCTTTTACAAGCTGTAATATAAGTCTCTGGTGTCTCCAGAATGTGTCTGTGAAGTTTCAGCTCAAAATACCCCACAGATCATTTATTATAGCTTGTCAAATTTGCCCCTATTTGGGTTTGAGCAAAAACACGCCGTTTTTGTGTGTGTGCCTTTAAATGCAAATGAGCTGCTGCTCCGGCCCCCTTTTCCAGAAGAGGGCGGGGCTTTAACAGCTTGCGCTTCGGTTGCTCAACAACAACAAAGCTGGAGAATCTCACGCAGCCAAAATGAGGATTGTCGGTAACGGTGTTCAGCCTTACATTGTTCAAACCGGAGTCGACACTGATGGAGAGACTCGGGAAGAAGTTACAGCAGACCTTTCTATCAGAGCCCAAAAACAACATCAAGACTTGGGCAAAATAGTTCCTCTTTAAAACTCCAAATTCAGCCAGATTTGCTTTCAGAATCTCTAATGGAGTTTGTTGCTTAGATTGCTTTGTTGTTTTATATTAGTAATCAATAATATGATTGTTTGTGTCCTGCAGGCAGAAGAGACAAGCAGACACCTGTCACGCAGCGACAGCAGATATGGCTCGTTAAAAAGAGGACAAAGAGAAGAAAGCCAAGTTAGTATTGTGATGTTTGCAGTATAAGTGTGTGGTTTAGGTGGACGTGAACTGAAAGTGCTGTGCAAGTCTCTCTTGCACAGCTGTATTTGCTGAACAGGATTCACTGATTAGTTTTGTTACAAAATTCCTTCAGAAACATTTCAAACTTTATTTTGTTTGTTTTATATAGTAATGAACAATTATGTTTTTTAGAGTGAAGATTATCCGCTTTCTGAGAACATAGAAATGGTAAGATTTACATATTTTCTTCAAACCAAATTATGTATTTAGTTTGCTGTTGGTAATTATATAAGCTGCTGTTTTGTAAAAGATTCAGTGTACGGTGTGAGAGGACATGAATCATCAACAGGTGTGTCTCGACTCGTGAGCCTTTGTAAACACATGACTCAGTGGTGTAGGCATAGGAGGAGGTTCATATTTTTGCTGGAGGGGGTTATTATTTAAAGCTGCAGTCCGTAACTTTTTTGGTTAAAAATGATCCAAAATCAATATTTTTGAGCAAGTACATAACCAGCCAATGTTCAAAACTATCTCCTTACCATAGCCTGATTCACAATGGTAAGCTTGTAGTAATGTTTTCTAATCTGAGCGGTACTGCCGTTCGTCTTTGCGTCATTACGTCACGTCTGTTTACATGAAGAGCGAGTCTCAGCTAGTAGGCTATATCATGTGAGGATGCTGCAGGTGACGGATCATTTATAGCCTTTTCTCACAGCAGCTGCAATAATTAAACTTATTTTGATGGCGGATTGTAATCCAGAAAGGTCCAAATAACAATCATCAGTGACAACTGAAGATTCACCTGTAGTCAAAAGCAAAAGACTTCAGTGGAGTGGCTACAGAAACCGAAATCTACAGGTAACACTAGTACACTAAATACACATAATCACGCAATGCTGATGTTGTTAACATTATCAATTTGATAACAAAGTATAACAATAATAATAATTTGCACGGTTTGATGCGATATGAGCTAAGCGATCGTTAGATTTAGGCCCAGTCCCATTTCTACCCCTTACCCCTTCCCTTTCCCTTTCCCCTACCCCTTCGTTTTGCACGTTCATGTGAAGGGGTAGGGGTGTCTTGATTCTCTTTTGGCTGGAGTGGTAGGGGTAAGGGCCAGAAAGCCCTTCAAAAGGAGTATGAGAAATTTCCCTGCATACACCGGCTACCGTGCTGCTAGAATGTGTGTAGTGATCATGGTAGTGATATTTCCACTCAGGATCGATCACTTGTGTGTTACCTGGCTGCACTTCATTGCTGTTCATACTGGTTAAATGTTATTGGACACTAATAAAAAAAAAAAACTAGATATGATGACGTGTGTAATGGTGTAGTAGTGCTGTCCCATTTCTTAGGGGAATATTTTCACCCCTACACCTTGCCACTATGTTTCAAGGGGCAAGGGGAAGGGCAAAGGGCTAGGTGAAGGGGTATAAAAGAGAATTGGGATTGGGCCTTAATCACCATTGGCAGCGCAATTTATTGTAATGCTTTTTTTTTTTCTCAGTTGGTCAGAACAAAAGTGGTAGACATGTTACTTACTTGTTTAGATTACACTTTCCAGTGAAAATTCTTATTTTGGTCATACTTCCAAGCCTACAATCTGTGATTCTGAAGTACAGTATCCACACCGATGTGGTGATTGACAGCAAACATTAGATTCATCCGCGCTGAGGAGCGGTGCTGATGCACAACCGACGTAAAGATGATAATTCCGGAAATAACTGCAATTACAGGTTTCAAACAGAGATGGCGACAAAAAGGCAAAACTTACGGACTTCAGCTTTCATAAATAATAATAGTAATAAATGAATTAAATATTTAAAGGATTAAAATGGATTTAAGGGAATAAATAAATAAAAATGGTAGTAGAAAGTTCTAGGTAACTAATTGTAGTTATGAAGTAATCAATTTAAACTATTTGAAAATACATTCATTCTTCTTCGTCTAATATGTTGAAAACGCAAATGTTTCTCTTCACATTTATTTATGAATTACATGAATCATGATCATATATTTTCAATTCAAAACGGCGAAATTTCATAAAAAGTTGTGTAGTTTTCATGACTAATTTTGACACCACTAAATAATGCATAAATAAAAAAATAAAAGTATAATAAATACTCGTTTATTTTTTTTACATTTCTTTGTATATTTATTTATGTACTTATTTTGTCAGTGTTCCATATAGAAGATGCATGTAAAGGTTGTGCTTGCTCTGCAGACGGATGAGGACTGTGTGCAGGAGCTGCGGACACTCTCGCTCCAGCAGGACGCTCTTCTGTTCCAGGTGGACTGTCTTCAGGACGCGCTCGAGGGGGCGGAGGAGATGCTCGCCGAAACACAGAGAGAGACGCATCAGCTCACCATGGTATTGTGAAACATATCTTCATCCTGCCAACACAGAGACTAATGCAAATGATAGATTTCTAATTCAGAAAACATTAACTTGGTGATATGGATGACACATGACATTTCTCTCTCTCTGACTGGAAGGAGCTGGAGCGAGAGAGAGCAATGAGGAGGAAGCTGGAAGACATGCTTGCCTCATTAATGCAGGAGATGGAAAGGTTAAGAGAGGTGAGGAAACTCTAAGCTTACATAATCACATTTAGAAATGGACAGAAACTGCTGCGTAAAGCCAAAGAGAGAGAGAGAGGCTGGCAGTTTCTGATGCTTCTGTAACCATGTTTGGAGAACAAGTGAGTGTGTTCACTTCTCTCTTATTTTATTTTTTTATCATTTACCCTGAGATAAATGTTCAGAGTGTGCCTGGTTGTGTTCTGCTGAATGAAAGTTCTCAGTTTACAGTAAGAATTATGCAGAGTGGAAAGGTCTTGATCGACCTAAAAGGTTTGTTTGTTCTCAAATATATAAATCAATGGACATGAAACCAGTTCAGCTCTGTAGGAAATCACTTGTTAACGAGATTATAAAGTTTGTACACAAACCATGATGTTGGCTTGAGAAAACATAGCCAGAAAGATTAAAGTCATTTTAGCAGCTTTAAGTTTGAAGTTTATATATGTTTTAGGTTTGAAATAGTTTTAAGTTTTAGTTTTAGTATTTTTAAAAATATGCAGTTCCTAGGGTATTCTGGTTGGCTTCGAGGGTGTTGCTATGTTTTATCACATTGCTAGCATGTCTTAGATAGATACCTAGATAGATAGACAGTAGAATGCTGTTGAGGAGATTTAACCAGTCAGAGACGCTTTTATTGGTGACGTTGGGAAAGGAGTCTAGGTGGCAATAGAAACTTCCAGATCTTCTCTAAGGGTGTAAACACCTAATCCTGTATCCCTGATCTTAAAGGATTAGTTCACTTCAGAATTAAAATTTCCTGATAATTTACTCCTAATTTACTACCTCCATGTTATTCAAAATGTTCATGTCTTTCTTTCTTCAGTCAAAAAGAAATTAAGGTTTTTGAGCATAAACATAAACATCTGCAAAGTTACGGCGCTCAAAGATCAATGCAAAGGGAGATATTTTCTTTTACAGAAATTGCTTTTTAAGGACTACAGCAAACGGCTGGTAGGGACTACAACAAGCTTCTTCCCGAGTTGGTGACATCACTAACCCTAAAATGTACATAAACCCCGCCCCCGAGAACACACAACAAAGGGGGTGTCACCTGCTTTAGAGAAGAGGAAGAGTTGTTGTAGTAGAGTGTTGTTGCCATGCCATCATTTTACACCGGACTGCTTCACAAACGAGGGTCAATTCAACGCTGGATTTGCATAAAAGATTAACATGACGGCACATGCTAGTCAATGAGTTGAATCAACTCCACAGCAACTACATAAATTTATCCGCTAACCATTCGGAAACATCCAGTTTCATTCTAAAACTTGTAACTTCTTCCTGAGTCTCTCCATCAGTGTCCGACTCCGGTTTGAACAATGTAAGGCTGGACACCGTTACTGACAATCCTCATTTTGGCTGCGTAAGATTCTCCAGCTTTGTTGTTGTTGAGCAACCGAAGCGCGAGTTGTTAAAGCTGCCGGGAGCAGCAGCTCATTTTGCATTTAAAGGGACACACAAATAGGGGCAAATTTGACAAGCTATAATGAGTGATCTGTGGGGTATTTTGAGCTGAAACTTCACAGACACATTCTGGGTACACCAGAGACTTATATTACATCTTGTGAAAGGGGCATTATAGGTCCACTTTAAAGTAGGACCCCTACTTTATGAACTTTATGAACTACTATTTGAACTTTCAAAAGTAATTTGATGCCACTCTCAGGGTTTATAATATGCATTCAGACTGTGTTTCAGCATTTGTTTGAAGAATGTCTCAACATTTGTGCAGGAAAGAAAAGCGGAGCAGCTTCCGGCGAGACACGCAGGGCCTGTCTGGATTCATGGAGCTCCAGAAGGAACTTCAGTGGACAGAGAGGAAACGCTGCTCTCAGACAGCGGAGGCTCTGCAGCGCATCTGAATGCAGCCCCAGTGTTGCATTTGAAAAAATTGGTCAACCAAGAATTGGGTCAATCAGTGTTTGATAATCAAAGGCGTGAAGCTCCGGCTGGGGAGGATAATGATGAGAGCAGTGGCTATGAGGACGCGCCGTCAGAGTTCTCGCCCTGTCCGTCCACTCCAGACGTAGATGAAGATGATGGGATGAATACTGGGGAGCCCAGGATCCGTACAAATGAAGATTCTTGTGCTCTCTCTTGAGTCATTTATAAAAAGGTTCTGATAAATTTGTCTACTTTAGAAGTATGTCACTTTATCCAAGTTACATTCACTTAAACAGCCTTTGCACAACTTTAAAATGAAGACTACTTTGTTTTACTCATCAGTCGACAAAATTATTTCGGTAAAGAAGGAATCTGCACTTTATATTAGGTGTCTTTAACTACTATGTACTAACATTTAAATTAATCATTTGATACAATGCACTTATTTTGTACATGCATGTTTTTACATTGTACTTTTAGTTAATTTCAGATATACTGTTAACAATTCCCTTACACCTTAACCCACCCTTAAACCTACCCAAACTACCCAGTCTTAATCTTACCTGTATCCACCTCAGTAACGGCACAAGTGATTCACTATACAACATCAACACAATAAGCACCTAATGGATATTAAATTCTGACGTAAGTACCTAGTAGTTAAAGCGGACCTATTATTAGCTTTTTTTAAATCTTGATTTTGTTTTCCTGCTTGAATGTTCATTATTTTCCTCATATTCTCCATTGTTGCAGCTCCTCTCCTCCCAGTCTGTCAGTAAAGCTCTGTGTAGTTCCTGTCTCTATAAAGCCCCCTCCTTCTGAAAAGCACAATGTGCTCTGATTGGTTGGCTGGAGCAGTTTGTTGTCACTTTGAGAGTGTTTGGGAAATGTCCCACCCCTTACCATAACCGCAAGTTTCAACACACTACTAACTAACTCAACCAGGCCCACCCCTTTATTCTGCATATTAATTATTTAAATGAGGAATATTGTAAAGAAAACTCAAGACTATAATGGAGGCGTTTCAGGGAGTTCAGAAACACTGACACTGATATATTATATTGATATTTTTCATGATCAAACAGCAACATTACACACTAAAGAAAGATGAACATTTAAAGACACCTATTATAAAGTGTGATCACACTTTGTTTCGGTTAACTTCCATGTCTTTTTTGTTTATAGCTGTTTTTGTGTTGAACTTTTGTACATTTATGTTCATTTTGCTATTAAACATGAGCTGTAAAGCAATTTCAAGACACTTGTTAATAAGGCATTACTTTACATTTGTATGTTGGCCCTATTGAAAAAAATAAAATTTTCATCTTGTATTAATACAATCGAAAGTTTATTTGAAAGCATGTTTTCACAGGAATTAACTCAAAGGGGAAATATTAATAATTATTCATAACTCATTGTGATTATTAATTATGATTAATTATGAATCAGTTAATCAGATTAACTTGATGTAGCTACATTAGAATTAATATTACAATCAATTAACCTGTTTGTCCAGTGAATGCTCAGTGTTAATTGTTTATTAAGTCTAAGAAATTCTTATTGTACAGTACTACTCAGAGCATGTAGTGAAGATCTAAATCATTTAAGAGGCAATTTATTAGCAGACGGAGTCAGAACCAAACATCTATTGTGCACAATCTTCATTAACTAACTCACAAACACATAACTAAACTAGCAAACACATAACATACACGCAGGTCACACACATACGTAGGTAAAAATGAGCAATGATAAGAGTTGAACCGGAAGTGGGACTGGAAACAGCTACGGAAAGAGTCAAAGACAGTCTGGAAAATAATCATCATTTTCCTCAGTAATAAAGCACCTTGGCTGACACAGGTGGTTTACAAATTAATACTAAATCGCTGTTTAGTGTTCAAATGTACGATACTTGCAAAATCCCATTAGGCTGAGGAGCATCAGATCTGCCGGAAGGAAGGATCCTTGATGATTCGGTCCGGAGTTGTAGCCAGTATCTTCTGCGTTGGATGAAGTAATATGAAACAATTTAAGCTGTTAATTTGACTCTTAGTGGGGAAAAAGTTCTTTCTCTCTCTCATAGATGAGCACATGGCCGGATTGCAGGCCTAGGCCTACAGGCCTTGCAGGTCCCTAGGCCTTGGCCTGAAGAGGCCTGCAGCCAAAGGGGGTCTCTTCAGTCGTCCAAGAAGCAAGAAAAAAAGGAGAAAAAGAAAAAGAGGAGGAGGGGCGTTGCGCACTAGCTTTTAACCTCTGGTCAATGTCACACCTCTTAGGCTTGACCTGACCAATGAAGATGATGTATTTCCGGGCGACAACACGCCTCCTGTCAGGGCTTTTACGACCGAGCAAGATTAACTGGCTTTTTGAGTTTAAAACTGAGTTTTTAAAGAAGAACTATTAAAGATTCTTGTAATACTTGTTGCACAAATATCTATATCTCGCATACACAAGCATTTAAATCTTCTCGATACGAACCCATAGACACTAAACATGGCATAACTGAATCATAACTGTATCATAACCATGTGAATACACTACACAACATGTGGGTACAATACAACAAACAGTAATAATGGTTACCATTTCCTGGGGATATGCATGTTCATTTATAGAACAGTCTGTCTATAAATTAATGCAGGCAAGTCTGTGTTCTGTGGGGAAAAATGCAGGGAAGATGCAGGTTTTCTTTGTCTCTGCTTTTCCACGTGCAACACACACATACTTCAAGGCAATAAAACTAAGGCTGGTCTTCTCGGGTAAGTTTTAAATAATTATTTGTTTAATATAACAAATAATTGTGTCTGATTTGTCTCAGTCGTTACAGGGAATTTCTTCTGTCGAGGATTTGGCAGTGAATCAGGACAGAGTATTGATGAAGTCAAAGTCTGAGCTGATGTTCAGTGATTGATGAGCATTTCGGTTCACTTGCACTTGTCATGTAAATCCTCAACCTATATCAAAGGTACACTATGTAACGGGAAATTGTGTACATATGTCACTCATGCGAGAAGTTGCTTCGGCTGTTTTGACGCGTGTCTAGTGTGGGAGTGGCAGAGGTTAGTCGTCACAACGAGAGAGAAAGGTTGACATGGAGCTGCTAAATCTCTAACCTCCAAAGAATTGTCAGTTTTAAACAAACCCCAAACAGAAGAGAGAAAAGAGAACAAGACAGAGCTCATAATAAAACAAGAATCAACATGATCTTGTCTTTAGGAGACGGCAAGAACTGAGGGATTTGAAATGTTGTAAAAGCGACAGAGATGATGGTGTTTTATTATTTAAAAGGTGAGTAAGGTGTTTAATTGAACAGATAAATTGCCATATGCAGCTCTCTAACAGAGGTCACTGTAAAGCATTATCTATTGTGAAGATCATTTTACTATGGTTGCTGTAGCTATGCTGGAATTTATTCAAGGAATTACCGTGTCTAAAGCTACAGTAACGTCTTCAGCTAGTCAGCTTGAGATCCTTTCCATCTAAAGTGGTTATATCTCTTAAGCCTAGCAGTGAATGTTTTATGAGCAGTAGGATAATCATATTCATCCACACCATCACGCAGAGCCGAAGCACAACCAAAACAATGATCTTCCGCCAAATGCATGTAGTTTTGTTTTTTAACCGCTAGAAGGCCAAAAGGTACATTGTGTATCAATAAGTTAAAACAATGTTGTTTTTGCGCAGTTTAAAAAAAAAAAAAATAAAAAATGTATTTTCTTGGTCATGCAAACATTAAGGGAACATTCCATTGATCATTCTTCCAACATCATGGGAACGTTACTTATGAATGTTCTCTGAACGTTCTGAAACAAGTAGTAACGTTAGATGAACATCCAACTAAATGTTTCATGAATGATGTATAAATAACATTTTGGTGCTAATGTTCTGAGAACATTATTAAATACCAGCTCACTTTTAACAAATGTTCTATTAACCTTACAAGAACGTTTGTTCATAATTTTGAGATAACCTTGCCAGAATGTAAGTTAAAGGGGTCACAAACTCCATTGTTTTATTGTTTAGAAATAAAAGGCATTTTTCCTACCCTGATTTTATCCTCTAATTTGAATGCCTTGTTTTAAGGGGCGTGTCTGCTGTGAGACTTCAGTGTAAATGATTGGCTGACATGTTTGCAATATGAAATAGCTAAGTATTACTCTCTCGAAAACTTTAGCACGTTTTTACTATTACAGCTCTCAAGGTTAACTAATCGTGAAAAGTGTTTATTATAGCATCACATTTAGATCTATGGTATTATATTTAGATCGTGGCATGAAAGGTTGCAGAGATGAACATTGTAGTCGACCACAGGCATGTTGCTGATTGCATGAAAGCAGTGATCTTTTCATTTCAACTCAAATTCTGCACACTACCGAATGCTTTCATCATAACTAACAGTGCAAACGCATTCTAACTAAGAGATTTGTTGAATAAAATGGAAGTTTTGGTGCGAGTCCAGAACTCAGTCACTGATAAACTTGCACTGTTTGATTGACAGCTCCAGCGATTGTAAAGACAGCGTTCTTTGATTGCTTTCTATATATCATTTAATCACCATTTAAATAACAGATTATTTTCATCCTACTATGAGAAACAATGTGAAGTTGAGCGTCTAGTAACTGGTTTGATTTACTGACAGACGAAGAACATCTGACTGAACAATGAATCATTACATATTAGATCAGGCATTAGTCCATATCGTAAAAGTCTGTTTGCAAAGCCATTTTTTGTTGGAAATAAATAATCATATTCCTAGCATTAGGATCCTTTGAAAGGTAATGTTATTTTTGTCCTTTATAGCTCTTCTCTCCTCCTCATCTCACTAACACGCCAGTGGGCGGGGCTAACGTTGCAATGATGAAGTAGGCAACGATTTCTTCTGCGGAGGCGGAGTTTCACCTATCTATTCCAGGATCAGTCGTTCGCTGGGCAGTTAAACCTAAAAAGTCAAGCAAGTCCAAGACTGTAATTCAACAACATAAGTCAGCAGAAATAGTCAACACACATGAAATCTAAATGACAATGAAGAACACTTGGTAAGTCAGGTTGAATTGGCAATACTTCACACATATTGTAGAATGATACTGTAGGGAACAGGAACTGGAAGTGCATGAAAATAGGGCATGTGACTGTGGTTAATACTCTGGTGATGGCGCCTTCTGGTGGCTGGAGGAATGTACATTCTTTTGTTTTAATCACATGGTCAAGAAAAGGACAAATTATCTAGTTTTGAATTAGTTACACAGTTAAGTGCATCCAATAAGGCCACATTCAAGCAATGCCCTCCGACATATTTTGAATATTTTAACTGCACTTATTTCTGCCATTGGCATAATAGATGAGAAAGGTCACACCTCATGACATATCAGTGACAAGTCATTTCAGCAATCCTAGAGAATGAACCAATGAAACAATAATTACTGCAGACCCAGTGAAATTACATTCTGCATTTGGCTTGAATGACTGTGAATAAAACTCGACTCAACATGTTTCTGTGCACCAGAATTATTATAATAATTAACATTATTACAGTCTATGTGGTTGCATTGATTTGAGGCTGTAAACCGAAGTATGATCCACTGAACCTCAGCACCTGCTCCATGACTCTTTATGATTGCGTTTCTTGTCTTTTGAATATCTGTGTTTGTTTACATTACTCATTTGCATTGACTGGGCTGAAGTCTTATCCTGATTGGTCAGTGAGCTGAGCATGGAGTGACAGCAGGCAAATACAATCAAATGAGGTATGTGTCAAATCGGAGCAAAAGATATGGACAAAAAAGGGCATATTTTACTTCATACCTTACTAGGGTCAAAGAGAATCCCGGACTTGTTCACTTGTCTCTGGACTTAACACAACAGTTTTCATCTCGAGAGAATCATCTTTAAAAAAAATCACTCTTTGGACTTCAAGGTAACTATTCACACTTAAAATGAAAGTTGCTTTAACAATAGTTGTTATTAAACTACTTTACATTGAGCTAAAAACAGAATAAAACATTCAGTGGCTAAAAGTGATACCCGGTCTGTTGACATCTTCACATTTTATTCAAATATTATTATAAATGTGTTAAAGATTTTGTCAGCATATTGTGTAGTTGTGCTTGGAGTCAATAGTTTTATCTGAGATAATAATGCAATGAAATCTCATTTTTGGCCACAAGCAAAAATATTAATAACTGATTATGTTGTATTCAATGTTTGCTTCTTCCTGTCAGCTATTTGTTTTGTTTTTTTCAATGCAATTTGTTTTTTGCATATTAAAATAAAATTTGTAGCTGTAGTTTGCCTTTTTATTTGCCAAATAATTTTGTCAGATAAACAACTTAACCAAGTTTAGTGTTTCGTTTTTCCCTCATATTTAAATAGTTAATATATATTGTCATATTTTGATGGTTTCGTTGAACTTGTAGGGTCATTAAAAACAAATATTACAGTATTGTGCAAAATACTGTAAATAATTTCTTAAATATTGAAAGGAACCTATAATAAAACTGAATGAAAGCTTTAGCCCAGTGTACTGTTTTCTCTCTGGTGTTTCAGTCTGGTGTCACTGTTGAATCATGCAGCATACATTCAGAGCCGTCACACACTCTCCAGGGATACTCATCTGGAGAATCGAGGTAGGTTTTGAGTCTATCAGCAGTAACTGGTGAAAAAATAATTTATTGATACATAATCTATTGAAGAAACAGGACTGAGATGCATGTTTGTTTGCTGCTGTTGCTTTGTTCACTGATTTAAACATGTATTGATATCAAGTATCAAGACATTTTTACATTCCTACTCAATAACAGCTTGCAATGTGCTGCTTGCATATATAATGTATGAGAATATATTGTATTAATGATTGGATGTAGGGTATGTGAAACTTACAACTATAAGTGTGAAAATGTTTTAAAATAATTACACTGTCCTTTTAATATTCTTCATTGTTGCAGCACCTCTCTTCCCTGTCTGTCAGTAACGCTCTGTTTGGTTTCTATGAAGCCCCTCCTTCTGAAAAGCACATTGTGCTCTGATTGGTCGGCTGGAGCAGTGTGTTGTGATTGGTCAAGCGCTTTGAGCGTGTTTGAGAAATATTCCACCTCTTACCATAACTGCCAGTTTCAACCATAGACTGTAAAAAAAAAAAAAACATCTTTGGAAAAAAACGTTTAGTTTGTCTCACGTCCCATTACATTACATGGAGAGGATGGGTTTTATGACCTATACTGGGACCAACCACCTGGGGGCGATAAAGACACTTTGTCTTCACTTTTCAGGACTTGCGCAGAACGCTTGGTTTTAACAGACTACTAACTATCTCAACCAGGCCCCACCCCTTTTTGCATATGCCTTGGGCGGGAATTATTTAAATAATTATTTATATTAAATATCAGGCTTCTTTCCTTACTCTGGATTTCTTCTCTGCTATTCTTGTGAAATGCAGTATACAAAGCTTAATATTTAGAATATTGAATGCAAGTGAATACCAATTTGGGGAGTAACATTTGTATTGTATTAGTCATCTGATCACAGTTTTTAAACAAAGATTTTGGACAGGTTGACAAAGTTTTCTAATAAATTTCACACTGTCACCGATTTTTATCCAGAAAATGGATCTTGTATTGGTCCCGGAAAAAGTCCACGGACAGTTTTATGAAAGTGACTGCTATTTACTGCTCTCAGTAAGTATTCTCTTCCTGAAACCTCCAAGTTATGTTGTGAAAACATTGGAAGAATAGAACAGAATTACATATTTTCTGTTGGTGCTTAGATGTCATATCACCAGTTATTCAGAAACTCAGCTGCAGCTTTATGTTTTACATCCCATGTCTTATATGCAGACACGCAAAGGTGGCAGATCTGCATACTATGACATTCATTATTGGATTGGTTCCATGTCTACAATAGACGAACAAGGAGCCGCTGCTGTCTATGCCATTCAGCTGGATGAATTCCTGGGCTCCTCACCTGTGCAGTACCGTGAGGTTCAGCACCACGAGTCCAGCATCTTCTGTGGATATTTCAAACAGGGCATCATGTAAGCATCTGAAACACCAGTCCACATCTCATTTGGTCAAGTAAGGTTATTTTTTTGAACACCATTACTGACAATCCTCATTTTGGCTGTGTGAGATTCTCCAGCTTTGTTGTTGTTGTTGAGCAACCGAAGCGTGAGCTGTTAAAGCTCTGCCCTCTAGTGGAAAGGGGGCCAGAGCAGCAGCTTATTTGCATCGAAAGGGACACACACAAAAACAGTGTGTTTTTGCTCACACCCATATTGTAGTGATACTGCTCCGAGACTCGAAGATGAGGATCTAAATGCAGTTTATTTATTTAAGGGACAATCCAGAACTGTGATCCAAAATAACAGGCAAAAGGTCAAAACACTGGCAGGCAGTCCAAACAAACAAAAATCAAGGCAGGGAACAAAGGCTAAGAGTAGTCCAGAACACAGTGTAGAATCATCCAAGACACAAGAAAACAAGAAACAACAGCTCAGAAATGCAGTACCAACAGTGATGCAGGACCTAGCAATGAATGACTGTGAAGACCGAGGTTAAATAAGCAGACACTAACAAGCAAATAAGGAACAGGTGAATGTAATCATGGCTGATGAGTCAGAGCAGTGGGTGATGGGAAATTGAGTCTTTGACAGAGATAATAGTCCAGGGCGGAGTGCTGTCTAGTGGAAATAATGGGCAATCTCACTGGTGATCGTGACACATATAGGGGCAAATTTGACAAGCTATAATAAATGATCTGTGGGGTATTTTGAGCTGAAACTTCACAGACACATTCTGGGGACACCAGAGACTTTTACATCTTATGAAAAGGGGCATTATAGGTACCCTTTAAGATGACAGAAAGCCACAAATATATGTCTTTATGTCCCTTAGTTATAAATCAGGAGGGGTGTCGTCAGGAATGAACCATGTGGAGACAAACACTTACAACGTTCAAAGACTGCTGCATTTGAAAGGAAAAAGAAAAGTGACCGGCACAGAGGTAAGGAAACTGTCTGTCTTCTAGTCCCACAGGTAGCCTACCAAAATGGTTTCTTTATTTCACTAATTAGCCTGAGTGTTTATAACCCCTAAAGTTTCTCACAACCTTTTGTCTGATCTTGAATGTATTTGTCAAAGTGTCAAAATACTTTAGAATATCCATCAGGGAACTTTCCTCTAGATAATCAATATAATCATTTGAAATCAATCTAGTGAAGAAAAAAAAAGTGCAGAAAGGAGTGAAATTATTCAGGCTATAATTCTCAGGCTATAAATGATTAAATGTTGTGCCCAATTTGCAGGTGGAAATGAGCTGGAACAGCTTTGACACTGGGAGTGTCTTTCTGTTGGATCTGGGCAAGACCATTATCCAGTGGAACGGCCCTGAAAGCAACAGACAAGAACGTCTGAAGGTTGGCATCTTATATATATATATATATATATATATTATATACACACACACACACACACAGAGATCAGGCATAAAATTATGACCACTGACAAGCAAAGTGAATAACACTGATTATCTCTTCATCATGGCACATGTTAGTGGGTGGGATATATTAGGCAGCGAATTAACATTTTGTCCTCAAAGTTGATGTGTTAGACGCAGGAAAAACGGGCAAGCATAAGGATTTGAGCGAGTCTGACAAGGGCCAAATTGTGATGGCTAGACGATTGGATCAGAGCATCTCCAAAACTACAGCTCTTGTGGGGTGTTCCCAGTCTGCAGTGGTCAGTATCTATCAAAAGTGGTCCAAGGAAGGAACAGTGGTGAACCGGCGACAGGGTCATGGGCGGCCAAGGCTCATTGATGCACGTGGGGAGCGAAGGCTGGCCCGTGTGGTCCAATCCAACAGACGAGCTACTGTAGCTCAAACTGCTCAAGAAGTTAATGCTGGTTCTGATAGAAAAAGGTGTCATAATACACAGTGCATCGCAGTTTGTTGCGTATGGGGCTGCATAGCTGCAGACCAGTCAGGGTGCCCATGCTGACCCCTGTCCACCAACGAAAGAGCCAACAGTGGGTACGTGAGCATCAGAACTGGACCACAGAGCAATAGAAGAAGGTGGTTTGTTGCGTATGGGGCTGCATAGCTGCAGACCAGTCAGGGTGCCCATGCTGACCCCTGTCCACCAACAAAAGAGCCAACAGTGGGTACGTGAGCATCAGAACTGGACCACAGAGCAATGGAAGAAGGTGGCCTGGTCTGATGAATCAGTCTGATGAGTTTTCTTTTACATCACGTGGATGGCCTGGTGCGTGTGCGTCTCTTACCTGGGAAACACATGGCACCAGGATGCACTATGGGAAGAAGGCAAGCCGGTGGAGGCAGTGTGATGCTTTGGGCAATGTTCTGCTGGAAAAACCTTGGGTCCTGCCATACATGTGGATGTTACTTTAACACGTACCACCTACCTAAGCACTGTTGCAGACCATGTACACCCTTTCATGGAAACGGTATTCCCTGGTGGCCGTGGCCTCTTTCAGCAGGATAATGTGCCCTGCCACAAAGCAAAAATGGTTCAGGCATGGTTTGAGGAACACAACGAGTTTGAGGTGTTGACTCGGCCTCCGAAATCCCCAGATCTCAATCCAATCGAGCATCTGTGGGATGTGCTGAAAAAGCAAGTCTGATCCATGGAGGCTCCACCCAGCAACTTACAGGACTTAAAGGATCTGCTGCTAACATCTTGGTGCCAGATACCACAGGACACCTTCAGGGGTCTAGTGGAGTCCATGCCTCATAGGTCAGGGCTGTTTTGGCAGCAAAAGTGGGACCAACACAATTTTAGGAAGGTGGTCATAATGTTATGCCTGATTTATATATATATATAGAGAGAGGGAGAGCATATATATATATATATATATATATATATATAATGTCATGCTTTATTGTTGACTATAGGGCATGATGTTGGCAAAGGACATCAGGGACCGTGAGAGAGGGGGTCGGGCAGAAATTGGGGTGATTGAGGGGGATGCAGAGGCAAAATCACCTTTGTTAATGGAATTTATGGTAAGCATTATGGGTGAACGGCCCTCTACACTGCCCAGCGGGACGCCTGATGAAATATCTGACCAGGAGCAAATGGCGAAGCTCACCCTCTATCAGTAAGTGCCGTCAGCTCTACTGTGTCCTTCATGTCAACTGTTTGTATTACACAAAATATCATTTATCAATTAATTGATTAATTGGCTCACCTAATGTTTACTGGGTCTACCAATCCTTACCTAATCTAACAAATCTCAAACTTTGAAGTGTGTCAGATGCGAATGGATCTATGAAGATCACAGAGATCGCAACCAGTCCACTAACACAAGACATGCTGAATCACGATGTAAGTATACACTAGATCTACACTGCCCGGCTGTTCGGATTTAAATAGGCAAATGCTTAAGAGTCTATGATTGGATCATTATTGCAGCGAATATTATGTTTCTAGCATGTTACATGTTTGGCAACAGTTCTTTTAACCCTAATTGATGGAGTGTGTAGCTTTTCATTTCTTAAACAACCATGTAAGAAAACACATAATGGCTATATTCCAGAATGACAATGTTAAGATTCATCAGGCTCAAACTGTGAAAGAATGGTTGAAGAATCATTTTCATACATGAAATGGCACCTCTGAGTCCAGACCTTAAATTCATTGTAAGTCTTTAGGGATTTGCTGGAGGAGACTTTACAGAGTGCTTGACTCTTGCATTGTCAATACAAGATCTTGAGTAAGAATTGATGAAAATAAACATCACAGCATTTATTTCCATCAAGTGGTGCATCATTTTTTGGTCAATTTATTCCTCAATTTGGTCATTGATCTTCATGCTTCCTCCTAATCATTCTTTCACAGTTTGAGCCTAATGAATCTTGACATCGTCATTCCAAACTTTTGACTGACAGTACTTTATGCAACTTTCAAACATTTATTTATTTATTTATTTATTTCTCAGGATTGTTACATTTTGGACCAGGGGGGAATGTCAATATTTGTGTGGAAGGGGAAGACAGCCAACAAGGCAGAGAGGCAAGCAGCAATGACCAGGGCTCTGGTGAGTTTCCTTGAATTTAAGAAAAGTGAATTTGATCTACATGTGTACTGAGGTTTAATCAGCAATCAGTTGCTGCCCGCCTTACAAGGTTGAACTGCCTTCATTGGACACCACAACTGCCTTCTAGATGCTCACAAACAAATGATTCATAATTAATTTGAATCAAAATGATAAAATGTTTAAACAATGACAGATAATAGGAATTGGTTACAAGAAAACAGAGGTAAACTTGTATGTCAAAATGAAGAACATTATCGGATTCCCCCCAGCAAGCAATTTTGCGTTTAAAAGACATATAATAGCCGTCGAAACACAGCCCTGACGTCTAGGCTAAAACAAGGCAAAATATGAGACTGATAGAAGTTATTTTGCCAAAAACGACATGTAACCAAATTCAAGGTTATTTTGGCTAGAAGTGTTATTCATAGCCGGACTATATCGGGTCTATAGTTAACAGAGATCGTGAAATGACGGCTATTGCTTGCTGGGAGGTTACACTTTATTTTGATAGTCCACTTTAGATATTTTACTAACTATGAGTAACTTTGCAACTACATGCCAATTAACTCTCATTAGAGTATTAGTAGACTGTTAAGTTAGGGTTCGGGTTAGTAGAATAAGTTGACGTAGTTAAGTAAGTATTGCCAGATATTATAGGGGTGGTTAATTATGATTTCACTTTTTTTAACTTTAGTTAGTGTGTAATGTTGTTGTTTGAGCATAAACAACATCTGCAAAGTTACGACGCTCAAAGTTCAATGCAAAGGGAGATATTTTCTTTTAAAGAATTCTCTGTTTAAGGACTTCTTCTCGGGTTAGTGACATCACTAACCCTAAAATTTACATAAACCCGGCCCCCAAGAACATGCAACAAAGCGGGTGAGGCCATGTTGGACTGCTTTAGCGAAGAGGAAGAGTTGTTGTAGTAGAGTGTTGTTGTCATGCTGTCATTTTACGCCAGACTGCTTCACAAACGAGGGTCAATTCAATGCTGGATTTGCACAAAAGATGAACATGACGGCACATGCTAGTCGATGAGTAAACATAAATGTATCCACTAACCATTCAGAAACGTCCAGTTTCATTCTAAAAGTTGTAACTTCTTCCTGAGTCTTTCCATCAGTGTCCGACTCTGGTTTGAACAATGTAAGGCTGAACACCGTTTACTGACATTCCTCATTTTGGCTGCGTGAGATTCTCCAGCTTTGTTGTTGTTGAGCAACCGAAGCACGAGCTGTTAAAGCTCCGCCCTCTTCTGGAAAGGGGGCTGGGAGCAGCAGCTCATTTGCATTTGAAGGGACACACACAAAAACAACGGGTTTTTTGCTCACACCCAAATAGGGGCATATTTATAAATTATCTGTGAGGTATTTTGATCTGAAATTTCAGACACATTCTGAGGACACCAGAGACTGATATTACATCTTGTGAAAGGCTGCTAGTTGACATGTAGTTATAAAGATACTTATAGTTAGTAGAATGTCTAAAGTGGACCATGGAAATTAAGCGTTAACTACCAATGTGATTGATTCTACAGGAGTTCATTAAACTGAAGGGTTATCCACTTAGTACTAAAGTGGAGTCTCTCAGTGACGGAGGGGAATCAGCTCTCTTTAAACAACTCTTCAAGAGCTGGACTGTCAGAGATCAGACAGCAGGTCTGGGCCGGACACACACTGTCGGGAGAATCGGTATGTGTTTCAGCTGCCTTCATGTGTGTTCCTACATATACTTACTTTCAGAGGCATGACTTGTTTTATTGTTTTTTAAAACCTCATTTCGATTCACCTTCTATTTGTAACCTTTCTATTAAATTTGATATTCTTGCTTTTAGCAGACGCTTACAAAAGATGAACAAAAGCTATTTGTCCAGAAGCAAACAACATTTGTAATACACAATGGCAGGGTTATTAAAAAACATGGAAGCTTGGTTCTGCCATGAAATAAAAAATAAAAAAGGAAATCGCCACTTTTTATTTTGCAATTCTGACTTTATAACACACAATAACAAGTTTATAACTTGCAATTTATTTTTCTCCCACAATCTCGCAACTGCAAGAAAAAAGTCAGAATTGTAAGATAAAAAGTTGCATTTAATTTTTTTATAAATATTTTATTCCATAGCGGGAGAAAACTTTCCTAGTTTATTAGACAGCTAGATTAGGAAGCAAGCTAGAGAAGTGTTACGGTTAGCTGGGAAGAGAAGAGGAGAGGATCTAATTGCAGCAATAGTTTACAAAGGAAATACATAAAGGGATGATATGAACCAAACAAGAAAGATAAATCCAAACAGGGAAGGAATAAGACAATAATTTGAATAGGGAACAGAAATGCAACAGCTTCACAAACATACATGTAAAGACAACAAGCGATCCAAGATGGGTGTAAATACACTGGATAACCACAGGCTAACAAGGAACAGATGTGAGTAATGAACCGCCACGGAAACAAACAAGGGTAACTATAGAAACAAATGCAAATCATAGGAAGTAAACAAAGGGAACAATGGAAATGGATAATGCACTTCAAAATAAAAGTCCTAGAACACAGAACACACAAGGGAAATCGTGACGAGAAGAGAAAAAATGCAGAGAAGATGACAAGGTTTTTTTTTACTGTCAATCAGAGCAATCAGGTGTCATTTATTCTACTTCACAGTTTTTAAAGAGTACATTATAAAACTGAGGCTGTTTTGACAGTTTTTCAAAAAAAAACAAACAAAAAAACAACAACATATGGTTACACTATATTTTAAGGTGACTTAGTTACATTGTACTTCTCAAATAAGTACTGAGTAATATTAATTAACTACATGCACTTACTATAGAGTTATGGTTAGGGTTAGAGTTTGATTTAGGGTTAGTTACTTGTAATTATGCATAATTTACTGTGAGTACTAACGTTTAACTACGCCACCTTAAAATAAAGTGTTATTAAATGTATTGCCATTATTGTCAGTACTACACAGTAAAACCTCCAGTGTTAAATTAACATTGCCAGTGTTTATATAATCCACATCGGATTATATAAACACTGGGTGACACTGGAAGTGTTAATTTAACACTGGATATTTTGCTGTGTAATAATATATATTTACTTCAGTTGAAAGTTACACTGCTAAAAACAAGATTATTTTTCTGAGCTATTGGCAGATATTTGTCAATGGCTTCATTTCATTTTGATGCATTTATCAGTAAACAAGACTTAATATCTTCAGTCATTTTGATTCTCAAGTAAATGTATCTTGATTTAAGAATGTTTGTACTGGAAAATGAGAAAAAAAACTGAGGAAAACTGTCACATTTATTTTGTAGAGGAGTGTGAAAATGTTAAATGTCATAAATGAGATAATTGTGAGGATTGTTTGTGTTTATGGTAGACCAGGCAAACAACACTTCTACTCTACATGTAGCTGTGAGGTTAATTTCAGATTAACATGGTCCATAAGCTTTTCTTTATCCTCTCATAAATTAGCTGATGTTCCTCAAGAGAAATTTGATGCCACTAGGATGCATGTGATGCCTGATGTTGCTGCGCAAGAGCGTATGGTGGATGATGGCAGCGGACAAAAGCAGGTAAGGAAGAGCTGAACTGCAAACATATCTAGGATTATACAATCAGAACATGAGATATGCGTGAGAATAGAGTCATCGTCAGCTCTTCTCCATCCTCAGGTGTGGCGCATTGAGAATTTGGAGATGGTGGAGGTGAATCCTGAAATGCACGGATACTTCTATGGAGGCGATTGCTATCTAATTCTGTACAGCTATGATGTTAACGGCAGGAAGAGCTACATTCTTTACATGTGGAAGGTAAAGTTTACATTTTTATTGATTTCATGTGGCATACTAAAAAGTATAGAAACTTGTTTCTGCCACGAAATAAAACTATTTAAAATATAACTGCAACTTTTTAGCTCACGATTCTGACTTTTTTCCTCACAATTCTGATTTTATATCACGCAATTCTTACTTTATAACACGCAATTATGAGTTTATATTCTGCAATTCTCAATTTATAACTCACAACTGGGAGTTCATATCTTGCAATTCAGACTTTTTCTCAGAATTACAAGATATAGACACAAGTTTGATAACTCACAATTCTGAACTTTTCTTGCAATTGTGAGTTTATATCTCATAATTCTGACTTATTTTCTCAGAATTGCGTGTTTATATCTCACAATTCTGATTTTATAACATGCAAATGTGAGTTTATATCTCGCAATTCAACTTTATATTATGCGATTCTGAGATTTATTTTTTATTCAGTGGGGGGAAAGAAGCTTTCATATAAAAAATAATGGCTTATAACTCTACAAAAACAAGGTATCATCAAGTACATGGTCTCATTTAATAGTAAAAAAAAAAAGATTTTGATCATGTTTGGAGGTTCTTATTCTACATCACTGCTGAGGAAACCCCAGAAAATGTATTGATTTATTTTGTTATTATTCATGCTTGACACGATGACTATTAGAAAATATATATGAAAGGTCATTAAATCAAGTTTGTTCACAATTATGTCAGCTGCATCTGAAGCAAATTTTGTGTTGATATCTCAAAGCTATCAAAAGTGGAACCACTGGTTCAACAAGTTGCACATAATGAAAAAAGTAATTGCATCATTCTTTCCGCAAAGGGCCGTCATGCTTCTCAGGATGAAATTACTGCCTGTGCGTATCAGGCTGTGACTCTGGACCAGCAATATGGTGGCGAGCCTGTTCAAGTGAGAGTCTCCATGGGAAAGGAGCCGCGCCACTTCATGGCCATTTTCAAGGGCAAACTGGTGATCTTTGAGGTAGCGAACCACTTGCTCTATTTAAAGAGAGATTTTAAAAGACATTAGGTTAGCGATCAGTTGTAATTCAAACATTAATTGCACTAAATGGTACATCTAGAGATAACAGTTCTCTGTTCAACTACTATTTTTTTTCTTTTAATTTTCACAGAAATGCTCTTAATACACCAAAGTCACATTTTGTATTCATGTTATAATCAAAATTCGCCAGCTGACTTTTAATGATTCATTTGCTGCAGAAAGTGGTTCAACTTTTAATCCCATTGCAACGACACGACCCAACCAACTTAATTTCTTGCTCGCTTTTTTTGTTTGCTTGCTATTCTACTGTAGTTTTAAATTTAAACGCCCAAAAGAGCAACATTTTAAATAAATGTGATTCATGTGATCGGAAAAGTCTTGACTTTTCCAACAAAGTCTTCTAAATCTCCAACATAACTGAACATTAAACATCAAGGAACACGTTTTTGCTTTTAAAAACACAAGATGCCTGTCACGATGGCTGTGTGTACAATCCAAAGACTAGATGTGTGACGCAAAATGAACATTTAAGAGACTTTTAATTAACATGAAGAGCAATAATCACTGCACACATTAAACATTGATCGTATCTACTATTAAACATTTTTTTATAGTTCATATTCATATTCATATGAAATGCATGACTAAAATGTGTGTAATATATCAAAACAAAACAACTTGAATTATTCTGTTTATATGCCATTTTGCTTTAAAATGAATCTCAAGGATTCGCAACCCTGGCTCACATGACCATAAATGATAAAATTACTCCCTTGTAGAGACCATCACATAACGGACGTGTGGAAGGGCCTTTCATGAAGGGATTCAGTTGTTCACTTTTGTTTGGACACACCTACAAAATGGCGTGCCCTTCGCGAAGTGCCCTTCAAGGGCGCAAAAACAAAGTTTGGAATTCGTCCTTACTCTCCAGTTCCATGTCTTGTTTCAGTTGTCAACAAAATGATGAATGTAGTCCTGATTGTGGTATCTGTCAAGAGTTATTACACAGCAATAAAACACACGAGACAGGAGTTCTCACACACATTAGCCTACGTCAGAACACAACACTTTTCAAAATAGTAGTCAGCAATGCAATTCACTTATGACAAAATAAATCCTTTCATTAACATAATGAAATTAAAGACCCCCTGTGGTGAAAATCAAGTTTTTAATGTTGTTTATGTGTCTATGTGGTATTTTTAATATGCTTTAAGACAAACCATGTGCAAATTCATCAGTCAAAACCATAGTATTTTCTCCTTAAGACTGTCTCAAAAACGCGGTTTGAAATCACCTTTGTTCTCTACGTTACAAATATGTTGTAACCAATCACGTCAGCGTGTGGCGGACTTTAGCATATCATTAACTATGCTGTGAAGCAGCGGAGTCTCAAGAGAAGCCCGGTTATCCTAGAATATTTTTCTGTTGTTATGAAAAATCAGGTACATTTAGCAATATAGCGGGAGAATTGTGTATATGATGCATATTACAATGTCATGATGAACTACATGCCTACTAAATTGTTCAAAGCGTTTGTAAGGATACTTTTGTTAGAAGGCAGCTCTGAGATGAATAATGGAAACATGGTTTGTGTGACATTAGCAACACATTATTAACTGTTTGATAACAGTCAAGCAGAAGGCGAATTATATTAATTACCGTTATGTGTCCGACATTGTAAAGAGCGATACATAAAACGCATTACCATTCTGATACACCTTGTAGATGAGCCTCTATAATTCACTCATTCCTCTTCTTCTGAATCAGTTACTGGTTCAAACATATATGGCTGAATTAAACCAGTATTTCAACTTGCTATTGTGCAGCGTTTACTACAGCAAAGTTGACAGAGTGGATCAGGTAATCTGAGCTGCTGCGACTGAGTGGAGGTGGGCTAATTTGCATATTCATGGCTCCGCATACATTAAATGAAGCAAGGGTGTTACATTGAAGGTATTTTAAAGCATGAAGAAATTATTTTCACCACTCAAAAGAAAAAAAAAAAGAACTTTCACTATTGTTAGTGTCACTCAAACCACTCTTGTTCACATTACTTAAAAAACTCTGAATCTGTAGTTCCCAGCATGCTTTGCAAGGGACTGCATTAGAAGAGTAAATTTAGGGATTAGAGTGTTATTTTATGTGTTTTTCAGTAAAGGGAAAGATGTTGTTAGTTTATGTTAGTGTTTAATGTTCAGTTATGTTGAACATTTAAAGTACAACAATTCATTTTTTGAGTGCAGGAAAAAAACATTTAAATATGTCATTTTGGTGATCAAAGATGAATTTTAAAGGATTAGTTCACTTTCAAATGAAAATTACCCCAAGCTTTACTCACCCTCAAGCCATCCTAGGTGTATATGACTTTCTTGTTTCTGATGAACACAATCTGAGAAATATTAATACGTTTCCTGATGCATCTAAGCTTTATAATGGCAGTATGCGATACCAGTGAGTATGAGCTGAAAAAAAGTGTCCATCCACATCTATCCATCATAAACATATTCCACACGGCTCTGGGGGGTTAATAAAAGCCTAATAAAAATAAAAGCGAAGTGATGCGTTTGTGTAAAAAAAGAATATATATCCATATTTAACACACTCTAAAAAATGCTGGGTTAAAAACAACCCAAGCTGGGTTAAATATGGACCAACCTAAACTTAAACTTAAAGGGCACCTATTAAGCCCTCTTTCACAAGATGTAATATAAGTCTCTGGTCTGGTCAAGTGTCTGTGAAGTTTCAGATAAAAATATGGGGGTGAGCAAAAACATGCCGTTTACTATATTACTATATGGTTGGCTTAAAACAAACCCAAAATTAGTTGAAAAAAAAAATGTCTGGGTGAAAACAACCCAATCCCTGGGTTTGTCCATATTTAACCCAGCATTTTTAGAGTGCAGGTTAGAGTGCCTTCCGTATTCAGCTTACGAAGAAAGTGTAAACTGGCGTCGCATCAGTTAAGCTTTTTCCATAAGTTGAAAAGGGAAGGCATAGGACGTATAGTGTAAGCTTTTTGAACTGCAAGAGCAGAGCTTTTTGAACTGCTGTAATGATGTGACTTTCTTCGTACGTTGAATACGGAAGGCGGTCTGGCAGAAGCTAGATATTTTACTTCATAACTTGTTAAATATGGATATTTATACGCAAATGCATCGCTTCACTTCAGAAGGCCTTTATTAACCCTCCGGAGCTGTGCGAAATATGGATGGATGTGGATGGAGACACTTTCTTCAGCTCATACTCGTGAACCCGTTTACTGCCATTGTAAAGCTCGGATGCGTCAGGATGTTTATTAATATTTCTCTGATTGTGTTTATCAGAAAGTCATATACACCAAGGATGGCTTTGAGGGTGAGTAAAACTTGGGCTAATTTGAAAGTGAACTAATCCTTTAAGGGATAAAATGATTGACTACAGGGGGACTTGAGTATAGAACTGAACTTAATTGAACATAATTGAAGAATGCTTTGAATACAGACCAAAGGTTAGTCTCTTTTTAAAGAAGACACTCAGCAGTTTATTGCAGAAAAACACTTCAAAAAAATGAAAGTGTGAACATTATAGAAGTTTAGGTTTACTGTAAAGCAAATATACTGTTTATTTTATACAAAATACATTCCAATTATGACAACTCTGAATAGTTTTCACATGCTATTGAATATAGCAATATTCATGTATTTGGTCTTGGCAGACTAGATCTGCTACTACACTGCTGCTGATTATTGCTGCTGCTGCAGAGCAAGTATGGACTTGCTACTGCTAAAAGATACACAGACACGCTTGCTGTGAGCATGTAAGATATGCTTCTGCTGCATAAATAGACATACGTAAATCCCGTAGCAGCAGATCCAGGCAGGTGGAGCTGGGGAGGAGGAGGATTTCAGAGGAACTCTGATAGCGCTGTAGGACTAGCTTATGCAAACACTGAACCAGACTATTTAAATGTTGAGCAAGCAATTCCATTAGCTGTGGGATCAGCAGATGCCAATCAGCTTATGCCATGCTGTAATGATGTGATTATGGAGTTATTTTACTGTCAAATGTTGAGAGCACAATATTGTGACGCGAGAGCACATCAATGTAATGCACGAGCGCAAATGCCTCTGAGCGCACGGATTTCCTTTGCTCTCGCACAAAACCGGACGCGTTCTCTCAAATATACAGTGCTTTCTTATGAACTGCCTCTTCTCTCGCTCAGATATTGCGTGTGCACGCTCAAACTGGGTCCTGTGCGCTCGCGAATCTCTCCGTGCTCTTGCAGAAATTAATTATAACTTTAAGAAACTTTTTTTGTTTGTTTGTTTAGATAAATTGGGGTTTGACCTGTAATGTGATGCAGTTAGACTAGGTTACATTTGATTAATATTATTAAATTGTAAAGAAATTAAATATCCATCTTTGTCGAAAGAATTCCAGGCGCAGTTCACTCTTAGCCAATAAGATTCCACGTAGTATTTTCATGGATCAGTCGTCTCTTCTGATTGGTTGATAACTTTTGACAGCGTTTAATCCAGAAGCAAATTAATTTCTGCAAGAGCAAGGAGAGATTCGCGAGCGCACAGGACACAGTTTAAGCAAATTTAATTAAGTAAAATGAGCAGTAAGCAAAAATCACTTTGTGTAATGTTATATAATCACCATTCCACCTACTGGCTCCCATGAGATTATGCTTATTTTGGATACCTCAACAACCTTCAGCATGCAAAAGGCATTATCCGTCAAAGGCATCCATTTGAATGTGTATAAATTCCAGGTTTGTGAAATTGCTGTTGTCTTCTTAATACATTTTCTTTCCCTCAAAACTAGGGAGGGACTTCCAGAAAGAGTGCCCAAGAGCCAGAGCCCCCTGTCCGTCTGTTTCAGATCTGTGGCTCGCACCCAACCAATTCAAAAGCAATAGAGGTTCCAGCTCTGGTGGCCTCTCTCAATTCCAATGATGTCTTCCTTTTGAAAAGCCAGTATGGCATCTACCTGTGGTATGGCAAAGTATGTAGACTTTCTATAGAAGTTGAATAAATTATGAGCATGAGACTGATAGTATTTTAATAGAAAAACATTCAGCAGCTGTCGCAAAGTCCAGCACTACTCTTCTCATAATGGACATTATTGGGAAAGCAGTACTAACCTCTCTATATACTTACTCTTCATAACATCTCAGGGCTCCAGTGGTGATGAAAGAGCCATGGCGAAAGAGGTGAGCTCCTTTATTGGCCGAGGATCGTCGGAGGAAATTATGGCTGAGGGACAGGAGCCGAATGAGTTTTGGGAAATCTTAGGTGGAAAAACATCATATGCAAATGACAGAAGGTATACCGAACAACGAATACCTATTTATTTGTGTTGATAGATTCAATGGGAAATTAGCTGTTGATGTCACTTCTTCTCAAAGATTGCAGATGGTTACTTCAGATCATCAACCACGCCTTTATGAATGCTCCAATAAGACGGGCCAGTTTATTGCGACTGAGGTAACCCAGTTTGCACAGGATGATCTGAGAGAGGATGACGTAATGCTTTTGGACACGTGGGATCAGGTAAAGCCACACAGATTGAACTAAAACTATACTCTGTTCATCTGTTATGAAATATAAGGTTTGGTGGCTATTGGCCTTGATATACTCATGGCAAAGTTCTTTTTCATTCTTCACTTAGGGGTAAAAAGAAGTTTGCATACTGTTAGTGAACATCCCGACACATTTAGCTGAATATGTAAATATGTGATGTGTGCTCTCCTCTCAATAACAAAATAAACACACAAAAGAGAGAAAACAGCAGTTCAGAAAGCATCTGATCATAGCGATGTTGATGTTTGCAGCAGCTCTGCAATTCAGACTGCAGTCACGTCACGTTTATTATTTATACAGCACCTTATACAATAGATTGCTTTAAAGCAGCAGCTTTACAGTATTAAAAAAGAGTGTCAGGTTTGCTTTCTATTAGAATTACAGCTTCAGTTTCTACTATAAAGCGTTTCTCGCGTCTGACCTCGATGGACTGAACAGGAGAAATTAACCGGAGAAGATTTATACCTTAAAGAAGGCAGGGCCTCAGAGCCACACCCACCTATTACATCACCACAGACCAATGGTAGTCCGAAGGTGTTTACCAGCTGTTTCAAACTCCAGAAAATATCATATCATGTGTAATATCATTGCGCCTGCTGCACCCATGGTACGGCAGCAAAGTTCCTTGATTATTACGCCGGAATGAGAGTATAGTTCCTAGCCATATCGGCCTAGAAAATCGCAACTTTTCATTTTCCATCGGTCTTAGTACACGATGTAACTACAGAAGAGTCAAGTTTGAAATAGGAAAAATATCAAACTCTTTGGTCATTTTTGAGTGAGATGCTAACGGTCTAATCAGATTCAATGAACTATGCTAAGTTATGCTAAAAGTGGTACCGCCAGACCCGGAGATCGGCTGAATGGATTTGAAAACGGTAAAACTCAACTGTTTAACTCTTGGGGAGTTGGAAAATGAGCCTATTTTCAAAAAAAGTGGAGTGTTCCTTTAAACAATTTTAAAACCTACAGTCCTTACTTCAGCATTTGGCTCTTCTAGGTATTTCTGTGGATAGGAAATGAGGCAAATGATGTGGAGCGTCGGGAATCTGTGACAACTTGCCAGGAATACCTGCGGACTCATCCTGGATCCCGAGACCCCGACACTCCTATAATGATTGTGAAGCAGGGCTTTGAGCCCCCTACCTTTACTGGTTGGTTCACTGCCTGGGACCCTACAAAATGGAGTGTAGGTTTGATTTTCATTGAATTAACATACTGAAAAATTTTACAAGCATACCAAGTCATTTTCTGCAGATGAACAAGCTCTAACATGCACACTGCTTTTATTCTTGCATTAGGGTGGCAAAACCTATGAGCAGCTGAAGGAGGAGTTAGGAGAGATTACACTGCCAGCTAAAGTTGAATCTGTATGATCTTGTATACCTCAGTATATAACAAACTTTTCAGTTGATATTTGCCTTATTTGCATAAAAAAAATAATTAAAAAAAATGGTGTAATCTGTTCATTTCCCTTGACAGCAATCATCTGGTGTAGAGAACAAAAGCATCTCACAATATCCACCAGAAATGCTGATTAACAAACTGGCTGGAGAACTACCAGAAGATGTGGACCCCACCCAGAGAGAGGTGCGCTTTATTATATCTCCGTTTTAGTTTTCAGGAACTTGAACAGACATTCAAGTAACACTAGTTGGTGCTATTGAAAAAAATCTGCTTTTGTTCTAAATCAGGGGTATTCAGTTAACGTTTCAAGAGGTCCGGTCTCTATAGTTCCTTCCCATCAGAGATCCGGACAATACTTGTTTGGAATAGTTTTCTTTTTTGGAATAATTTCCATAATAATTTGGGCAGCAACAGTACTTTACAATAGAAAAAAAAAATCCAAAACAGCCAAAATAGTCATCAAAGATGAGGATATTGGATCCAGAACCAAATCAGTGGTGTCTGAGAATTAAATAAAATAAAAAATAAAAAAAATCAACAGCTGAGTCCCAGTACTGAGCCTTGCGGTACTCCATACTGAACTTCTGATATGACATCTCTTCATTTACTGCTACAAACTGATAACAGATAAGTATGATTTAAACCATGCCAATGCAGTTCCACTAATGCCAACATAATTTTCAAGTCTGTTCAAAAGAATGTTGTCAAATGTGGCACTAAGACCCAGTAACACTAACAGAGAGATACAACCACAATCTGATGATAAGAGTGAATAATTTATAACTCTAATGAGAGCAGTCTTAGTACTATGGTACGGTCTAAATCCTGACTGGAAATCCTCACAGATACCATTTCTTTCTAAAAAGGAACACAGTTGTGATGATACTGCCTTTTCTGTCAGGACCACTATTGTCAAAGATGACTTAGGGTTAACATACAATTTGGATTGGCGGTATGGTTCTGTTCTGGGCAAAAACTCCCTGCCCATCCATGCAGCTTAGCATGGATAAGAGCAGGGAGAGCAGCGGTAACACCCCAAAACAAAACCATATGCTGACAACCCCCCAACCACAAACTGACTGTGAAATCGGAATGAAAAAAGTATGCTGGAAAGATGGAAAGACAATAGGACATAATGAAAAGGAGCAGCATATCCCTCTGAATAGCAAACTGGTGGCAGCATGCCCCTTACAGCAGGGAAGTAGCTGTGAAGGGGTGCTCTTCTTACAAGCAACTGAGGAGAGCAGCACGCCCCTTTAAAAGCAGTTACCTGATTGAGCTTAAGACAACAGCAAGTGGCCAATACCCAAAAGCTTAAGGAACAAGCTGGATAACCTTAAGAAACAGATGCCTTAAAAATTATGTTGTCAATAACCTGATAGCATTCATCAAAACAGTGCTTCACACAGATTTGAAATACTTGAAAATCCTTCTACCCACAGCACAAAAAATGATCAGAAGCTACGATAGTTAACTTTGAATTAACGAGACCTAAATACACTCGGACTCTTACTTTGAAATGTGTATGCTTACTATTGCAGCTGCTCATTCAAGTTTAGATGAGGTAGATAATAATATACGTTCTTACAACCATTTACAATATTTTACAATACCATAAAGTAAGTTTTGTCAATATTGAACAGCATTAGTCATATCAGCATTAGTCATATCAGCATAAGCAATCGCTTGGCATGAACGTGCAGTATAGTATTGCCTACATTGATTGTTAACCACTTAGAAGCAGTCTGAGCACTGCGTGAGCAGGTGAACGCGCAACAGCGCCACATTTAAACTTTTGGAAACGTGCAGCGAATACATGAAATTATAGCCTTTTGAAATTTAATCACATCAGGTATCGCGATCTATGTTTTCCCATCCACAAAATGTGGGAAGCACTGAAAGAGCTTAAAAAGGAAACTTAGCTTTGCTTTGTGAAGATGCTGAGATTTATGGAGGGTGAAATACAGCCAGCTGTGACGTGGATTCTTTATCATCTTCTTGATATCTTTCCCCTTTGTGTGATGAGTGCAGATCTCATCTGAACATGTTTCAGGTCATTTCCAAATCGAGCAGTTTATAATCAATGCGGCGAATTAGTGTGTTTGTTCAAGAACTAGAACATGAAGCGAAATCCGTTTCAATTCGCTAAATTCCGGATTACACAATTCATATTGGTCTCGCCCGCCTAAATCACTGTTTAATTAGCTCTGAGCAATGCAATAAAGCTGCTGATAATACTGAATGGACCATATACAGGTGCTGGTCATATAATTACAATATCATCAAAAAGTTGATTTATTTCACTAATTCCATTCAAAAAGTGAAACTTGTATATTAAAAACTTGTATATATGCCAGACCCAACAATGCAGAAGAGCTGAAGGCCACTATCAGAGCTACCTGGGCTCTTATAACACCTGAGCAGTGCCACAGACTGATCGACTCCATGCCACGCCGCATTGCTGCAGTAATTCAGGCAAAAGGAGCCCCAACTAAGTATTGAGTGCTGTACATGCTCATACTTTTCATGTTCATACTTTTCAGTTGGCCAAGATTTCTAAAAATCCTTTCTTTGTATTGGTCTTAAGTCATATTCTAATTTTCTGAGATACTGAATTTGGGATTTTCCTTAGTTGTCAGTTATAATCATCAAAATGAAAAGAAATAAACATTTGAAATATATAAGTCTGTGTGTAATGAATGAATATAGTATACAAATTTCACTTTTTGAATGGAATTAGTGAAATAAATCAACTTTTTGATGATATTCTAATTATATGACCAATTAATTCTAATTATATGTATATACGAACGTGGTGATATGCGTCATATTCCTATAGGTCAAAGTGAATCAGCTGAGTGTCAGCTGAGCTTGACTAACGTGACCTGCCAGAACTAACGCTATATACTTGATTTCCAGTATTTTTGACAGAAAAGGTTGATTCAAGATCGGCCTGTAATTGACTAATTCTCTAGGATCAAGTTGTGGTTTTTTAATAAGAGGTTTAATAATAGTTCAAAGAAAAGGATCTATGAAAAGATTGGTTCCCTTTCGAAAGGGAACTTCTACTCTGCGTTTGCAACGCTATGGGGAAACGTCACGTGACTCGGTGTTCGAAAGCCAACTATCCAATAACTCCAAATCCTATTGGCCGGCGACAGCCTATGACGTCATACAGGCGCGACCCGGAAGTATAAAAGGGGCGCCTGGGGAAGCAGTCATTATCTCATCGTCTTTCGGGACTGTTTGTGTCGACTGCCATTATCGAATATACTCTTCATAGAGTATGTCTCTGTTATGTCTGAGGGCAAAGAGAAACATTTCAGGAAGTGTGTGGATCCAAGCCCGAGGTTTTTAACGGAGGGTTCGCACACCCTATGCAGTTATTGTTTGGGAGAAGAACACGCACGGATGGTGCTTGAGGGCGCTGTCTGTGTGAATTGTGAGCGTCTTCCTATGAGAACGCTCCATTCTCGTCTGGCCCTCTCCTCGAGGGATGAGGCGTCAACATCTGCGCCTGGTCGGTCCGGCCCTGCTCGTGCTGAGGCAGAGCGGCGGCTGCACTCATGGGGCTCGCAGATGGAGCTCGCTGCCGATTTTGAGAGAGGTGTTATGGTCTCTCAGCCTCCGGTGGCGGCTGGCGGGGATGAGCTCCTGGATGATGATGATGTCTTATCTTTGACATCATCGGATCCGGGAGCGAGTGTTCTTCTGACTGATAGCCCCCGTGGGCAGGAGGCAATGGAGGAGGAAGAAGTGGCTTTTTCTTCTTTCTCCAAGTCTCCTGGCCCAGCATATGCAGAGTTACTGGAGGTTGTGGAACGCGCTGCTGGCAGACTGCAGCTGCCGTGTGGGCGCGTGAGAAAAAAAAAAAAAAAAACCTGTTCGCGGCAGACTTGACGAACATTTTTCTTTCCGACCACAACCCCGTGACTCCAGTGAGCCTTCCATTTTTTCCGGATCTCCACGGAATCTCCAGGGAATCTCGCTGATGTGGATGGATTGGGCCAGCATGGGTATGTGTCGCTGCCGCCCATTGACAAGATGTTTGCCAGCTATCTCGTCATGGGCAGAGCACCGACACTAAAAGCTCCATTTTTGCCGTCCAGACCCCTTAAACAGACATCTCGTCTGAACGGCAGAGCATATGCTGCTGCGGGTCAGGCTGGTGCGGCTTTGCACACTATGGCAGTGTTGCAGGCATACCAGGCTGATCTGCTGAAGGCGAGGGCGCGCTCAGCAGCTTTTAAGAGTTGCATTCCACTCAGATCCGTTTTTTAATTACTACTGTATGTTCAGGTGACACCTTTGAACAGTCAGGCTGACGGCTGGGCTTATGATGATTTTTTCTGGAGGCCCGCCTTCTGACTTGATAGTGAAAGGGTTCTTTGGGCTTCTAGAACCATGGATGTTTTCCTTCCCATGTTTGTAAAGGAGCAGTCTTTGGTCTTCGAGCCACAGGAAGGTAAGACAGAGTCAGATTTCATTTCTTAAATGTTGACTTTGTGTCGTTCCTGTATATTTTCTGAACATGTCACAGTGAATGTGCATTGAGATATAGAATTTGAAGGGGTTTTTTGGGCAAAACTGGAATGTTGAGACTGACTAAGCAGGTCACAGAATGGCTGCTGCTTAGTTTTCTCTCTATGTTGAGTAGCCTCTCGGCTATTTTCAGTATAGTTTGAGTTGGCACTCATTGCTTCAGTTTGTATGTCTACGGCGGCCCTAACCGGCCGCCTGACTTTTCAGCTTTGAGCTTCACTTTATTTTTCTCATCATGAGATTTAGAAGTGGAGATCAGGCTGTTTGTTATGGTGCCTGTTGTATATAATAAAGAAAATAGGCCTATAACTTGGCAGCCAGGCTAGAGCTAGGTGATGTGATATATGAAGTAACCCCATATGTATTCACTATCCTTTCAGGATTTGTTTCCTAGTTCTGGTTTTCCTCCCGAGGGAGTTGTTAGGCTGTACGCCCAATTATCCCCTTGCTGGTGTAGGTGCAATTTGAGTTTTACAGCTAGGTTGTAGACTGTTTTCTGACTCCCTTATGCTGTTCCTCAGGTGGTAGGCCCTTATCTTTGCGTAGATAAGTTATGCAGGTGTGTGCTTGGCCCCACTTTCTAGAACTTTCATGCTAAAAGGAATAACTTTCTTCTGAGCCACTTGATAATTTGTTTTATCAAGTTTGAGTTGACGTTGCTAGTTTTTAGCTCCTGTCCTCTGGGGTTTAGATCAGATTTGAGGATCTGTGTGGGAAGTGTTTTTCTTAATAAAAAACAGCATGTAGATCAAAGTTTGTGTTACTTTGGGTTCTAGACTTTTGCCCTACACTGTATGTGAGCCTATGCTGCCACAGGTTGGCACCTGCTCTCATAACAGTAGGCCCTTTGCTGTGAAAGTAGGCCTTTGTTTTGAGTATTTGGTGACTTGTACTCTCCAGTCTGAGGTCCTTGTCACTGGGTGCATCACCTGTTGGATTGCATATTCAGGGTAGTTAGTGCCACTTTGTTGAAGAAAACTGGTATCTATTAGCTCCCTTTTTTAGTGGTCTGGTTAACGGTTATACTGCTTATAACTCGGATTGTAGGCCTTATGATATTCGGCCTCCTTCTAGTTAGCGGTTGTTCTACTATACTGTTTAACTGATCATAATGTGCTCACATATTTTCACAGGTTTACGGCCACAGGCCATGCCGCGTGTCTGTCTGAGGTAGTAGGCTTATATTAGCCTTCCTTAGACCATGTTGGCTTTGTTTGGTTCCCTTTAGTCAAAATGTGTATTTAGGGTACATTGCCTGTTGGAATGTGTAGCCTAGCGCAGGTTGCAGTTAGCTTCCCATAGCTTTTTGGGTTACAGCTGGTTCCCTGTAGCTTGGTTCACTTTAATTCACGAGCTGTAGCCACGTGTTATTGAATTGGCAGGCCCCTTCAGGCCTCCTTTTTAGTTTACGTTTGGCACAATTTGTGTTTTAACCTGTGAGTAGGCTGATCGCCACCTGTTACTGGAATGGAGGCCCCTTTAGGCCTCCTTTTTCTAGTCGACTTGTTGGCAGGATGCCTGGGAAACCATGCCACCGTCGGCCACACCCCATCACTGACGGATAGGCCCTAACAGACCTGTTCTCGGTGTTTGGCAGTGTTTTTCATGTGTTAATCATGACACTGTTGATACATGGCCTCTGGGTGGTATGGTTATGGTAGCCACTTGCTGATGCCACGTGTTTACTAAGGCAGGCCTACTTCGGCCTCCGGTGTAATATGTGGAGTTCAGTTATATACTCCTCTCGCTGTGAGGGTGACAAGGTGCTTTTTACCGAGTATTTCGAGTGGCTAGCCCCTCAGGTTGGTTTGGCAGCACTTTAATTCACGAGCTGTAGCCACGTGTTATTGAATTGGCAGGCCCCTTCAGGCCTCCTTTTTAGTTTACGTTTGGCACAATTTGTGTTTTAACCTGTGAGTAGGCTGATCGCCACCTGTTACTGGAATGGAGGCCCCTTTAGGCCTCCTTTTTCTAGTTGACTTGTTGGCAGGATGCCTGGGAAACCATGCCACCGTCGGCCACACCCCATCACTGACGGATAGGCCCTAACAGGCCTGTTCTCGGTGTTTGGCCGTGTTTTTCATGTGTTAATCATGACACTGTTAATACATGGCCTCTGGGTGGTATGGTTATGGTAGCCACTTGCTGATGCCACGTGTTTACTAAGGCAGGCCTACTTCGGCCTCCGGTGTAATATGTGGAGTTCAGTTATATACTCCTCTCGCTGTGAGGGTGACAAGGTGCTTTTTACCGAGTATTTCGAGTGGCTAGCCCCTCAGGTTGGTTTGGCAGCAAAACCTTACTGAAGGTTGTTTTTTACCTATATCTGCCTCCCTGAGTCCTATTCTAGTTGAGCTAAGGGCCACCTAGCGCCTAGGGTGGATCTTTTGTGCTCCTAGAAACGGCCACAAGACTACGCCGTGTGTATTAGAGGTTGCTAGGCCTACGGGCCGCCTAGTTTTAACACACTGGAGTATGTTTGGGTGTATTTCTCTTTGAGAGTTATCTTTATACACTTCTGTTGGCCAGAGGCCTAAGTGATAAACCAACCTCCTTTTGTCTGGTTGTTTATCGTCCTTTGGGCCTAAACACTGCCACGAGCTGATGCCACGTGTCTGTTGAGGTTATAGGCCCCTCCAGGCCTTCCTTAATGCGTGCTGGCGTACGCTGTACTCCTCTTGCTTTAGAGAGTAAAAGGTGTTTTTACTGAGTACACTGCTCGGTGGATCGTGTTGGGTGGATTGTCATGTGGGCACTTTGCAGCCTCTTAGGCTGCCATTGAAGTCATCTTTCTACCCCGGAAAGAAAGCCGGGCCACTTTCTGTTTGACTTCTGTTATTCACTTAACTCTATCATGCTGTAGGCCTCTTTCGGCCTCCATGAGTATGTGCCCATCGCATGGTCTACCTGTTAGGTGAGTTTCGTACTTCCCTTTTAGGGTTATGTTTGTAATAGTGCTTAGCTCCCTAAGCTGGTCATGGGGTAGGCCTTAATCAGGCCTCCTCTTAAGGATCCAGCATCAGGCTGGTTTGTGCTCCCCTGCATCAGGGTTCTGTAGCGCACGGCCTCCTCAGTGCGTTAATTAAGCACTGGGTAGATCCTAGGATGAGTGGATTATACTCCCCTCAATACGAGGGTTCATAGCACTTAGCTGAGTTCTGCTCTCCAGGATGCCCGTCTCTACGCGTGGGTTTGAGTTTGTTTCTGCCTCTTTGCAGTCACTCTTACTTACTATCTTCTGTGAAGAATGCGTGTTAGGAGGCTCTGTATTCAGACAGGGTTGGCCCAGACTGAGTTTGTCTCAGGTCAGACTAGGTCGGCCTCCCTGGTGGCTTTGGGGGTGACTTCGTTCCCCTCTAGTGACTGGCCGAGGTTCCCTTTGGTTCCTTGGCCACATTCCTTTGAAGGGACCACTTTTTCTTCTAGAAAGGTTGGTTCCAGACGCCTTAGCACCTTCCGTAGGGCCTTTGAGGAGGTCCTTCGTGGAGTTCAGCTTGGGCTGTTGGCCGAAGGGAATGCTGTCACTGACAGCCTGGTGTGACCCGAGGGAGAGTTGCCAAGCAGTTTCTACTGCTCTGGAGCCTTTGTCTCAGCCATTTTTCTTGGCAGGCATTCTCCTCAAGCATGGCGGCGTGGGTATATCGTTCCCCATAGCGTTGCAAACGCAGAGTAGAAGTTCCCTTTCGAAAGGGAACGTCTCAGGTTACGAATGTAACCAGGGTTCCCTGAGAACAGGGAACGAGACTCTGCGTTTCCTTGCCATACATCGGGCTGCCTGCTGAACAGTCCCTCAAGACGATGGATAATGACTGCTTCCCCAGGCGCCCCTTTTATACTTCCGGGTCGCGCCTGTATGACGTCATAGGCTGTCGCCGGCCAATAGGATTTGGAGTTATTGGATAGTTGGCTTTCGAACACCGAGTCACGTGACGTTTCCCCATAGCGTTGCAAACGCAGAGTCTCGTTCCCTGTTCTCAGGGAACCCTGGTTACATTCGTAACCTGAGACGTTTTCTGTCATGAATCATTTAAGCGAATACCTTATTATGTAACCAATTTAGCCAGTTTAAAAGCTTGTCGTATTTGCTTTGGTTTGTTTTTATTGTGTTCTTGATTGTTCAGAATATCTGTGAGATTTAATAATAATAAAAATAATGCAAAAATCTACACAGAACTTCACTTTACAGTTAACATGCATACTATGGAAAGTGACACGGCACATTGTGCTGTTTAATGCAGTGGTGCTTTTTATGCAGTGTTTTTTTTCCTTCTGTAAGTATTATGCATTTATAAATTCATGTGATTATTTCCATTTCACAAAACAGATTGTCATAAAAATGTGCTGTGGATACATGCGTGTCAACCCAAAGGAGTGCAGCAGGGAAAGAGAGATACATTTGACTAAAATATTTGAATACATTTGAATAAAAGTGTGTTGCTACTTTGTTTAGAGCAGTGTGT